>CM050206.1:3895000-4250000 GCA_027475355.1 Coilia nasus | reverse complement strand
ACACACCAAAATATTGTTAAGGAAAGTACAGCCATTTCCTCCCAGTGCTGAGTAATGTTGCTTCACAGTTATCACAACGTTTGATACTTTGAACCGGGTGGTGCAACACCTGACGTGACTAACTGGCGTGGCCTTTTTTTTTTTCAAGGGGGTGTTGTTGGTAGGGTGTTACTCACAAAGCAGTCAGTGTTGAGGGGACCACTGCAGCCACCCGCACACTCCACGTCACAGCACTCGCGCGGGCTAGAGCCGAAGCAGTGTCTGTTGCACTGCAGGGCACACATTGTCTTTGTCACTGTGGAGGAGAGACAGGCCACAGAAAGACACTTTTTTAACAGGAGGGGCCACGTGAGGAAGAGGCCCAGCCGAACACATGTCTGTACACGCACTAGAAACTAGGTTTCCAAGCAAACCACACAACCGTGCTAAAATAGTAGAGTTAATGGGGCAGCAACGATGAACACAAAGGCTTAGCGATGCAGGCCTTGATTACAGCGTGACGTTTCAAACATTGAATTACTATGGGGATATTCATACATTATTATTATTATTTTAACCAATTCCCAGGGCTTGTGACAGCTGAGTTACACAGACAGACAAAATCATGCCTTGTGATTACAGCATTTGCAGAAGTGTATTCCACATGCAGTGATAGGGACACATGTATTCAGAAGCTGGAGTCCAGTACCACATATTCCAAATCACCTGATTCTAGCTGTGCACTTAATGCAGTTGATATGATTCATTTACTTCTTTAGCTGACTGAAGACTTGTGCTAATTAGAATCAGCTGGTTTAGTGAATGGCTGGAAGAAAATGATGAGGCCAGCTTCAAGTCTGGTCTCCACAAATTTGGGCATAAAGATAGAACAGGGACAGAAGCTGTAACATACTCACTGTTCTGACACTGCGCTGCACTAGGTCCCCAGCAGTGACCCTTACACGCAGCATGGCACTCTCCTGCACAGGACACAGAGCAGCCAGCAACAGTCTGTCACATTTTTATTAGTTATGCCACACACACACAACGCTCCATCACAACACCATCAGTGAGGCCACACACCGTGTGATGCTCCCCTAACACCTACTCTTAAAGATGGTCACATACACTTATACTCAACTTGATATGGTGGTTAAAAGTATATATGACACATGCAGTGGTACAGAAGGAGGGTAAACTATATATATATAGTGGATTGTACTTTTATGAAAAATCTACCCTAAATAATATTATCTATACCCTAATACAGAGTCATGTTTAGATAACTTAGCCTATGTTTCATAAACACCTGTATGTCAGTTATGGAACAATATATATTTAGTACTCTATATCACATTTTACATTGCAAGATATTTAAGTATTTAAAATGTGTCTGGTATTTTTGGCCCACACTGTATTCAACATTAGCAATCATTAAGACAAATGCTGTTTTGTATTTCAAAGAGGTCCGTAAAACAGTGTTTCTGTGTGTTGATCCTCCACTACATACATCACGGATAACATCTGTGCATGACCACAGACACGCTTACCTCTCTCCCCATTGTCTTTCATGACCAGAGGTGCATTGGGGTCCCTCACAATGTCCTTCCAGTCAACCCAGGAGGCGTACCTTAGGTACTTGTTGTTTATAATCTGTACTCCTCCCTCCAAGATCTCTGTGTGCAGACAGATGATATGGGAAGAATTCAGTGTGAACTACTTAGGCTGTATCTGGATACATGTAGACACACATCTTCATTTGTTATACAGTATGTAATACTTTGTTACCCTCCCTGTTCAAATACAACCTTATGCCAGGTCTGTGCTAATGAACAACAGAGACTGACAGACACTGGAATGAGAGAGGGAGAGAGACAGAAAAAAAAGGACTTGCAGTCGAGTGAAAAGACATGACATGCATTGGTGCATAAGCCAAAAAAGCAGATTGGTAAGACAGAGAGTATGATGAGAGAATGACAGCAGTTCACAAATACATAGAGAGAAACCACTCCACCTGCCATCTTTGCTGACAATAGCTACAGACAGGTCTGGACGTGCTCTAACTGACACACAGCCAAAGGGTGCTTCTCCTGAGTAAAGCGCTCCTGTGCAGGCATGGGCAAGGAGTTCCAGCTAAAGTTATGTATCGTTAGGCTCTCTGTCTCTCGTGGTGACGGTGATTTTACCATGAGACACCTCGCCCACCTACAAGGGTATGCAACGGATGCTCGGGCATGGGAAAGGTGAACATGCAAGATTCCACAGTCTTCCCACGCTAACAGAAACATGTGCACGAGTGTGTGGCACACACCCACACACACACACTCACACACATACGCACACAAACACACACACAAACACTTATTTTTGTACAGAAAGAGAAAGCGTTCTCTCTTGTTCTCTGGTGTTCTTAAAACATTTTTGTGCTTCAGGATTTTCTTTGCCAATTTTCTATTCAATCATCTTCATCACCTTCCTCTTCCTCTCCTCCTGGCTCAGGCTCACCTGTGAGGTGGATGAGGCCCAGGTCCTCCAGCCCAGTGGGTCCTTCGAAGTTGAGGAAGACAGACAGGGCAAACTGCTTCTCGTAGAGCGTGTTCCCTCTTATCACACGCAGCCTGTGGAGGGGCAGCCGCCTGAAATGATTGGTGGCGATGAGAACATAGCCCGTCACCTCTCTGATGCTCTGCAGGAAAAGAGAGAGAGAGAGAAGTAGACAAGACTATTATGGGTTATACTACAATAATAAACTAAACCCCATGGTAGGGCTGGGCGATAAAACGATAACGATATGTATCTCGATAGACACCTACTCGATAACAATAGAAAATGTGTTCAATAGAATGTTTTTTTTTTTTTTTTTTTAAGAAAACGGCGTAAGTTTAGTCAGCCACGCGCTGAATACGCAGAGTGTTTGGTGTGAATGAGCCCTAAGAACAGAAAGGTCTGCTCACCAGTATGGGAGCTTTTTTTGGAGTTTACAAATCTCATCGTAGTCAGACAAATGTTGTCTGCAAAATATGCAGTAAAACTATATACATAGCCTATATGATAGTTCTTCTCAGGTATCAGGTTTCGCTATGTTTACATTTAACACTTTGCACATGTCTTTATAACACTTCAGCGTTGTTAAGCACTTTATTAGCTTATTGATAATTGTTCAGTTTTCATTGTGATCGTAACATTGAACGTTTGTTGACAGTCATTTTGCCTGAATGCTTATTGCCTGTCAGAGGAAGGTTAAGTTAAAAATAAAAATGTTTAAATTTCCCTCCTGTTACTTATTTTAAATAGGTCACACAATGTTTCAATAATTATCAATATCGACCGATATGAAACACTTATATCGTGATACAGATTTCAGCCATATCGCCCAGCCCTACCCCATGGGTTAAACCACATAAAGCACACAAGTTAAACCACATGAAGCACTTACACTACATGGGTTACACCCTGAGGTGATGTGCTGTGGTACATAAAATATGAGCAGCCCATGGACGCCTGCACAGAGAATTGCACACTGGCAAGAGCTCACATTTGTGTTGATCTTCTCCTATTGCTTATTTCAAAACAGACTAGAAAGCTTCCTATGTGATTATTCTTTGCAAGTTTGCATAGTTATACTTAGTTTTACTAGGCAGCCAGGCAATTTCATTTACCTCCAGCAACTAACACAAACTGCATCAGGCTATACTGTAGTTTTGCCAGAACAAGGCTCAAAAAGTTAAATGAAGAAGCTAAAAGAAGTCTGACAAAAATGTCAGTGCCTCTACATTTCCTAAAATATTAATAACATTTTTGTTTACCTGTGAATAAATGCATGAATGCATTGTTACTATAATAGACAAATTGAACACTTATAAATCTAAATTTACAAGCAATGTACCACACTTTCTATCAGTGAAGAGTTTAAACAATATATTTACTGAAGACTGAAAACATACCCAACAACAACGAAAGCAATTACAACTGAGCTGAGATTATATTGTGTTAACTATTTTTATATGAATTAATGTCAGCTCTATTCTTTTGTAGTATGCTAGATGTTATTCAAACAAACATCACCTATAACACTAGATAGGAAATCAAGGGCTCGTGCATTCGTTACCAGCTGTAGCTAATAGATTCTTAGTCTCACTTCACTGTGAGCTCCCAGTTGTCAGTTATTATTCTTAACAATATCATTCAGGTTGAGACTTGCAGCACGTGAATACGTATCTCCTTAATGTTAATATTCCCAAAATACCTGGATCTGTTCATTAACAACCTGGGTGAAACCATAAAATAGTATGATAAACAAGCAATTGTTAATAATGTGTCTCTGTGGAGATGTTTTACAGTTTGAGGCCGTGCTGATAAGAGCTTTGTCGTTCTCACCCCCAGGAAGGAGAAGTTCCGATGCGGCTCCATCTGAACTATTTCCAAGTTGCCCATCACGATCTCACAGCCCGTGTACATCTCCCGCAGATTGTTATAGTGAAGCTCTGGGTTGAATGTGAAACTTAGGCCATTTTGGGTACCTGTACAAACTGTGATGAAAGAGAAGCAAATTAAGAAAGGGTATATCCTCTTTTAACCTTTTAAAGAGACAACACCAATCTGTGGCACGTATGCAAGTCTGAGCCAAAAATTAAACAGTCTCCAGTGCTTAGTAAAACTGACATGACACACAACAATTCTGGCACACTTTGTTAATGCTAACATAGCTTTTACAAACAGGACCAGCAGTTTGTTCCTAAAGGCACATCTTCCGGAAATGTCATGAGTGTTATTTCATGTAAATAAGATCTTTTGAAGAATAAAAACTTGGCTTGTGGCAATTAGTCATGGGCAACTCTGAAGCATACTCAAAGTGTCATCTGAAATGTTAATTTTTTACCATCAGTATACAGTTGAATAGTTGTTTAAAAATATATTTTAAACAACAATTCAACTGTGCACTGATGGTAAAAAAAAAATGTGTAGGGTTTATTACCGTTTCTTTTTTTTAGCATACTGTTACAACAGTTATGCGAAAACATATTTATAACATTTATATGTATACTGATTGCCAAAAAGTTATTACATTGCAGTAATAATTGATTTTCCTAGTTATCATAATGCTCCAGTCATATCTGCATTTTTGGTATGCTGTTGTGTTTGATGCAAATGAGGAAATTCCCTGCTTAAATTGTTCAACCAGTTAGCTATCTCATAGATGAATTCATAATTGTGTTTCATGGAACTCTTCCTAGAGGTAGGCATTCCAAAAAATGATGGGTTAATTTTTTATTGCTAACAATAACATATCTTGTGAATATGTTTTGTTGAAGTGATGTACATTTAAAAAGAAAAGTAAATGTGCAGGTAAAAAGGCGCGAAAAGTGAATTGTATGACTACATAACTATTTCTGCCCTTTTTCAATTGTCAAGGTGCTGCTAAATCTACTCAGTAGCAACAAAAAAGGAACCATCCAAAAGACTCATACACAGATCAATATGGGGGTAATTTTGCTGAATTTGGGATTAAACATCGCTTCACGAAATAACTCCTGCACTAGACAGTAACTGAATTTTAACACGTATTAACATTCATTTAACCATATCAGCCATTAAATGAGTGTCAAGGGCTTCCCTGCATCTATGTGCACATTCCCCAAGTGGGTTATTCCCTTCCCTTGATGCGGGAACATACAACAAACAGGCACTCTCAGCACACAAGAGAGAGAGACAGAGACACTTCTAAGTGTTGACAGATTGCTCCCATGAAGAGAGCATGGTTGCACAGACCCTTTGATGTGTGTGAAGAGGCCACTGGCGCACAATGGCGTGCACTCACTCACACACCCATACCAGACACACACACACACACACACGGGTCACCGCTGGGCTGTGGCAGAGCTGGGCAGAGGTCACCAGGTCAGCGTGTAACAGGGATACAAGCGATGTCGGGGAACAACCGTGAGACAATCAAACGAAGAAGGTGGTACCACACCATAAAATGCAGAGGAAGACACAGAGATCCCTTATAGCCTTAAGTGAGAGCACTAATTGGCATCCACCATGAATGGCGCACTGATGTTAAAGACATGAAGTGTTGACACCACGGTGGGAGACCGAGTAGTGAGCTGGTGACACTGATGCTACTAACGGGGCAGGCACAAACGTTGGGGCCACAGACAATGGCTCCATTCACAAGAGTGTGGCTCTAACTGATGTGGTGGCCAGTGGCGCTAGGGGAACAAGGCCTGCAGATGCCAGTGATGGGGAGACATGACTAGACTGTGCTGCTGGCCAGCCTATACACCACATAATGCCACTGAATCATATCTCACACATGGCACTGAATAGAAACGCGCTTTGCAGACAGTGTGTCCTCCAAGATGTGTTTTTGAAACCCAGAGAACACACACACAGATACAGACAGACACAAACACAGAAAGTTTTGCACAGAGATACACACACACACACACACACACACACACACACACACACACACACACACACACCCACACACACACACACACACACACACGCACACAGATACTCACACACACACTGCACATTTTGCCCAGACAAACAATAGCTAAGAATGAGGAAGTAACGTAATACATGGACCTTCATTTACATAAGATTTTCCTCGGATTCAAATGTGAGAGATTTTCAGCGCATAGATTTCTAGGCATAGATGGATGCTAGTTGACTCTGTGTTCTAGGCTTGGCCTTAGGCTAGAAATGGAAAAGGGATTGACAGCCTGTGTGAAAGACAAAGCCGGGCATTGTCACAGAGCTATAAATGTCTACACTGTTAATATGTAGCAGGGATGGGCACCCCCCCACACACACACTTTGTATGTGTGCCTATATGTGTGTGTGTGTGTGCCTGTGTGTGTGTCTGTGTCTGTGAGTGAGTATTTATGTGCATGTGTACGTGTATGTGTGTGTGTGTTTGTGTATGCATGTGTATGTGTGGGTGTGTGTGTATGTGTGTGTTTGTCTGTGTCTGTGTGAGTGAGTATTTATGTGTATGTGTGCATGTATGTGTGTGTGTGTGTGTGTTTGTGTATGTGTGTGTGTGTATGGGTGTGTGTGTGTATGTGTGTGTGCGTGTGTGTGTGGTGTGCTACTTCGGCTTCTGCTGGTCAGGCTGAGATCATAGCAATAAACAATAGGCTGAGTGTGAGCCCACCAGTCTATCAACAGGGGCTCGGGGTGTAATAGGGGTAAGGAGCAGAGGGGGGGTGTAATAGGGGGGGTAAGGGGGAGAGGGGGAGACAGGAAGAAAACAAGCACCCCAACTATAAGCAGCTATCTATGGGTGAGGGAGATTTGAACTGACTTGCACATAGCACACACACACACACACGCAGTCAAACACACACACACACATGCTTGCACGCATGCACAGACACACACACAGACAGACACATACACATACACAGTCAAACACACACACACACACACACACAGTCAAACACCCCCCAAAAAAGTCAATCCTCAAATTAAGTCAGTATTTGTGCTTGTATCTTGGTCACAAGTCAACATGCATTTCAGACCAATGGACCATTTTATTGTTGTTTTGTTAGCAGGTGAAATGTCCTTAATAAGACTAAGCTAATGAAAACAAGTTTATCACATGACAGAGCACTGTGACAAACTACACAAGGAAGTCAAAACTTATTCATCCCACAACTCTTACAGTATGTCTAACTGATCTGCCCTATCCTCATTTCATCCATCTTGTAAGAGCAGTGTCTAAACTAACTAAAAGTTCTGCTCTATCAAACACGCATCTCACGTTGACAATGCTGACATGTAAGTTGAGATGCTTGTCAGTGAGGAAACAAAGCAGCAAGGCACATGCAGGTACCCACGTAATCACGGCAGGTCCTGTATATGTCCCTGTCCATTCATACCCATCCATATACGTAATCTAGTGCAAATATTGGATTAGCAGGGAGTGGAGCTTTTTAGTGGAAACTTGCACATGTTCACACACACACACACACACACACACACACACACACACACACACAATACCACACCTCCTGCAAACCAGTGGAGCTCGGTGTTTTCCGGCTCAAAGGCCACTTTGCACGAGGCTAGATGTGCTTAAGGGTGCGGAGCTGTCAGGTACAGGTGGAAAAAGAAGAAAGTTTAAGCCATGACCAACTGTGGTTAAGTAGGGAGAAAACATGTGGATCAGAGGGGTGACAGGAGAGGGGGAAACCTTAAGGGATGAGAGGGGGGACAAAACAAGCAAAGGGTCCATCTAAAGGCCTGATTCTCTTCACTTCTCCATTCTCTTCCCTGGTGCCTTGCTGCCATCCATATCAATAATGGCTCATTCAATGCCAATGCCAGCTAAGCCCCTCTCGTAAACATGTGTCATGTACAAAACCAGCCTTCTTCTTCACCACAGCCATCCAGCTGAGGCCATGTCAAGCATTCTGTGGCTGTGTGAATGAGGAGCTGTAAAAATCAAGCGCGACAGCTCATCATGGCTATGTGAATCTTTAAAAAGAACACACACAAAATGGCTCCTTTATCTTGCACTCACTCTATAGAATTTATTGTCCCACTGAGCCCCACACCATTTGCCTAAAATGATAATGGTGATGATGATGATGATGATGACTGTGGTGGTGATTAAGAGGATGACCAAGAAGGAGAGGAGGGAAAAAACAACAAAGAGGAAAACAAGAACATGATGAAGATGCAGAGAAGGAAATGGCGACAAACAGTCCCACCATTCATCCCCCCTTAACAGAGAGAGAGAGAGAGGGAGAGGGAGGAGGGAGAGGGAGAGAGAGAGAGTACTTTAAGTGGAGTGGACGGGAATGACACAAGCTGAGCTCCAGGGCAATAAACATAAGTGAGTCAGTTCGTGGCCACTTTACTGCTAGGTAGTTGTCCCACACCTATCTCTGTTCCGCTGCTTGTTGATCTCTTACTCTCTTACAGACACAGTTCAACGCCTCTGACTCATGAATAGGTTAGATATTAATGCTGTCAAGGGCCCTGATTACAGCACTGCACTGCCTGGAGCAATTCCAGAGCATGAAGTTCATTAAAGGTGGGGCTGTGAAGACTAATACCTTAAACAGAAGAACACGTAGACGTTTCATTGACTATTCATAGACTATTTCATTGATCTACATTGTTTTGTGTTGCCTTATGTGTTGCACCAGAATCGGAGATGTTAGTCCCATCTTCAACAAGTAGAAACCCTGCCACATACAGTAATTAATCCAACTTTTTTCTGAGTGGATCCCACTGATGACAAATCATCAGGCAAGTTAAATCAGCTAATTAATGACATAACCCGAAAATACCCACTCCACACTTACGTGAATATACACAAATACACACATGTAGAAGCGACTGTCACACAAAACAGGAGTATTATTAGATGCTGGACAAAGAACATAAGCTCTCACCTTCCTGAGTCTGGCCGGCTACGACTTGTAGACCGCACAGGAATACAGCGCACAGAGCGAGCACCTGTCGGTGTTCCATATTCCAGACGAAAGTTCCCAAGTGCGAGCAGGACCATAACCAATAGACGCTCGTCCTCTTATGTCTTCTTTAAGCTCAAATAATTGTGCTGTACTGTACTTTAAATCGAAACAACTTAAATCAAGACCGTATTATTACTGTGGTTCCCTTCTGTGAGTTGATAAATCGATACTCCATACATTCCGTAAGCATGAAACAGACGTCTTACTGGAAGACAGTTGAGAACACACCTCAGGCGTTGCAGAAAAAGATAGCTATCCTTTAAAACAATGTACAGTACACAAAGCGTGTCTTCAACAGCCCATATGAAATACAATTAAAGCCTACTAGCTCGTTTTAGCGTGGACAGTGAAAACAACATGGTTAACTACATACTCTGTATTTTGCTTAAGTGAGCGCTCTGAGGGTGACGGTCCCATGCTCTCTCTACACCACCCCTTTATTGCGCCGCTCGAAGCGTTGATACCGGATTGGCCCACTGCGTTCGGCTTTACCAATCAATATGGCGCTGGGAGAGTATACATTTTTGAGCGCAACTACTACATTCTGAGTTTCTCCATACAATCAACAGTAACATTTAGCCACATCACTTACTACAGACAGCGCTGACGGGAAATGTTAGTACTTCATAAGACAGCGTTGATTGGAAATGTAAGTACTTCATAATGTTGTGGAAAACATTTGTGTTCATCCATAGGCTAATAGCTTGACACATAAAACTTAGTCTTATAAAAATAAACAACGTTCAAAGCATCCAATTAAGGCCTGCAAAGCAGCCTAATTTTGAAGCGTTTTATAGTCAGGTCTTGCATGATTTTAATGAGTTTCAGTGAGGGAGCATGTTTTTTTCATCCTCGTGAAGACCATCATTGTGCTCAAGTCATGTCAACTGGTTAATCTCGTCCATTGATGCATATAGACCAGGCCCGTCACAATGAGCACATTGTCAGAGGGGGTGAGTGACTTTTGATCCCCGGCAGAACATGTCTGAGATTCAACAGAATGGCCACTGTACGCATGAAGCGCACAACATTTCCTGGCACGGTGCGCAGCGCCTGCGCTACATCCATGTGTCTTCCGACCAGTTTTCGTGCCCACTGTCTTCAAAACAGCCAATTTCTAAAGCTTTTATAAAGGACCCTAAATGTGTTATTATAGGCTAGGATGTCGCCGAATAGTCAATGTAGCAAACTCCAACAGTGAAGCGTATTGGTTGCCTTATTTTTAATCCTTTGGACGACGTGGTGAATCGGGAGATTAGTTTACCGCCCATCGACTCGAGTCATGACATGATCATGTTTACCGGCCGGTTAGGTGGAGAAAATGTTTTTATTTATATACCTATTTTATCTTCTAAAGTACACATCCACCATCAATAGATGGCACAGGACTCGCTGCAGTTCAGATATACCAGTTCTTCAGTTCTTCCGAAAAAATGTGTATCAACTCGTTCCATAAATGCATTTGCAGTACAGCGTCACCTACTGATTGGAAATATAGAAAATGCCCAATGCGACAGTCATCGATGTACCATGCGGTTCATCTAGTTGAAATATTGTTAATATTATTATCCTACTGTTCTTTGTTTAATGCATTGCCCATCATCGTTTCACTGAGCAAGTAAAGGAACGATTAAAAACAAGCAGATTGACGGCAATTCCATGAATCTTTTTTAGTTGATCTGTCTCGCACAGAATACAGATCCACATTTCTTTCTTCCTCGTAGAAATACAAAAATGGCTTTCACAACTAGGGTCATAAATGCACGTGAATTTAACAAGAAAATTCTGAATGGTTTTAAAATCCCCTGTGTAACATGCACGCCACAAATAGTATAGGGTGAACATTGGTAAAGTGGGACAGTTAAGCTTCATCATCAATATCTTTAATAGCTTGTACTTCAACTGTTTAAAACAGTTTTTTAAAATTTCTCTGGGGTGTAAGGGGTTTATTATTAAAAGCATTGTGAGTGTGATGTCATGCTAGGGGGCGTGGTCAGATGACATTCAAAGGCAGGACCACGAGAAACAATGGTAAGTGAAATGACATAACAACCTGTGGTAAAAAATGTTAAGGGCCCCAAGGCTGAAATATTGATATTAGCCCCCAAAAAATGTTTTCATCTGAAAAGTGACTTATTTAATTAGCAGGAAGTCAGGGGCGTAGCCAGACTTTTTTACATGGGGTGGCCAAAGGATGGCCAGCAATATTGAAGGGGTGGACATGTTTTAACCTATGGTTTTAACCAATGTAGTGTGGGGATCCGGGGGGTCCTCCCCCGCAATTGTTGTAATTAGCTAGATTTGATTTCCTGTGTTCTGCTGTATTTGGTGGCATATCTGGTGCCATATAGTAGTCATTCAATTAAGGCGGACCTGTCCATTGTCCAGTGTTTTCTCCATATGCCCATCGCATGCCTTAAGACCTCTTTTGACCTCTTTTTTATGGAGCAAAAGGGACAGATGATTAGAAAACTATTAAAAACCGGTGTCAAATTCCATGTATTTTTACATTAAAGTTAAAATTAGTTAAAAGCATTTGTGATATTAATGGTTATTAACTGTTGCTGTCAGGCTGAACAAATAATTTACGACAAAGCTGATATCACATATTTGGCTGATAAAAACAGTTCAATGGCATGGTATCATACACTCAACTGCGGAAATAAAATGGTTTCCTATATGCTTCTGTCATAGTTATTATGCTTTATGTTAATTAACATGCACCTAATATGGTGTTTTGCTATGATATTTCTAATGAATGGAAATATCAGCTGATCGTCGTTTGATGCACAGCATGACATGCCGAAGACAATTTGGAAAAAATAACTTTATTTTAAATAAGACGCTTTAGCAACTTCTAAATGAACAAATAGACGAGACCACCAGTGGATACGTGTCTAAAGGTTAACTTAGCATTGGTATCTTGCTGAGTCAATTCCATGATTATAACGTGAACCAAAACGTGGGGGAGTTCACCTGAAAATTTTAAGTTTTGCATATTACTTATATTAGCAGCAGGGTTAGTCTACTGTTACAATGCTTCAGAATTCGTCTTGTATCCATTTGTTTCATGGAGATGAACTCTGCAGACTCCACAGATGACTGGAATGTTTCTATCGGAGTTTTTTTTTAATTCCCCAGGTATCAATACATAAATAACCTTCTTCCCCTGCAAGAATTGTAGTGAATTTTGTCCTTCTAAGCTTGCCGTAGTTAGGTAGTTGCCTGACTATGGGAGACTGGAAAAAGTTTCATTAAATCAGTTTATTTTTTAAGACGCATAGAATTCATGTCTGTAAGTTACAGTACTGGTGGATTTTAAACTTTATATTATTTTTGTAATTATTTTATAAAAACACGATTCTAATGTGTTTAAAGTAAATGTTAAATATAGTGATGCTAATCGCGGTTAGCCTGCCTATAGACTTTCTAATGGGGCAGCGGGGTGGCCATCCTCTGACCAGTGGTGGCCATGGCCCCCCTGGCCCCCACGTGGCCACGCCCCTGCAGGAAGTTAAAAATGTATTACTTTTTGTGATTAAATATTTTACGTAGGGGTACATTTCCAACTGTTCCACTTTACCAGTAATAAACTGGTGAAGTTATTGTTAAGTTATTGTTAAGGTGGTACGGAAGATAGTGTATGTTATTAATCTTCAACAAACTCTATTCAACCAAATTATTGTCCATATTGTGTAAATAAAGTTATTTCAATTCAGTTTCTATCTAAATACAACTCATTGAAGGGTTAAGTAGTCAATCTCATAAGCAGATAGAATGGTTCCATCCATGGGTGGTTCCATCAAAGTTGTGCAGGGGAGAATGGCATCATGATGATTCATGTTTCAATTGTATAGACTGTCTTTTTGGAGAGGAGAAATATGTGATCAAATAAGTGAGCAGTTTTAAAATTAAATGTTTTGAAATATATAAAATGTAGCATATAAAATGTAGGCCTGCTTTTAAATCCCACATTTAAAATACATTACATCTATATCACAGGCCTATATTACATTTTGTGAATACACAAATATATTTCTTTTATATCTATGCCAAAATGTGTTGTTTATTGCAAAATACAGTGTCCCACTTTAACAGTATGACATGTCCCACTTTACCAGTGTTCGTAAGGTTATTCACAATTTGACCAGTTCATGTTTGCAGCATTGCCATTTCATCTATAATGAAAAACTTTTACTTTTTTCTCCTTAGTTGTGTAAAAGACAGTCTAAACCTAAAAAAATATATCATATTTGCACATGTGGCATTAAGGCTTTTGAACAAAACAGTGGAAAACATAAAATTTTCAAAATTGTCCCACTTTACCCATGTTCACCCTACAACTGTTGCTTTTAATGAAAAGTGAGTACTGTCACTGTTAAAGCGGTGATCCACTTGCTCCGTCACGTTCACCTTGCTGCACGCATTCAATTCATTTTCAATTGAGTCCTGCACGTCCTCACGGCTGCTCCCGCAAAGCTTGTCGGGAATGCGACACGGCCGTTTGGATAGCTCCGGCACGTCAAGAAGTTGCCTTGCATCCGAATACCCTTACTAGCCGCCTGCATAGTAGCCAAAAATGAGGAAGCCACGACCTAGAACATCCGAATACCTTAGTAAGCTTTCAGTAGTAGGCGAAGCCAGGCCAAAAGTACCCGGATGGCTTGCTATTTCTGGTAATATTTTGCAGTGTGCAAGCGAACTACACTACGCTATCCCAGAAGTCACCGGGAGGTTGAAAACCGTAGAAGAAGAACCAAAAACTTCCCGCTCGTTAAAAGTAACTAAGATGGCGGAGACTCCGGTCGCTTGTCTGACAGTGTACAAATGTGCACTTCAGTAAATAAAAGCCATGTAAATAGTTGTTCACGTCACAAATGCACATAAATGTTGAGGTTACCTGATAAAATGCAGCTAACCGTTTGCTACAAGCTGGCAAAACCATGACGTTAATGTAAACATTCGGGTCAGAGGACGGGCAAGATGGCGATGTCGTAGTGCGTCCGAATTGTGCCTGCTACTGGCTAGTTTGCTACGTAGAAGCTACTACTGTAACGGTCGAGTGGTAAGCACTGCATAGAACGCAGTGCCTACTAAGGTTTCGGACGCAGGGTTGGGCTCTGCTCAACTTTATGCAAATGTATCCGGCGAACGCATCTGCGTTATCCAATAAAAGTAGAGCACACGGGGATATCCCATGACACCCGCGATTCTCGTGAAGGTGTATTTATCTCATTACAGTTATTGTCTGGGGGGTTTTATGTGTGTGTGCATGTAACAAAACACATGTGCAAAGTTTGGTCAGGGCAGAGTCGTCAGTTATATGGTTTGCTAGCTTGCTATATCGATAGATACAGGTAGACAGATAGCCTCGTAGATTCCAAAGACACGCCCATGCCCAAACATTTTGAAAATGTACATGCAGTCCCTATCCGGCAACACAAGGGGAGGCAGTACGTTTTCATAACGGACCAGACGGAGCAAGTGGATTTGTACCGTTAGTGTTACGTTCACACCAGAAGCGACCAAAGCGACGGAAGTCATTATTTCTCTATGGAGGGTTGGCGAATTGGGCGAACAAAGCGAATTCGCCGGCAGCGAAGCGAACTGGGCGACCAGAGCGAAAAAGAGAAGTTAAAAGTCAGTTAACTTTATGGTAATGAGCTATGCCGCGGTTCGGCGAATACCGCGAATACCAATCGGAATACATTGATTTACCATGTTACATGTTTCACTAGTTCACGTTCCGAAAATTGAGTAAACGAGCGATTATTAAGATAAAGAGAATTTGGGGCGCTTCTCTTGGTCAAGGAGTTTTTTTTGCTGCGGCCCTTTAAATTACTAATTAAACGTCATGAGCGAACAAAGCGAACTCAACGGCGAAGCTTCTTCAGCGACCTCGGCGACCTGATCGCGTTGGTCGCTTCTGGTGTGAACATAGCATTTAACAGATGCTTTTCTCCAAAGCCTACAGCAATACATAACAGCACATTACAAACAAATACACACTCGGCTAACTTCTAAAATATATAAAAACATTACATAATATTGTATGAGGAAGTATAAAAAAACTGAATAATTAATCAATGAAATACTAACCAAAAATCTAAAGGCTTTCAGAGCAACATTTTCAGTGATAATTTTTTGCAGATGTACATTTTAAGTCAGCACACCAGTGCACAAAAGGGTAGGGTGTGAAAGATAAAGTATTTTTTTCAATAAATCTATACATATTACAAATAAAGGCTTGACAGACCATCATTTGTTTACAGAACATATTTTTTTTCCCATATAAATGCGGAAATGCGTCTAGGTGTTATCAGAACTTTTACAAACAACTTTTACAATCATTGATGCGATCGCATGGGAAATCACACCAGCTGGAGAATATATTATTTGTTCTGGAATGGAGGATAACACAGTCTGGGTTGGTTTTCCCCCCAGTAACTAGTGGACAGTTGCGTGTTGTCCACCCAACTCCATACACCCTGGCCTCTGCTCAGGCCAATCCAAAATTTTGCTCTCAGTTCGTGCAGGAAAGCCTACTCCTCCATGATGCTGATGATCACGAGGTCTGCTTGGAAGGTTTGGAAAATTGCTGTCCCTGAACCAAAAATATAGTTTAAAACCCATTTTTGTAGGAATTTGTTTGATGATATAAAGATGTAACCAAATAACAATCAAAACCCATTGTAGTATTTGATGTAGCTGCTAGCTTATTGCAGAAAATATTTACGAAAGAGAACCGAATTGACGTCATTGTTCAGTAGAGACAAAATGGCACTGTTTTCTTCATTTTGAGAAATCAATAAATATAAATATAAATAGAATAGAAAAAATGGGATAAATACATTGTTTCATGTTGGCGCCGTGGTGAAAGTCCACACAAGTCGATTGACAAAGTTTTGTTAACGGTTTGACTTCTTTGGACTTTCATCACGGCCCCGACATGAAACAGCACCAAGATACTGCCTCTGAAAATAGCAAGGGAATAGGAATGTATGCAGAAGTTGAAACCCTTATGGAGAAAGCGCAACCCGGAAAGGGCCCATTGGCCTTTAGCATTCCATTGACTTCCATTCATTTTGGCGTCACTTTGAAATCAAATACACAGCAAAACACATTTGCTCTGGAAATCTGTCATGTTATTGTCTTGTAAGAAACGTTTATCTGAAATAATGCTAAAAATGACTTCACAAATCATGCAATGGCTATTAGTGAGTTTCTGTTGCACAGGAGAAAATTTACCGTACTCTTTGGATAACAAGCCACAACCATGTCCGTTTACTCTATTCATGTTGGGGAAACATTTCCATCAGTATTTCTCACAAAATAAACTTAGGAATTGGTATTTGTTTGTAAGCCGAATTGCTGTCTTCATGGATTTTACTATTCAATGCAAGTGAAGCCCAAAGAAAGATGGTTAAGCTAAGCTACACGCTATAGTTTGGTATGAACATGCTAACTAGCTAGCTCCCTTGATGCTGGCTTGCAAGACTGCCTGGAACCAAAGTTAGAAGAAGAGGAATCAAGTTCCCACGTACAGTATTAGCCTCCCATTCCAGTAAATGATTGTAGCTATGCTGTCTGATTTGTGATTGAGCATCTACCACTCAATTTATGGTATTTGGGTTCATTGGCCGACGTCACTGAACACCGCGAGCTTGCGCAGTAGTCTGGTTTCATCGGTGTTGTATTCGTAAGTAGTAAAAGTAAATAAAGCACGGAGCAACGGTTAACATAACTTCACTTTACTTCATCAATCTTCTTCTGCCGTATACATATCATTGGTCAACTCATGACCTTAATGCAGCGCCCCTACAGGCCCTACAGATACACCACATATTCCCCTTTTCTTAAGAACAATACCACTCACTAAGAATTTCAGTATGGCAAACTTGAACTATAACATTACCATTTTCAAGTGTTAAGGTGGCAAAACAGCAGCACTCACTAAGAATTTCATTTTGGCAAACTTGAAATATAAAACATTACCATATTCAAGTGTTAAGGTGGCAAAACAGCAGCCAGATCAGCATAGCAAATTATACTGCACATTACTGTACCTTACACAGAACTGATCTCTAAGATAACAATGTAACTAAATGAAGAATGTAACAGTATGATCTCTCTCTTTTTTTTTTTTTAATGTGACATAATTCTTATGCCACTCCGGCGGACGGACATTTCTCCGTAGCGGCACAGCTGCAGGAAGTGCCTGGTCAGACTGCTGTGGGGTCAAAGTCATGGGCACAGTGTCTGGAGGAGCAAAGGCAAAGTGGCTTGCATTCCACACTTTGCCATCAGAGAGGAGAAAGGTTACAGGACCCTTCAGAGCAGTGATCTGGAAAGGTGGCGTGAACTTGTTGGCACCTTTTCTGACCAGCACAGGCTTTTTGATGCGCACAAAGTCACCCACCTTGAAAGTGGAAGCCTGTGCTCTGCAGCGGCGGTCTGTGTATTCTTTCACTTTGACTTGTTTTGCACGAACAGTGTCTCTGAGTACAGCATGGTCGAGTGTTTTGGGATTTGTAGGTAGGCCTCTGATGTTCAGCTTAGTGTTAAGAGGACGGCCATGCAGGAGTTCAGCAGGTGACACTTGTGTGAGCGAGTGTGGTGTAGCACGGTAAGAGAACAAAAAGTCAGTGACAAACTGTTTCCATGGTTTGCCCTCAATGTCTGCAGTTTGAAGACAGTCTTTGAGTACTCTGTTCCATCTTTAAACTTCTCCATTGCATTGTGGGTAGTAGACTGAACTGCGGAGGTGTTTGATGTCTCGGCTGGCAAGGAAGGACTCTAATTCAGAGGAGACGAACACTGAGCCGTTGTCTGTTACCAGCTCCAGTGGGTTACCCTCACGGCTGAAGACGATGGACAGGAACTTGATGACGGAGGAGGAGGTAATGTCAGAGGTGAATGCAACCTCTGGCCATTTGCTGTAGTAATCTACTAGAGTTATGGCGTAGCGGCAGTCAGGTGGTGCATGGAGGTAAGGGCCAACAATGTCGATTGCGAGCTTCTCCCAAGCACCATCAGGTAGGCTCACAGAAGTCAGAGGAGCTGCTTTGACCACAGCTGTCTTGTCATGCTGTGCACATGTGACACATGACTTGATGGCAGCCTGCACATCAGTGTCCATTCCAGGCCACCAGTACAGTTCTCTGAGTCTCTGTTTTGTACGGACAATTCCTTGGTGAGTGTCGTGTGCGATACGGATGAGTTTAGGCTGGAGCTCTGGTGGGACCACCACGCGATTAGTACCACGGATGATGCAGTCACCATGTTCAGAGAACTCAGTCTGGATTCTGTAATATGGTTGGATGGCTGGACAGTCTTTGCATGCAGCACTCAGTTCAGCAGCAGTTACAGCAGCGAAGTCATCAGACACCAACGCCACGATTTCAGTGTCTGGTTCCACAGTCATGTCAGCATCCGGCAGCGGCAGGCGTGAGAGGCAGTCAGCAATGGCGTTGTCACAGCCTCGCTTGTACTCAATGGTGTAGTTGAAGGTAAGTAGTCTGGCAGACCACCTGGCGATTCTCATGCCTGCTCTACCAAGGCCCTTTGAGGTGAGCAGCATTGTCAGGGGGCTGTGATCAGTCCGAAGGGTAAAGTGATTGCCCCACAGGTAAGTTCGCCAGCGCTCTGTTGCCCACACGCAGGCCAGTGCTTCTTTTTCAATTGTGGAGTATTTTCTCCCACTGTCTGTCAGTGTGAGAAAGGCAAATGCAATCGTTTTCTTAGTGTCGCCATGTAATTGAGTAAGCACTGCACCAATGCCATAATCACAGGCATCAGTTGTCACTATGGTAGGTAGTGCTGGATTGTACAATGCAAGAGCTGGACTACTGATTATCAGTTTCTTGACCTGAGTGAAAGCATTTTGTGCATCAGTAGTCCATGCGTACTTACAGTCTTTTCTGGGCTCTCAGTGGTTCCACTACTCTTGCGTAGTTTGAAATGAATTTCTGGTAGAAGGAGGTCAGGCCCAAGAAGGAGCGGAGCGCAGGGGCATCAGGAGGACTAGGAGCATCAGCCACGGCTTTGATATGGTCGTCGTCAGGTCGGAGGCCTGCAGCAGAAATGATGTGGCGCAGGAAGGGTAGCTCTCTCTTTCTGAAGTGGCACTTGGACATGTTGAGCTTGAGGCCCATGTCGTGTAGACGCTGGAGCACTGTCTTGAGGCGCTGCTCGTGCACTTCAGGAGTTTTACCACTGATGATGATGTCATCAAGGTAACACTGGACACCTTTCACACCAGCCAGGACGTGTGACATCATTCGTTGAAAGGCGCTCGGAGCTGAGGCCAAGCCGTACGGGACTTTGGTGTAGCGAAACAGACCTTCATGACTGATAAAAGCGGTGAGATCTCTGCTGTCAGCATGTAAGGGCAGCTGATGATAGGCACTTTGTAAGTCGATAGTTGAAAACATCTGTGCGCCCCTCAGCTCATGGAACACTTCTTCGATGTGAGGTAAGGGATGGCTGTCGATCACCACTGCTTTGTTGACCTCTCGTAGGTCAGCGCATAGCCTCAGCTGTCCACTTTTCTTCTTGATGGCGAGCATTGGTGATACCCATGGAGATGAATCAATTCGCTCGATGATGCCCTCCTTTCCCATTCGCATCAGCTCAGTGGTGACGTCAGCACGGATGGAGAATGGTAAACGGCGCAGCTTTTGCTGAACAGGAGGTATCTCAGGACGCAGCTTGACTTTGTGGACGTAGTTGGTAACTCCCTTGGAGACAGTGTGTGTAGTGTGTGTATATTGCACAAGTGCTGAGGGCGGTGTAGAACTCTGGATGCTCTGCTTTGTAATGTCCAACTGCAGGGCAGTAAGCAGATCCATTCCAAGGATGGGAACTCCTGCTGGGACGACGTAGAAGTTGCATTTTGCAGATTTGTCATCGCATATCACATCCAAAGTGACACAGCCAAGCACTGGAATCGGCTCTTTAGTGTCTGTCATTAGGCGCAGAGTAGGCTGTGTTAAAGCAATGTCTTTGAAATTGTCTGTGTAGAAGCCATGAGGAATGATGGAAACAGCAGGTCCTGTGTCAATGAGTAAGTTTGCATTTGTGCTGGAGCCGCCAGCAGCTTTAATTGACACCTTGCACCACAGTCTGCACCGTCGGCTGTGTTCAGAACCACAACACTGGAAACGTCATTGGAAACTTCATTTACTGAAGTGGGAGTGCTTCTGCAAACTTTTGCAAAATCTCCGCTTTTATTGCACTGTCTGCAGACAACGGACTTCGCAGGGCATGTAGAGCTGTTCGCTAAGTGGGCAGACGACCCACTTCTTACTAGCAGCATGTGTAGACTATGTGCGCGTAGTAGAGGAACATGCGGCATGGCGTTGCTGCTGCAGAGGCTTGCGTCTCCTTCCGCTGCGAAAAGTAGTCCCTTGCACGGCCCCAACTACGGCATCTGCGGTGACTTTTTTATTAATTGCATTTGCATCGGAAACAGCAGATTCTACTTGGCAAGCTATAGTAATTGCCTTTTTCAGTGTCAGTCCGTCTTCCAGTAGCAAGCGTTCTCGTATTCTTGCACTGCTTGTCTTCTCCACTAACAGCGGTGATCCACTTGCTCCGTCACATTCACCGTGCTGCACGCATTCAATTCAATTTCAATTGAGTCCGGCACGTCCTCACGGCAGCTCCCGCAATGGTTGTCGGGAATGCGACATGACCGTTTGGATAGCTCCGGCACGTCAAGAAGTTGGGCTCTGCTGAACTTTATGCAAATGTATCCGTCGAACGCGTCTGCGTTATCCAATAAAAGTAGAGCACACAGGGATATCCCATGACACCCGTGGTTCTTGTGAAGGTGTATTTATGTTGTTACAGTGATTGTCTGGTGGGTTTTATGTGTGTGTGCATGTAACACAACACGTGCAAAGTTTGGTAAGTGCACAGTCGTTAGTTATTATGGTTTGCTAGCTTGCTATATCGATAGATACAGGTAGACAGATAGCCTCGTAGATTCCAAAGACACGCCCATGCCCAAACATTTTTAAAATGTACATGCAGTCCCTATCCGGCAACACAAGGGGAGGCAGTACGTTTTCATGACGGCCCAGATGGAGCAAGTGGATTTGTACCGTTACTGATCTCTGATCATGTCATCCGTCATTTGCTTGAAGTCACATTTAACGGCTAGTTCACGCAAGGCAGCTATGTAATGTACAACAGACTCGCCAACGTTCTGGCACCGCAAACGAAACGTATTTCTTTCGGCAACTACGTTGACTTTCGGAACGAAGAAGGCAGCCAATGCTTTCCGTGCAGCTGCGTATGTGGTACCTGTGTCAAGTGTGTAGAATATCCTTTGTGCTTCCACACCAATGCAGTGAATGAAAAGGCCGCGCTTTCTCTTGTCCGACAGGTCAGTTTCTGACAATGCAAGCAGGTAAGTTTTAAACATTCTCTCCCAGGCCTCGAAGCCCATCACTGGATCCCCAGGCGTTTGTAGGAAGGGAGGAGGTGGTGTCAGACCAAGAAGCGCCATCCTCGTTGGCAATATGTTGTATTCGTAAGTAGTAAAAGGAGCAACGGTTAACATGAACTTCACTTTACTTCATCAATCTTCTTCTGCCGTATACATATCATTGGTCAACTCATGACCCATAGAGTTAAAACTAGAGAGAGAGCACTGGTGACGTAATGCTGTGATTCCATGGAGGCCCGCCACCATGGTCAAAACGGGAATGTGTCGTGCATTGATCACATAGAAATCAATGGTGTCGTCTTCCTCAAATACAGCATGCCTGAGTCCTGTGCCTGTTATAACTGCACCAATAATCGCAAAAGGCGTCTGGAATATCCTTCCATAGGTAGGTAACTCTGTAGTATACAATTTTTCGAGAACTGAGTCAATTTATGAAGAAAAACGATCTTCAAACTGTACTGACACAGTGTAAATTCCAAGGTCGAGAGACTGTTTGCCCTCGTTTTTTTGGCAATTTCTTTACAAGAAATGTATAATATATGGCTGTCTGAATCACCAGATGTATGTTAATAACTGCGGATGCATGTCAAAGTAATAACGTGCACTGTTGTAATGCAAAAAGCTAATAAAAATTAAAAATGGCCTGAAAATGCATAGTAAAAGGCGAAAGATTTGTACGGGATGAAGAGAAACCCGAGCATGCATAGTAGCTACAGGGCTCAAAATTAGCACCTGCCAGATTTTTGTTTTGGCGGCTGCTGTTCATCAACGAAATAGATTACAGTTTCAGTTACTGAACATCTTTTAAATTCACAGGGCATTAAACCATTTGAAAAACATAACGGTTTTGAAGCCTTCCTTTCACGTAATTGATTGATGCTCAGGATATGTACATTAGCAGCCAAACACGCCTGCAATATACAGGATGTTGCAGGCTAACTAACGTATTTTCTAACATGTAGAGTTTGCTCCGGTTAGCTTCCTAACAGGCAAATTGGGTGTATCAGTGTAACACAGCTGAGTGTCTGACCTTATTTGTTTAAAATTAGCTCGTATGAATATATTTTATAACATTAAATTATGCAATCACGACTTACAGTCCTGTGTATGTTGATAATCGTCTGTCAATACACACTGTCAAATCGTCAGTTTCCCTGCTGGCTTCTGGCTCTTCACTGGCTTTTTTAACCTTTATTTTGTTAATTCCATGTAGCTGACATGATTTTGCACCACTGCGTTGAATTTCAGAATGATCAAGTCCATAGCTGACGAACTAAATACTTTTAAAGACAGCGTGTCTTCTAATTGACGCACATTGTGTTTGTTGGTATCGCTCCCGTTTCGGCGGCCATTTTGGATCCCCCACGAAGTCACAAAGCCTGCTTAGACAACGATACGGAGTCCTCTCTCTCTAGTTTTAACTCTATGTCATGACCTTAATGCAGCACCCCTACAGGCTGGTAGATACACCACAATCGGCTCCCATTGAAAATGGAACCATCCCTCTGTCCATTCGGTTCTACTGTCTATGGAAAACACTCTTGCTAATAAGCGATGTGTAGACTTATAAATCTCTGTCCCTCGTTTTGAATGCCAGGACCTTTGTTATACAGCCGATGAAGTTATGAGCTAGTTCAATAGTTAAAAAAATTGTTGTTTTACAGAAAAGTTATTTTACAAAAACAGTTTTTTTGACACATAGCTTTGGCAATAAACATAGACCCCTATGACGAAATGTCACAATATTTAGTGCACATCAGAAAGAAAGTTTAGAGTTGGCATGTCAACTTTGACAAAATTTGAGCAAATAGAAGTCATCATATGGACATTCGAAGAATTAAATGTTCATTGACATGTTACTTCGACACGGTTTATGTCAAGATAAATCCTTTCATAACTTTTTGTCAGCATTGTCTATAAATGACATTTATCAAATTTGTTGAGATTTACATGAACGGCCTATGACGAGTTTGTTTGGATTCGCTTTCACAATGTTAAAATTTCACGGAAATTGTTTTTGTTGGAAGTGGGCATTGATCAGTGTTTTCAATGCGTGAGGGTCAATAGATTTCACGATAAAAAAAAATTGGTTGTTAATGTTAGCTTTCTCTAGATAGTAAAATGACATTTTGTACAATTACAGCACCCCCTATTGACCAAATTTGATGGCATGTGCTGTGCTTTTAGAGGTCTTTGTGCTGATTGTGCATGACATATTTTGTGCAGTTCCCACGTTCTTGGTCCAAGATATTGGCAATTCAAAATCCCAATTTTTGCATTTACCCATATCACTAGGTGGTGCTATGCTTTAAGTGAGTGTTTATGGGCTGGGTCAATACGCCTCTGTAACACCGACATATCACAAAAATGTCATGTTGTTGGGTGAAACGTTCATTGAGTTATTCAGCAAAAACTTTTGCTCGTCTCCCCCTCTTTGACAGACACTGGCACAGCAGGGGGTGGCCCTTGGGGGCCAAAAGCTCCTATTCGCTCACAAACTTCTCAGGCTACAAGCCTACAAACATTCATGTCCCCCAGAGTTCCAGTTATCTGGCAATTATTGACAAAAAAGGGGGAAAAATGTCACGGCAACACCAATATGACCTAGCGGTGGTCATAATACGTTTTTTTTTTAACTTGGATTTGGGATGTCTTAGTGGATGCATAACTACAGCAACTCCTGAGTGGCATCAGATGCCAGTTGTTAGCAGGGCCAAATAAGGTCAGGGTCAAGGATGGGGGTGGGGATTTGGGGGACAGGGGCGTTGATGTGTTTGTCAGTGATGCTTGTGTAGAATTCAGCGTGAACACATTCAGTGTATCGCTGATCTAAGTGCCGAAGAATGTTCAGAATCCCGTATATAGTTTTTACTGGCCAAGGACATTTATACAAGTCATTGCCTAGTACTTTAAGTTACAATTCATATATACAATACAGACAATATATACTATGCAGAAAGTGCAGTGACATTGACATCTGACTTGACATTATTAGGTGGCATTACTCTACAAACACATCCTGATATGCAAGGGTCATCAACATCTCAAAAGCCAACATGCTAGGATCATATTGTCAATATAAAAAGTATGAGGCTGTGATTTAATGTGCTGTGATGTAATGTTTTCATGAAATTTGAACTTTTTCAGGTTAAGAGACACAAACCTGATAGTCCATAAAAATAATAAACAAGCATGTGTATGTATGTGTGGGTACCTGTATTGTGTTTATTCTTGATATTTAGTTCAGGTTCTGTGGGGGCCTAAAGCACACACATCCACCTCAAGTAGACTGGGTGCTTGGCTGAAAAATAAAATCAACTGAAGTTTGCGACACCAGTATGCTATGACAAAAGTTTTTAATCGTAATATTTTGGCAATTAAAAATGTCACAATTAAAAACTTTCGTGGGAGCATACTGATGTCGTGGACTTCGTTTCTGTTCTTTGATTAAGTTCAAGTTCCCCTCTCTGTTCTGAACACATTTGTCTTCTTTTTTCTTTTCTATTTTTTTCTTCTGTCTTCTTTTTCTTTTTGCTCTTCTTTTTCTTCCTCTATAACGTGAGTTAGGGCTCATTTCCACCGCCTCGTTCAGCGCGTAGCCGTGTTCAGCGCGTGGGCGTATACAATAGGTTTGTATGGGGACAGAATACGCTCAGAACACGCTTGCGGTGGGAATGGTCTCATCTGCTAACGTGCATTCTAAATGAATACGGACAGAATACGGCCACGCGCTGAACACGCAGAGAGTGCGGTGGAAATGGGCCCTTAGACCAAAAGAGATAGCCAACTACTGTTTCTTTCTTTGTTGCATTTACAGATAGAGGTATGAGGACTAGTGGCAGGAATGCCTAATGTTAAAAGGTACAAGTTATGTTTAGACATAATGTTCAGACTTTACCATTACTATGTGCAAGAGTCCCGAATGCAAAAAATAAGCAAATAAACAAATTAATCATACCACATCTTTTAATAACAATTGTTTGACAATTGTCCAAAACCAGCTTGCAGGATGTACGGTATGAACAGGTATAAGAGTTGTTTCAGTTGAGCCTACTCACTAGTCAAGAGCATTTTTTTCCTGCCTCGAACAGATGGCTATAGTTAGTTCACAGGGAGAGCCCAAAAAGTAAAAAGCCAGTGCCCCCTTTTCCCACAATAAATGACGCATTCTCTAAGATACAGACCACTTGAAATATGACCCTCCAATGACTCTGCTGCACCACATAGATTCCAGTCAGTATTGCCCAGCTTACCTGATTTTCTTTCCCCTATCCTGTGTTACCACCCAGCCAGTATCCTAGCAGGATGTCAGTTCCACCCCTATTTCTATTCTCCTCTACTCCCCTAATTAGCAGGTGGATTGGTGGCCAAGTGTGGCGGGGTTCTACCTGATGGCCTGCCTTACAAAAAGGCTTTCTGGAGAAGAGCATTCTCTCTCTCCTTCTCCTCCTTCGGTTTGACACCGCAACACTACACACTTGCACTACACTTTTCTTTATTTCCATTACTGAGTGTTTTTTCTTAAATATTAAACAAATGTGTTAAAACTTGTAACTACGTGTGATATCCCATTCATATGTCTCACGTTTTCAGCTGGCGTGCGTGACACCTGTTTGTTGCCAGTAGAAAAGAAGACCTGTATCTGCAGAGTGAGAAATTAATTAAGTTTCTCTCTGACAACTGACTCAACTGAAAAGAATTTGTGTGCAGTCAACAACATACAGTCAGTGTGATAAAGCTCAGCTGAGGCGGGGAAGTTTGGGTGTGGACCATGACACTAATTAACATCATGTTAAAAAGGGCTTTCACTATTGTGGATATAATAATTGGGGTAGATGTATGATAGACACACAGACTGTGAAAGTCATGCTGCTGCTTTGTGCCGTAACGTTACCTGCAAATGTAACAATGCAAATGTACCTGCAAACCATTTCAATAACATGGATGTTCAAAGCACAGTTAAAGGCAGATAAAAGGGAGATAATAAAAACAAATATTTGGACTGTAGCTGGACAAATCCCTTATGGCATGAACATGTGATACACACAAAGCAACCTGTGCAAAATATGCATGGCCATTTACGTAAATGGTAAAAGATCAATTCCAGTCATTTGTTTTGCACAAAATAATTTCATCATTTGTTTGTGCACTTCACTCCACTTCACATTGCACATTATGTGAAGAAACAAACGTCTAGGCCTCTCTTCTCTTTCTGTCATCACATAGTATTGTTTTTAACTCTTAGTTTTTATTAAGGCTGATGCTAAAACTAGCAAATATTCCATTTGACTGAACAGCAAGACTAATTTTGAGTCACTGACATGCCCAGGAGCTTAATTAACAGTAGAGTCATGCCATTCTTTTAGTGTGAAGTCACTGTATAATGGCCTCATGTCAGAAACAGGTTTTATGAGGAATACATGAAAGATTAAATGTACTGTATTGCAGAAAAAAACCCTCAGGTCAATTTTTAGTTATGTATTACAGGTTAACAGGAAAGCCTACATCAAACCTTAAATATATTTTGAAAGTTTAAAACAAATATGTATGTTAAAAAGTTATGCCTACATCACATTTATAGAGTTCAAACAGGTTTTGTTGTCATTTGCACTTTCAGTTTCATTACAGAATTAAAAGTGGGTTTGTCCAAGACTTTGTTGCAATCATTCAGTAGTCATGTTTCATGTGATTATTGACTGATAATTGATTAAATTCTGTGAAATTGAAGTATTGTAGGGTAAAAGTTTGCAATGAACTCATCACACATTAAGTGCAGATAATCCTTATACTTAATACTTAGAGTATAGACTTAAGTATAGAGAATACTTAAGTACTAGAGTGAAGTGTTATTACTTCTTTACTACACACCTCTGCATGTTTGTCAGTTCACCCAGTCTCAGTTGCTTGGAGCCCCACCACTAGAGGGCACTAAAATGTGGCAAAGTCTTGCCAACACACAACACAATGAAAAGAAAGAAAGAAAGAAAGAAAGAAAGAAAGAAAGAAAGAAAGAAAGAAAGAAAGAAAGAATGAATGAATGAATGAAAAAACAGAAAAGAAAGAAAGATGTTTTATTGTCTTATAAAGGGATAATCTTTTCCACAGGTCATTCCAACAACCAAGACAGAACCCAATCTGCAACTCAAGGTCAAAAAAGATCATCACTGCAAGACAATAAGACATTAGAAAGACTGAAGGGGATAGATGCTTCTCGACATTTCATAATATGTCATGTTGAAACTGTTTTCACAAACGCCAACCACATAGGAAACTTTTGATACAGGAAATGTTTTTTTTTTGAGTTTGCCACTAACTTCCTGTATGCTAGATATGTTTGAACAAATGTCTGTGTGGTTCAGAATCTTTACAGTAAGTATCAGTACAGCAGTCAAGCACTGTAGAACTTTGGCACTTTTTTTACACCTTGAAAATGTGTTAATGCATAATAAATTTATGTAACAAAATGCACATAAAAATTTATACGTAACCATATCTACAGGGCTACTATGTTTCTATGAAAAATGCATAGCACGTGTTTAATTTTTGTCACAATGAAAAATCCTTTGACAAGACATGGATACATTTCCAATATAAAAACTGGCTCTTGATGCTTGAGGCCAGTTAATGGCACTACTAACTCATAATTTCGCCACTGTGTGATTCAAGTGCCACAGGTGTCACCCACTCTCTGTTACAGCCAGCTGAAGATCATCTTGGTGCTATTGACATTAAAATTATATTTCCTCATATAGGAATTCACCTCATCTCACAAGGTTTTCTATAATCCCTTATAGTGACAGTTTTCTAATGTCCTGGACAGTTCACTTGTATGTTCTTAGCGAGGGCAAGTTTTTAAAAATGTCTCTGGTAAGTTCTTTTGGAGGAGGGGAAAGCCTCTAATGCAGTACTACATTTTCTATTTAAGTGAAAATCTGAAAAATTAGAAGTTAAAAATGTTTAAAAGTCCTGATGGACCAATAAAACAGGCAGATATGACTGTATGGTCAGTCTGTAGCACATTCCAGTAAATGACAACTATAATAAAACATATATAACTAGTTAATGATTCACATTATTTTTATCTTCCTTAAAAAAGATGAGAAAACACAAAAAGGAAGGTCTGGGGAACTGCTTCCCCAGATTGACAAAACCCTCCTCAAGCCAAAAACCAAGCACATGCATCAACATTGTTGCAACATTTTTATTTCCAAACACAATTACCATCTCAAGAAAATGTATAAAAGTTTTGTAAATCTTTGCTTTTTATGAGCAAGACATTTGGAAAATAGTGCAAATAATTTTTTAACCAGTCACAATCATCCACCAAGGTCATTCATTTGGTATCCAGTGTACTGCAAACATTTGACAAAGCACTCAGAAACAGAACGACTGATAGCTGTTCCATCGTCTTGCCCATGGTAAAAGCCAGACAGATAGTTATTTCACAGAAAATCCCTTTTAAGACATCACTGGGATTGTAACAAATTACGAGTTGTAAGTTGTACTGGTGGCCATATGCCAGACAGAGTTTGCAAAAATAGACAAGATAGGCCATCAAAAAAACATTCAGTGGATAAAAAAGTGACTTTTTAAGGATCTGGTTATACTAACTCAACTAACTCATACAAAATGTAAAACCCACAACAGGCTCTATTCGTACTCATACAGCTGGCTGTATTTGGGTGGGTGAGCCGAAATGCTGAAAATCTTGGAATGCTTGGTCACAGCTTTGGCCTTGCTGCCTTGCTGAGCTATCAGGCAGGCAGGCAGCACAATTCTCAGGAACCAGACAGACAGACAGACAGGCAGACAGACAGACACACACACAGACACACACAAGAGGACATCACTCAGACAGTGTAGGTGCAAGGTGCTGTGCAAGGCATCATCAAAGACACAAATCACAGTGAATGACTAGAAAACAAGTTATCTGTATTTAGTCTAATGGAAGATTAACTATCTGAAAAGGGACAAATGAGATTCGGTGAAAAGTCAAACTCAAAGTGTACTTTATTGTCAATTTACTATGTAACAGGAATTACACAGAGGACTGAAATTGCGTTTCACCAGACACCAAATGTGCAATTTGAACTGGAAACACGCACGCACGCTCGCACGCACGCACGCACGCACGCACACGCACACGCACACACACACAGACACACACACACCCACACACACATGAAGTGTGCACAGACATCCACAATAAATAGACATAAGACATTCAGATAAACATATACGCTTCCAACAAGAAGGAAAGTTTGAGGTAGCTCTTCCTGGTAGCTGGTGTAGGTGAAAAAGGAAAAAGTGAATTTGCAATATGTAAGGTGCAATAAGTGAAGGTGCAGTGAAAAGAATTTACATGCAGAAGATCTTGATTACAGTAAGGACTGGTCGATACTTACAGCCAATGCAGCAAATCCAAAGAGCAGTCCTAGGAGCAAATCGAGGAAATTGTGCACAATCTTTTCACCACAGGACTGGATAATCATAAGAGAAGTAATAAGGGTTTGTCAGTGTGTCAAAATATTACATTACAGTTTCTTATGTACAGGGTTTTAGTTACAGTCCCTGGAGCAATGTGGGGTTCAAGAGCTCTGGTTGTTTACTCCCCCACCCCCATTTCTCCTACTGGAATGGGATTTGAACCTGCAACCCTCCAATCCCAAGACCAACTCTATAACCACTCAGCCACAGCTGCCCATGTATACACTACAGACACACCTTCTTATTCAATGAGTTTTCTTTATTTTCATGACTAGAATATAAGACATGTTTTCAGTTATTTCACACTTTTTTGTTAAGTACATAATTACCTTCAAGGAGGTTGTTTTTGTCAGCGTTGGTTTGTTTGTTTTTTTGTTTGTTAATAGCGTAACTCGGGACGGATTTCGACGACATTTTCAGGATAGATCAGAAGTTGTCTAACTTACAACTGACTAGTTTTTGGTGGTAATCCGGATCACCATCTGGATTCTGGATTTTTTTTAAAGGATTCTTTACCATTGCGAGACATTTTTGCTCATAACTTAAATGCTCAGAATGCTTGTTTACCCATCAAACATGTGTTCACTGACAGTTTTGATGCTTTCAGTGAGAATTTACAATGTAAATAGTCATGAAAACACATTGAATGAGAAGGTGTGTCCAAACCTGTACTGTATGTGTGTATACTACTTCCCAGATAAGGTTAAATGCAGAAGACAAATTTCCTCCCCCAAAGATAATAAAAAATAAAGACACCACACATTCTCAAATATTTTACACCATCTTTTATTCTGATTAGTTACAAAACATAAATAAAATCAACAATTGAATTAGTTACAATTGTACAGTGGCTAAATCACCAGCAATAGAATTTGTAGTCATCTAGATGTATTTTGTTCAAATAACTCTGAGCCACTGGAGCTCACTCAAGTACCTCTGGAGTCCCCTTGGCACAGCAAACATCAATAATTTCAACACTAAAATTTGAAAGAATTGCTAATGTCCTTTTCATGACTTCTTCAATTGAATGAAATTTATTCTTAGTAAAACTGAGAGTTTTCACATTGTGATGGATCAAAGCTGAAAGCATTTTTTTGCTTTGTATCCAGGGGAGCCCCATCACCAAAGTTGAGAACCAATGTCTTCAAAGTGCCAGATAAACTCAGCTTTTTCAACACTGATCATCAGTACACAATTTTACATTTTTTACAACCCCATTTCAAAATACAAAAATAATGCTTCTCTTTTTAGATTACATTTTGGTAATACTTCAGGAGAGAGGTTGAGTTCCGACTTCCTCTGTCATAAATAGCAAAGCACTGATGCGGTCAACAGGTTAGCGTTTGACCTGACTGTACAGTAGCTTACCACCACTTACAATGTGCCATAGTTTAACTGTAGAAATGTAGGTTGTTTTTTTGTTGAAGAAAAAAATCCAACACTGATATACTGGGAAAAAAGTTAAAAGCCTTGGTACTCGTAAGGTTATTTTATCTTTTTTTCTGAATAAAACAGCCACAGGCTCAAGCATCACCACGGACTGGATGGCTCCACAACAACAAATCAAATGGGCACGTCTCTCTCGCTTTCACACACACAGACTGTCACTCCCTCTCTGACTACTTTCTTTGCACTTGACACAGAACATTCCTGAAGACTGTTCAACAGGCAGCATTCTCTTTGTTAGACTCATCATTCTGAACAGCTTCTTAAAAACCAAATACACATATGGGAGCACCTCTGCTAGAGTGCGAACCTGACACTTTTTGTCTCCAATAGTCCCAAACCCATTTAAACATTCCCCAGCCTGTTCAGGTGTCTAAGCTTGATCTACATCTGACAGGTATAGCTTCCTCTGACCACAGACGACACCAGTCATGTCTGTGCACAGGTTATGTGTGTGTGCGTGCTTGTGAGTGTGTGTGTGTATGTATGTGTGTGTGTGTGTGTATGTGTGTGTGTGTGTGTAAGAGAGAGTGTGTGTGGCCTATCCTGAGCTTCTTGTCCAGCTGGGCACATCGTCTGGGTTCTCTTCGCAGAAGATTGACAGAAGCAGACAGGGTGTAAACAAGGGGGATGACACAGTGTCTGGTGCTGCTGTGCGTTACTGGGAGAGGCTGGTCGCTGTGGTGGTTACCATGGTGATAGAGTGTGATGCAGTACAGTGGTACATACGTACAAAAATTTAAATCACACAAGAGAGAAAAAAAATATTAAATGTGGTAACTCTAAAAAGGCAATACAGGGATAGCCCATGTAAATGGTTTTCCCCTTGTTTTAAAATCCACTTGGCAGTTTTGTTAATCTCTCCTACACCCGAGTCAAGACATGAAATGAAATTGGTAGAAAATCAAAAAGCTTTTGCCTGATGAATATGTAGACTGGTTGATTTCTTAGACTGACTCGCCGTCACAGTTGAATGAGAGCTTCTAAATGGATGTGCAATTCTGATTTCAAAGACGTTAACATGCGTCTCATCGGGAAAGTGCTTAAATATAACTCTTAATCCGAATTCCAAAACAACGGTGGGATCTATGTTATTCTGTAAACGATGTCTATTGAAAAAAAAATTGAAATAAAAGAAAGGAAGTATTATCTGCAATCACGTTAAAGTCAGTTGAGGAAAAAGGATATTCACTCGCTGAGTCTATTACAATGTACTGGATTGAATTAAAATTTAAGATTGTTGACAACTGTTCTTTTGTTATTTTTTTAATCAAAAAAGTAAATCCATCCTAACCTAATCTAAAAGGTTACCTCTATTTTCTCGATGCAAAATATAGTATGAGTCACATGCCTCGTCCGTGCACAACACTGTACCACAGTGTCTCTGGGGGTAGCGCTAATTACAGTAGCTAGTGATGGTTACCAGGTAACAGTACCATGCTGGCGCCGAGTGACATGCTGCTGTTGTTGCAACTGTAGTAGTATCTCACGGTTGGAAGAAACTGTTTGTGCTATTGACGCTGATGATGGTGGCTTTGCTAGTTAAACGTCTGGTTGTATCCGTGCGCAGGCTGTACCGAAAAATATTTTTTCCTCTGACACACAGACACACATCACAACACAGAAAAAAATGGATTCAGAGAACAGGTACTAATTGCACTTTTTTTCCTCGGAATTTAAATAGTCCTTAGAAGCATTGATAAATTAAAAACAACAACAACAAAAAAGCGAATATTCATTTGTAATGTCCAAAACATCATCTTTATGTCTTCAGAGAGGCTTGGGTCCAACTAGGTTGGATGTAAAACTTGACGGTGCCAAAATCACAGAAGAAGGATATGTATAAGGGAGGAAAAAAGGGCGAACACACAGACACACACGCTACATAATTTGTACACCCCAACACCCGTGCACAGCAACACTCACAACTGTCTCTTGCATTTCCACCAATCTGTACATTCTGTACACTGGTTAAGCACCTTCAGGTTCTCACATTCTTTTTACTCTTAAGTTATCGGTAATTAACTTTACCATTTTTCTTATTTTTCTCATGACCATGACACAATTTTTTTTTTTCACTTCTACACCTCCAGCTTGTGTGGCTGTTGACCTCTGCCCTTCTCCATCTCAACCACATTCATTATTTCCCACTTTTGTATTTCTATCCATTTCTTCCACCCTCTTATCTCTGGTGTGTTCACTGTTGTCCTAGTGGGAGGGTTGAGGTGGGCGGTGTAGGGTGTAATTTGGCACTAGAAGGCAGAGCAGAGTTGGAGCACAAGGAGGATGAGGAGCAGGTGGCAGAAGAGGAGGTGGTGGAGGAGCAGGTGCAGGAGGAGCAGAAGACTGCTGCTTGGGCCAGGCTGCCGCCCCCAGAGACCATAGTGGAGGAAGTGCAGGGAGAGGTGCTGACAGCAGCAGTTGCAGCAACCGCAGTGGAGCCCGCGCTGGGCATCAGTGGCGCAGACATGGAGGTCTGGGTGGAGGAAGCAGCGATGGAGCAGGAGGAGGAGGAGGAACAGCAGGGTGCTTGCGGTGGTGGTGGCTGCCTGCTGATGGGCACGCCGGTGGGTAAGGCAGGCATCTGCGGCACAGGGGCCATCTGCAAGGGTGGCATGGGGGGCTGGCCCAGGGGCAGCGAGCAGGGACGCAGCTGGAGGTGCGGCAGGTGGAGCGGTGGAGGCGGCTGGAAGGGCAGTGGCTGCAGGGGTGGGAGGTGGAGGCTCTGCGGAGGGTGCTGTAAGGGGGACACCACAGGCACGTGGGGTGGCACGGGAGGCTGGGGCTGCGGCGGCTGCTGCTGTGGCTGGTGGTGGCCTGCGCTGGAGTACTGGCAGGGGGCCATGGCCATGGCGGGGAGGCCTGCGCTGGCTGGAACTGGCTGCGGGTTCAGAGGGGCCACGGGAAACCAGCCTGGCGGGGCAGTCTGCTGAATCTACATCAAAAGGAACTCTGGTTCAATGACTGTCGGCTTAACAGGCACTACTTGTCTCTACTTTTCCATCACTGTCCTGTTAAATGTTCTATAATATTCACTTTGCATATTGAACTTACAGCTTCTTAGCATTAGGTGTGATTAGACAGTCACGGCGTCTTTTAAATAGATGCACCTTGACAGCTGGTGTACAGGCCTGACTTGAACTTTCACTGTGAAACAGAATTTCTGGGTGAAATTGTTGTTTATACCTCAGTAGGTTGATTCCAGCCACCTAATTCTTGTTCCTGCTGGATCTGTTTGATCTGATTGAGTGAGGGCTTGGGTTGGGCAGTGCCCACCGTCTCTTTCGTCCAATCATCTACCAGCTTGTGCAACTCATCTGTGAATGTGCTCTTTTTATTGGCAGAGGTCTGAGCTGGCGCGAGGTGACCCTGCTCCCCAGCTGAGAAACTACTGGATTGCTGGATGCCTGAAAAGATGAGAGGGTAGTAAAGAAAGGACAGGCTGTAAGGGAAGGCATGTCACATCCCCGTATTAGTATTTATCCGGCTTAATGTGTAGAGGGCCTGTGTGTATACTGTTGTTTATCCTGTCTTGTCTAGTACTGAGCTGTCTATCTTGTTTTGTTTTGTCTAGTATCTTGTGTTGTCTAGTCTCCTGTGTTGTATGAGATGTACTGTATGGCACAAAACAAGTTTCCGCTAGCACAAATAAACATCTGTCTGAGAAAAAAGATACAGAGCGTAAAAACTTGTAAGAAAGGTTGTTGCACCACACAAAGAATCAGAATCAAAATGAATTCATTTCGAACAAGGGTTTTCACTGGTAAAAATTAGAATTTTAACTTTTTCAAAAATAATGGCTGGTCTTGTCTAGGCACATATTCAGTCAATAAATATGGCATAAAACTTCAGATGTGTAATGGTAAGCTTTGACAGCAGTTACCGGCGTGTGTGACTCCGTTGTTGTCCAGGTGGGAGTGGGGTCGGGGCCGCAGCTTGGCCTTGGCGGGGCGGGGCCGGCGTGGGGAGATGGCAGGGGGCAGTGTGGAGGGCAGTGGAGGGGTGTGGGACAGTGGCAGTGGCTGGCGGGTGTCTTTGACGGAGCGCAGCTGCTTGTACAGGTCCTGCAGCTCCCGGTTCTGCTGAGCCTGCAGGGACACCACCTCTTTGATGTGCCTGAGAGGGGGAGAGGGAGAGTGGAGGGGATGGAGGGGGCAGGGTGGGGGGCACAGGAAGGGAGGGGAACAGGGGGGAATGTGGGAGTTAGAGGGTGGGAATGTGAAAGATATGAAGGGGGGTTGGGGGATATGAAGAGGGATTGGAAGAGAGCACATCAGAAGAAAACAATGGGTGGTGAGAAGGGGGAGAGAAAAAAAAGCATGAGCGAAGAAGTCAAATGGAATTATGAGAGGGGTAGCGGTGAGGATGAGAGTGGATGGAGTTTGAGAGGAAGAAGGAAACAGATAGAAAATGAATAAAAGAGAGGCTTAGATCTGACATTGAACAGTAACAGCTTGCTACTAGAGGTGGTGATGCTGGCTTCAGATAGTAAAACCCTGCCACATATTGGTTCCAAGCATACAAATGATCAGAAAAACTAACTAGTAAAATCATCCATGTTAAGTGCACAGGCAGGATTAGTGAATTATAGGAAGGATTATAAGGCAGGGTTTTTTACTTTCTGAAGCTAGGCTTCAACATCTCTGCTTAACAAATATCAATAACAAACTGAAATACATTTCCACAGTGTTCCCCACACCAGCCTTGGGCTGCTCTCTCTCTCCCACCCTCCCTTTCTCACTTCTCTCGGAGCTTGTGTAGCTCTCGGCGCAGCTCCTCATCCTCCAGCTCGCTCTCGTCGTCGCTGCTGACCAGCGGGGAGTGGGCGTGCCCTCGGGCAGGGTGGTGAGGGGGCACCGGCGTCCTCTTGCCCTCGTCCTTCTCGCCGTCCTTCCCCTTCGCCCGCCTCCTCTCGCCCAGCTCTAGGTCAGGAGACACCGGCGAGCTGTCTGTCTGCCACTCGGCTTTGGCCTCGGCCTGGGTGACAGAGAAGCGCCCCACTTTCCTGTGCGTGCTGCCCTGGCTGGCAGGAGCCTCACTGGGGGGAGATGGCTCAGAGACTTGGGGCACTGGAGTGACCTAAGGGCCAGAGATGTTTGGTTTGGTTTTTGTTTATATGGACAGATATTAAAGTATTAAAGGAGTTTTAAAGGAGACTTTTCCTGGAAATGCAGCCAAAAAAGAAAAAAAAATGTTTGTTTTTAACAAACTTTAAAATACAAAGGTAATACTATGCCCAGAAGTGTGAAAAAATAATTTGACACCCATGTAGCCTTTCAATAGGATTGACATAAAATATGGAACATTTGTTTTGTTGAAAATATTGTTTCATGGCATTAGATACAATATGAAATAATGTGTCAAGAGTAATACAGTAAGAGTAATGCCAATGGCAAATTACTGCAGTACAGATGACACAGCCTCCATATTCAGTGGATCAATTAAAAGGTTGAGAGACATGAATCACTTTATGTGCAAATGGCCAAATGTTATTCTACTTTGAGGTTGCCACTGCAGTCACTTGTGTGTGTGTGTGTGTGTGTGTGTGTGTGTGTGTGGTGCAACTGTAACTGAAGTCATGACAATGAAATGGTGATATATCATTTCATTTTTTTTTTTTTTTTGTAATTTAGTCTTCATAATTACAGTCATATGCAGCACACTGTGTGATTTGTTCTACATGCTGTCTCATTGTGTTTTACTGGATGCTGAGCACTAACTACCTGAAAACGGCCCCGGCGGGACTGCTGAGGGACCTGGGCAGCGCTCTCTCCCTCCTCCTTTATCACCTGACCGCTGGAGCTGCCATCTGTTGGGCAGATGGAGACAGGGGGAGGAAAGAAGACAACAAAAAAGAGAGAGACAAAAGGTACAGAGGGCAAAGACAAACAGACAGACAGACAGACAGAGGGACAGACAGACGGACAGACATAAAACAGAGGACAGGTAGTCAGCCATGGGACCAGCGAGACACACGTTGTAAAGCAAATGCACAACATGAAACATGAGTGTACAGAACAACACCCACCAAAGGGGACAACACATAGGAGCAGACAGGAAAGGTGTGTGTGTGCCAAAGAACACAGACAAAACACAGACAGAGGAGCACACAACATTACAGACAACAAAAGCAACTTGTTATTATACATATACATTCTAAATCACATCACACACATCAGCATAAACTGTACCGGTCTGTGTTCTACTACAAGCTGGCATGCATGTCCATGACAAAGTTAACTGCGATGTGAAGTGAATATGGTACATTTATTATTAACCCCCCCCCCGCAAGAAAATGTCTAAATTACAAAATGCGTTGCTTAAAGGAGAACTTCAGTGTAAAATGAAAATTGGCATGTTAAAACATCATACCGAGTTGGTATGTTTGCTGAGGAGCAAAATTGAGTTAGCCTGTTGCATTCAGAACTTAACTATTTTTTACCGTTTGTCCCAGAAGGCTAACAATGGAAGTGGTAGGTGCCCTTAGACGAAGCATGAACATTACGCTATTATTAAACCATTACAACAGCTCGAATAAACTCCACACTCCATCAGTAGCACAACAAAGGCCACAACATTCAAAACGAGGCACAACATTTATTAATAAAACACTTTTGACAGGCAGTACCTTGCTGTAGTTTCTCGTCGCCGCCATGATAAAAGTCCGCACAAGTCGATTGACAAACACGAACCAGCAGCACTTTCATCATGGTGGCGACAAGAACCAACTGCAAACTACTGCATGTAAGAACACTTTTTTAAATAAACATTGTGTACATTTACAAACTTCCCAGTGCCTTGTTTTGAATGCCAGGGCCTTTCTTGTACTACCGATGGAGTGTGGAGTTTCTTCGAGGTATGTTAATGGTTTAATAATAGCTTAATCTTCATTTTCCGCTTCATCTAATGGCACCTACCACTTCCATTGTTAGCCTTCTGGGACAAACGGTAAAAAATAGTTAAGTTCTGAATGCAACTGGCTAACTCAATTTTGCTCCTCAGCAAACATAGCAACTCGGTATGATGTTTTAACATGCCAATTTTCATTTTACACCGAAGTTCTCCTTGAAGGACATGCTGACAGATGAAAGCGTTGGTGGTGTTTAGGAAATGGGTGGTGTGTGGAGGGGCTGTGAGGAGAAAAGTTTAGGCAAAAATGTGTATGTGAAGTAAGAACAGTGAAACAAAATGCAGTTTATGCAATGTGTATTGAGTCAATATCCAAATGCCCCCAACCCAACCGCACACACACTCTCTCTCACACACACACAGCAGCATCCCATGTGCCTCTGCACTCTGGCTGTGACTCAGGTCATGGTGTGGGATGTCTGAGAATATTCTAGATCTACTGTACACATACAAGTGTGTATGTGGATGCCCAGTATCATTTGAGTAAGCCGATTTTGTAGGTAAAATTGTCAACCAAATGATAACATCATCACATATACACACAAATACATACTTCTTTGACATACATATGTTGACACATATGTCCATGTAAATGATATGCTTACTACATCTAAACAGAAATATGTGTAGCATAGAGGTCTGTTATGTATAGACATGCTGTGAACACAATAAAATAAAAATCTTACAAAAGCCTACCCACATAGGAAAGAACAGGATATCTTCTACACTCTGACCAAGGGTGAACATTCACTGCGTGCACATGGACGAGTTGAATCCGATTGGAAATGGTTTGGGATCGTATCGAATTAATGTGCACAGGCTAAAGATCATATAGGGATTGGTTTCGCGAATCCAATTGCAACCCCTGGCTTAAGCCGATGTTAATCCGCTTGGTGCTGCCTTGTGCACGGTATTGGTTTGGATTCGCGTACTGCGCATGTAAGACCACTCGATCCCAGAAGCTTCTGTCCCTGATTTTCATCCATACTGAACGTCGAGGCTTTCTAGCGCCTGCTCTAAACAAGTCTCGTTGTCCTCAATTGCTTGTAATATCAAACGCCGACGGGACAGTTCATGTCGTATCAAGGAAACCAAAAACGCTGTTTGTTCTTTCATACGGACTTCCAAACAAATGAGAATGCACAACATGCATGCAAATGCTGCTCTGTCAACCTCCTCGAGCGCTATCTTTGTTTTGTATGCCACCAGATAGTTTGTTTATTTTCTTTTTAGCAGCCGTCAACCTGAAGTAGTTCTAACACCACTTGTTGAAAGGAATACAGCGCCATCTAGCGTAGCGGAAACGGCCAGATCTCTGACCATTATCCGCTTACACGAACTCTCATGTGCACAGGGATTTGGGACAGACCACCCGTTGGGTAGCAACACCCAATCCAATACCAATCCAATCCGATCCTACCATGTGCCCGTAGTGATTGTAATGCACATCATGATTATCATGGATCGTCAGCATCTTGTCAAATTTGCTTTCATCATCAAATAAAAAGATTAACTCGCATACATGCATTAATAGGAACTGAGAGAAAACTGAGAGGAAATGAGAACAAGCATTATTATCATATTATTTTATGGTTGAGACTGAAATGCTACATCCAAATTCAAATAAGCTATTGTTTTGGAAGGTCTTTTTCACAAGCTCTTACAAAAGTCTCCGTATGAAGATGCTTCAGATGGTAGGTGATATGGTAACAGTTTTTACCAGTTCAGCTACAACACCCAGACCACTCGGTACATTACATGCGCTAGTCACTTGAGCTGCACATGTAATGTGGCATACACCTGGCTCATCGACCTCTGTGCAGGTGAGAACTGCAGTCTGGGTCAGTGTGGTGGTGGTGGTGCTACTGGTTGTGCCCGCGGGTCAAAGATGGGGGGAGGGGTTGACTGGGTGGGCCAATACTGTGCCAGTGACTGAGGAAAAGGCTGAGATTGGCTGGCATTACAGCCCGGTGCCCCACAGATGATGAGCACTAGGAAGCACCGGATCTCTTCCTACTTTCTCTCCCTCTATTCTCCTCCTCTACACTCCTCTGTTCTTTTCCCCGGGTGGGTAACCCATGCAAACAGAAATATGTAAGATAAATTAAAGGGACAAAACAGGGAAGCTACAAAAATAAATTTAGCACAAAATATCTGCAAAACAAACATTTCTGTCACAATAATGTATTGTGTACTAGTGATATCAGTATGGACAAACTAGAATAGCCACAAACACACTGGCATTAATATCACTAATTGGATTAATAATTAATTATTAATATTAATAGTGATAAAGTTAGATGATTCCTATTTAGTGAAGTGTTTGGTCAACTAAAATAATCCAGCTATATTACTTCCATCTACACAATCACTTCCCCACAAATCATTCTCTCTCTCTTTCTCACTCTCTCTCTCTCCTCAGACGCTACCTTGCTGGACTCTGGGCTTCTTGAACAAGCTGGCGGAGTGGCGCAGTTTGCACGCCCAGCTTTTGAATTTGCGAGTCCAGGATTTCTTGCTAACAGGATTTCTGATACTAGGACATGTCAGGTTTAGGCCAAAATATCCACCTCCTGCATTGTGCTGCGGCGGGGCTCCGGCGCCGATGGGGATCTGCTGCGGTGTGGAGGCCGAAGGCCACGAGGCGTCTCCTGGGGCACTCCTGTCAGAGAGGGAGGGGGCAGCCTGGGGAGGGGGGCAGGGGGAGAGAGAGGAGAGGTGAACCACCGCGAGACAGATGCTGGTGCTGGAGCGGACATCCATGCCTAACACACGCTAATGTACAGTATTTGCTTTGGGAAAAAAGCAAGACGAGAACAAAGTATCATAAACGTAAACATAATGTTTAGTCAGGCACCTTAAAGTGCATGATAGCCGTTTCTACAATATGTTACACTAATAATAATAACCTACTCAAATAGACTAAACAAAAAAAGACACAAACATAACATACTCATGGCTGTGACATGAAGATTCTGGTATTAAATAATTCTACTTTTACTCCTCACATTGTAAGTAATAAAGTAATGTATCCATACTGTAGCACTTACAGGCTACCTCTCAGATATTGGTTCCTTAAGAGACCTTTGGCATAATCATAAAAACAATCAGTGTCTTAAGCCATCAAACTGACAAAACTTTGAGTACCTGAGAGGCTAGTCAGTATAGTGCTCTAAATTTAACTTTGCTCTTAGAGCTGAGAACTTGTTTGGACTTTCTGTGATTATATTAGTACACTGGTTTAGAAATGTTTGGAAAATTAGACTTTTGTCAGAATTTGTTAGGTCTGTAGTCTGGTTTCACACAGGTGTGAAAATTTGGGCAGGAATGTTATGCTAAGTTAGTAACTTAAATATTAAAAGAGAGAAGCAAAATGTGCATGTCAGCATAAATGTAGCCTGGCTAGCCTACATCAAAAATAGGCTAACCAAAGGAATTACTTATCATACTTATGGTGCATTAAGGTAATTGTGTATCATACTTATGGTACATTAAGGTAATTATTTATCATTAATTATTTATGGTACATTAGAATAGTACTTAAATTGCTTAGCTAACCTTCTACTCACAAAATCTTTTTTGGAGATGTAGCCAAGTCACCTTGATTTATCAATCAATGTAAAGTGCCTATAAAATGTACAGATTACTGAAGCTTCCAGTTATTGATACAGATGATATATAAACACAACTAATCAATAACTTATGGTGACAAGTCACCACATAAAGGCACAACACCACAGCAAACGGCAGAGGCTGCATTTACTCTCACACGAGCAAACCAGACTTACGGGGACAGTGGGTTCACTGGGAGGAGGCACGGCTGCCTGTCCGTGTGGGGGAGACAGGAAAGAGCAGGGAGGGGTGGAGGAGGAGGAGGAGAAGGAGGGGACGGGCTGGTGCTCCACAGGGACTGCTGCGGCAGAAGGAGCGAGGCTGGCCGAGGCCGGTTGCGCCTCCTCTGCTGTGCGGGCCCTGTCCAGGTCGGGGGAAGTGGAGGAGGAACGCGGGGTGGTGGAGGAGGTGCTGGAGGTGGAGGAGTGGGGGGAGGTGTTGGAGGAGGATGTGGCCGGAGGGTAGGAGGAGGAGGAGGGAGCGACAGCCGGGAGTGAGTGGGGCTCCGACGACTCCTCCCCGCCAGCCGAGGCCAAGAGCGTTGCCGCTCCGGTCGACGAGGAGGAGGCGTTGCCGGGAACGGCAGAGGAGCCCAAAGTGGCTCCGCCCCCAATTCCACCGGGTGCCGCCCCTCCGCCACCGCCACCACTGTACTCCTGATACAACAGGTTCCTCAGCTTCTCATCCAGTGTCTTTATGCGGTTGTCCACAAACTCGATTTTGGGAGGGCCTTCGCTGTCGGACTCAGCCACTGAGGAGGGTTGGCCCGGGGAGGGGGTAAGTGTGTGAGTCAGGGCCGGGAGAGGAGCGCCCTCGGAAGAGCTGAGGGGCAACGGGGGGAGGGAGGCGTCGGAGGACGACGGTGGCACCTGGGATGTGTGCTGGTAGCCTGAGGTGTCATCAGTGATGCTGGCCTCGCCTGTGGAGAGCTCGGACTCTGACTGTGGGAAGGAGGGCTGCTTCTGCAGAGGCTGGGGAGCTGAAGGCAAGGGTTGGTGCTGCGGCTGCTGCGGCTGCTGCTCAAGGGGCAAAGGCTGGGATGGGGGCGCCGGGGCCTGCACTACATGCTGGGGAGTCTGCTCTAGAGGCACCTGCTGCTGCTGAATGGGGGCCTGCAATGGTGCCATGAGTGGCTGGTGCTCTTGAACAAACTGCTGCATCTGGGGCTGCATGGGAGGCTGGTGGAGCTGCAGCTGTGGCTGCGGTGTGCCTGGCTGGGCCGCCTGCTGAAGGAGCTGGGCCTGATGCTGCAGCGCCATTGCCGGCTGCTGCTGATGCGGATGCAGTTGCTCAGCAGGGGCCTTCTGCAGCGGAGGCTGCAGCTGTGCCTGAGCTAGTGGGACTGGGACTTGCTGCTGGACTGGGACAGGGACTGGCTGCTGAACTGCTGTTTGCTGCGGTACGTTCTGCAACAGGGGCTGCTGCATCTGCATTTGAGTGGTGTATTGCGACATGAGCTCCTGTGGAACTGGGGGCTTTATCTGTCCTGGAAGAGTGGGCTGAGGCTGAACTGGGTGTGGCTGCTGAACAGTCTGTTGCTGCTGCTGCTGTAGGACCTGTTGCTGTAACAGGAGCTGCTGTTGCATTTGAAGCTGTGCTGCTGCTGCCGCTGCCTGCTGAGCATAAGCAGTCTGCTCCAGGGCCGTCACAGGCAGCTGGACTGGTTGGGCACTCAGGGGCCCCTGCTGCTGATAGGGCTGGGCCTGGGGGCGTTCTAGTTGGGGGCCAGTATGGCTGACAGGGGGTGCTGGAGAAGGTGCATGACTAGAGGAAGATGACAGTGACGTATGCTGCTCTCCCTCTGACATGCACTGTCCTAGGGGGGGGTCAGCCACTCCAAGCCCGATGGAGGAGCCTAAGCTGGAGGCAGGAGTGACCACAGCCTCAGAGACAGACAAAGGGGCGCTGACTGGGACTACCATCTGGTTGGGCAAGACAGAAGCGGGCAACACATGGGCTAAGCCTGCGCTACCAGAGGCTTGGTCCCCATGTGCGACTATCGAGGCAATGGCTGGTGCGTCGCAAACAGCAGAGGCCAGGGGAAGGTGGTGGTGACCTACAGCAGAAGCCGGGGCAGAGGTGGAGTCAGAGGCAGTAGTGTCAGGAGCAGAGGCAGCAGTGGCTGGGGCAGACATAGATGCAGGGGCAGACAGAGTGGAGACCGGAGGGGAGGAGGCAGTCAGCACAGGGCAAGGAGGGGAGGCTATCCCAGAGAATGATTCAGAGCGCTGGGATCCCTCGCGATCTGGAGGCATAAAAAGAAAGAAAAGTACGATTAAGAGCCAACATTTTCTTTTCCTATGGTGAAGTAATAAAGATGTCTACAGCACGACATTGCAGCACCATCTGCAGAAGATAAATGTAGAAGGCTACCTTTCTCAGATTCAGCAGGCTGTGAGGATCGTCTCTCTCCAGAAGGGGGAGGTGTTGAGGCTCCCTGGTTGGAGTGGGAGTCACGTTGTCGAATGGTCTGGTTGATGAAGAATCGCCAGCGGCCCACTGGAGATGACTGTGGGGCTGAATCCACTATTGTATACAGGGAGGCAAGAAAGGAACATAAACTCAGTAACGGTAGTATGGCTCAGTTTGGTAGGAATGTGGAAAAAATGCTGTTAAAATTTCGTGAAATATTTCTAATGATACCTTCACTAGCCATTCTAAAATCAACATTAATACTTTGTCAACCTTCATCTGAAACATATTTGCATATACTAAATAGTTGGTAAGGATGAAAAAAAAATCAACTCACTTGTTGAACTTGCTGAAGTGCTCACATGCAGCTGTTCCACTGACCCCGTCTGCAAAAAATTGCAGTCCAATTTGTCTGTTTACATTTATACATTTATTTGACTGTATTAAGATTTGAACAGCACCCTCCCCTGCCGTCCCATTCTAGAAAAAAATAAGGCCATGTCTTGTTCTAAACCTTGGAGCTAGAATTTGCAGCAAGTAACTTTTTACAGCATATGGCATAAACAGGCAATCTTGCAGATAGATCCAGAATTCACTGTATTTGGTTAAATCTCTGCTATCCAGAATTTATTGTGTTTACTTTTGTGCAGTTTTTCACTCGGATATCCTCTCTTTTGTACTCCGGTCGTTATATAACATCACTGGTGTATGCCATCAACACAGAAAGGAAGGGATCGATACTCATCATCATGAACAAAACATACTGTAAAGTGTATGCCATGAATGTGATGTACACCAGAGGCACAAATTAGATTTAGAGCCAATTGCCTAATAGAGCCTCTGCCAGAACATACTGTGCTGCAGCCAATTAGCAGGCTAACATATGGAAGGATGTTAAAAGGCTTCTCATCTCAGACCAAAGAATGCTTATAGAGTACATTTTGTTCTTCATCTCAGGGTTGGCACATAAAGGAGAAGAAACACGCAAACCTGTGACTGAGTTGGAAGGATTTCCAGAGCTTTCTTTACTATGGTCCTTAGGTCCTCAACAAATTTTTCCTTCTCTGAATCAAGGACAAAGTCCTCTTCCACCTTCACCACAAGGATGAGAGAAAATAAGTAGCTAATAGTAACAAAATATTAAAACTATTATTTTTGTTATGTAAAATCAGATGCTAGCAATTTAAAAAAATGTTGACACTATTTTTAATGTGCAAAACATGTCATCAAAGCACTGTTCCTGTACTGGAAAACTGGCATCATTACAATGGGTCAAGAGAACTAGGTATTTGTCACCATATAGTTGGCAATATCTTCTGGAGCATCACCCTCAGCGTCAAACTTGAAGGTGACCATTTTGTTACTGTGAGTCTCAAGCTGGCATTCCACCATGTTGTCTCCACTGTTTGACACCTAAGGGAGGAAGTTTCCATGCTAGCTTTATGTCTGATTCATTTCAGTGTTCATTGACTTTTAGTGTACAGTGTTACATACATACTGTAAAACCATTTTAAGCAGTGGGCCAACTTGCCTGAAGCATGGTTAGCTGGAAATGAGTTGTTTTGTCTGTCCTCTGATAGGATGATCTCCTCTGTGCCTTCAATCTATCCAGCTTCCCATTGGCCAATAGTTGTTGAGATTCTTCTCCACTGGCTGGGGCAGAGCTAAAGGTAAATAGTAAAAATGCAAATATAAGCTTCAATAGGATAGATGTAAAGGCCTGGCTTGTCAGCATCAGAAAGATCAGCAAATTTTGGTTAGAGAATAGCTGAACAATGCACCTACCCAGATGAGGAATGTTTGTTGGCAGACTGCCCTTGGCTCTCCTATTGATACAGTAGACATTGAAAATGTACACGTACATTACAATTGTAGTACATTGTTTTCACACAAGAGCAAGTTGTAAGGAATAATAACCAATAGTACAAAAGTCAGAACAACTATACTGGTTATAATATTTGAGTATATTTGGTTAGTACTGATTATTTTAATAGGTTTTTTGTTAACCCATAGAAAAGTTAGTTCAAAACATTTAGTAATGAACATATTGCATCTAAAAAAGCGTGTTGATCTTCTACCTTTGAAAGTGACCATGAGATGTCTGACATAGTTCCATTTTGGCTTTGGACCTAGTCCAGCTGTCTACCTGTTTTCTCATTTAGTGTGGACATATAGCATGTTGTGTTACTGGATATGTCTATGTATAGCAGGATGGTCAATCACGAGGTGGTGAGTGCTTTTGTACCTGAGCAATACCGAGCAGAGCGGGGTCGCATTCTGCTAGAGAGGTTGGGGGCAGCGAGGGACCGTTAGAGCCAAGGGTCTGGAAAGCAGTGACAGGAGATGGGGATGTGGGGATGTCAATCACCCCAAGCTGGGTCACGGGTACCCCAGCTGGAGCAGGGCACTTGGGGGCAGGGACAGCAGGGTGAGAGGCTGGCACAGCAGCAGTAGGGAGGTAAGCAGCAGCATGAGTTGGACTTTGGGGTATCTGCTGAGGTGGGAAGGCCACATGTGAATACCGGGCCTGGTTTGTTCCTCCTTCGGCCACACCGTGTATCTGCGTGTGGGAGTGGGTCTGGACCTGGGCGGGGGTTTGTGTGTGGGTGTGGGCTTGCGGCTGACTGGTCGTTTGGGTGTGTGTGTGGGCAGGCAGGGGGGGGCGAGGGACCTGGTGCTGAGGAGATGGTGGTGCAGGGCCTGCAACAACCTGACTGTACAGGGGAAGAACCCTGGGTGGGGTCGGGGTGGAAGGCTGTGGTCTTGGCTGGGCAGTGGGCTGAGGCTGACGGGTGAGCTGACTCTGCTCTTGGGGGACTACAGCCTGCTGTGTAGGGACACTCTTCTGCTGCATAAAAGACTGTGCTGCTGAAGCGGTCTGGTGGATCTGCTGCTGTGGAACCTGCGGAGCTGGCTGCAGCTGCTGTTGAGACTCATACTGTGGCGCTGCCAGGGGCATGGGCTGCACCGCTGGCTGCATGCCTGTATTGATGGCTTGATGCTGGGCCTGTAGTATGTGCTGTGGCTGGACCTGGGTCTGCATGTGTGCCTGACCACTCTGCTGAGTGAAGTGTTGAGTTGTGCCCATGGAAGCAGGGCCAACCGTGGGCGCTGTAGTGACAACAGCAACTACGGCTCCTGGGGAAAGCATCACCTGTTGATACTGAACCACGGGCGGTTGTAGTATGGATTGAGAGAGGTCGGACTGGACTGACTGAATTGTTGACTGCACTGGCTGTGCTACCTGGGAGTACGGCGATAATGGTACAGTGGAGGTCTGTGGCTGTGTTTGTATATGGCCTTGGGTTGGCACAGTGGATGCCCCCGCCTGCTCAGGTTGGACTGTGCCTGGAATAGGAGCAACAGGCCGTACTTGAGGCTGCATCTGAGTGAGTATCTGGGCATGAGCAAAAGCTTGAGCTTGTATCTGTGTCTGCATGGCTACTTGACTTGAGATGGGTGCCTGCACTTGCGTAGACTGGAGGACAACCTGGGACTGGCTCACTTGGGGCTGCCCCTGGACAGAAGGCATAGCTTGAGACACTGCTTGCGGCTGGGTGGGTAGAAATGTGGCAGGCTGCACCTGGGAAGCAGTGTGCCCTTGGTTTTGGAGGTGAGTCTCGCTGTGACTCGGCACCGTTAACGGGTGGATCTGAGGCTGAACGCCAGCCTGGAGTGGAATGTGGGCTTGGATGTGAGCTGGAGCCTGAGCCTGTCCTGGTACTTGGGCCGTGACCTCTGGGGTTGCCTGAACAACGCCAGAGATGTGGGACTCCACCACAGAAGTTCTATGCTGTTGCTGTAGCTGTTGCTGCTGTTGCTGTTGAGAGAGAAGAGCCTGCTGCTGTTGCTGTATTAATGCTTGCTGTTGCTGCTCAATTTGCTGCTGAGTGAGGCTTGTGTGCAGCTGGTGAGGTGTCATCTGCTGTTGCGAGACACATGACGGTTGCTGTATCTGTTGCTGCATGACCACTTGCTGCTCGTTGGAGAGCTGTGCAGGTGCAGTGTCTGCCTGTTCAATGTGCTGAGGACCGCTGTGATGCTGAACTATGGGTGCTGTCTGGTCCATCTGCTGCTGCTGTAACAGAACTTGCTGCTGTAGGTGTTGCTCAGCCTGCTGTTGCATCAGAAGAGCTTGCTGTTGCTCAAGCTTCTGCTGTTGAAACAGAGCCTGCTGCTGCTGCATCAGAGCTTGCTGTTGTAACTGCTGTTCTCTTTGCTGCTGTAGCAAGGCCTGCTGCTGTTGTTGCTGCTGCAGCTCCAACTGTTGTTGTTCCCTCTGCTGTTGTAAAATTGCCTGCTGTTGTTGTTCTAACTGTTGTTTTAATAAAGCCTGGTGCTGTTGCTCAAGCTGTTGTTGCAGGGCAGCTTGCTGCTGCTCTATTTGCTGCTGCTGTTGCAGGAGTGCCTGCTGTTGCTGTTTTTCCAACTGCTTTTGCTGCAACAGGACTTGCTGCTGTTGTTCCAACTGCTGTTGGTGAAGCAAGGCTTGTTGTTGCTGTTGTTGCTCCAGTTGTTGCTGTAGCAACACCTGCTTTTGCTGTTGCTCAATCTGTTGTTGTTGCTGCAGAAGAATTTGCTGTTGTTGATCAATCTGCTGTGGAACCAAAACCTGTGGCTGGCTTTGCTGTTCTATTTGTTGGTGTAGTGACACTTTTGACTGTTGTTGCAGCAGTAGCTGCTGTTGCTCTATCTGTTGTTGTTGTTGTAACTGTTGTTGTTGTTGTTGTTGCTGCTGTTGTTGTTGCAGGTAGGCTTGCTGCTGTAGTAACATGGCCTGCTGCTGGTGTTGTTCCATCTGTTGCTGCAGTAACAGAGCCTGCTGCTGGGTGGATTGTTGCTGTATCTGCCCCTGTGGATCAGCCTGTTGTGGCGCAACGACCTGCTGCTGCTCTACCTGATGTTGCAAAATCATAGACTGCTGTTGCTCGCTCGATGCCTGTTGCAAAATGGCTTGCAGGGGAGGATGCGGTTGTGTGTGCGGCATCACAGTCTGTTGTTGTGGTAATCCTGGGTGTTGTCTGATGTATGTCTGCTGAGCTTGTGGTTCAATCTTTTGCGTGAGAACTTGCTGCTGCTGTTGCTGCGCTGCAGATGCATACGACTGCTGCGTTGAGCTGTGGTTCGGCAGCTGCTGCTGTTCCTGCTGCGCTATCAGAGGCTGCTCCATGTGCTGTGGTGCTCCTGCGTTAGCATGCAGTGGCTGCTGCAGTGAGGCCCCTTGTGGCTGTGGCTGCTCTATCTGTTGCTGTACTAAAATAGCTTGAGGCTGCACCATCACGTTTGTGGGCTGGTGCTGCAGTAAGGCTGCGGGTGCGTCCAGCACCACCTGCTGCTGCTGCTGCGCTATGGCTTGCTGTGTTTGCTGGGATAGCACTTCATGCTGAAAGGGCGTGGGCTGAGTTTGCTGCACGAGTGGGACCGTCCCTCCTCCCCCTGCCACTCCTGTGGGATCTCCGACCGACATGGGGGCGGTGGTGAGTATGCTCATGGGGGCCTGGGGTGAGACAGGGGGGATGTAGGACTGTGACTGAACTAGAGAAGTGTGCGGAGTGGTGCTGTCCGTGGATTGAGAGGGGAGGATTTGAGTGACATTGGGTGGATATGCCTGCAGGGATTTTAGGGCAGAGGTGGATTAAGGAGAGGATGATTGTGGGACAGAGCGTGGTGAGAATGAAGGAAATAGTGAGAGGGGAAGAGGAGAGAAAGGTTGTGGTGAAAACAGAAAGGAAAGGTTAGCATTAGTACCAGGGATCAATCATCAGAAAGCACCAGCACATTTCAAGAGTACCTAGTATCAGAATATTATCGAATTGGAAACTGTATCCATGCCATCACTAATGTGTTTGTAAGATCTGAACAAAATATTTCATACAGATTTAATATGTGGCTGCTTCTTTTTCTAAATTTGTGTCAATAACTATGCTAAATTATGCTAATTGTATGCATGGATGCAATGCACATCTACAGAAGGCAACAGAAGACATGTGTGTCAACACAACTAGGACTAGGTCCAATAGATCTACTGTGTACTGAACACACTGCAATCTCATTCGACATGCCACTTACAAGTCTTTAGGGGCATATAAAACATGATCTTACAGTTTCTATTCTGATGAGAGGCACGTGTTATTTTCCAAACCATATTGATCAATAAGGAAAATAAGTTGCCTCCGATTATAGCAAAAACAACATAGGGTGTAAGTAACACCTCATATAATCCCCATGCAAAAACATAATAATTTTAAAAGTTGTTACACTCAGTAGTTACACAGTTGATTAGCCTTAGAGGTGGGTCCCAAAAGTAGATCTGTATGTCTTAGAAATATTAAAATCTCAGACTCCAGTCATTGGAGCATTGCTAATCCTGAGGTGGTGTGCTTGTACAGTATATTAGGTTAGTCTCCTCATACTACGTATATGTCCAGCAGAAGACGGATTTGGGATGCATGTAGGTGAGACACAGGTAGACGCTAGAGACTGGACATGAGGGAGACATTCACCTGGGAATACTGCTGCAGTATGCTTGGTGAGACCTGTGTTGCCATAGTGACTGGCTGAATGAAACTATGAGCCACTGGCATGTTTGGAGCCCCACCACCACTTTGGCCAATGGACATGCCAGACATTCCACCACTCTGGCCAATAGGCATGTTTGGATCCCCTCCGCTCTGACCAATAGGGAGCATCTGGGGGTGGGACATAACCCCTGCACTCTGCACTGCCTGATAAATAAAGAAAACAATGCTTACCCCACAATCATGTCATTTTTACGCGACAATAGGCTTTTTATGTTCGGCGCCCACCAACATGTTTCAAAAGCGTATTGTTATGACTAGAGCTCTGGTGTCTGAGAGGCTAATTACATAACAAAAAAACATCAGAAAGACTTTGCCACACACGCACAAAAACATTCCATGGCTTATTGCTCTTTGACTAATGAGTAATAGTGTTAAGTACAGTATGTGATTACTTACAGCTGGGGCCGAAGGGAAGCTGGGCTGAGCAGTGGTTTGTGAGTATGTGGTTCCCGACTCCCCCTGTGGTAGGAGCACTTGGTTCGTTCCACTTGTGAAGGATTCACAGCTCACTGCAGAGATGCTCTCCCCCTCTGAGTAAGAGAAGAGCATGAGTCACACTCCTGTCACTGACGTGTCCCTTAGTGAACTGCTGGCAGCGGCCAAACCCAAACACAATTAAACCTACGCTATGACCATCAAATTACTGTAGAGCGTGATCAGACCACATAATGACAAACGAGCAGGCCCATCAATGGTGTAATCTTTAAATGAATCCAACCCTTGTAATTCTGGTGACAATCATGCTGTTTGTGCTAGCATTACAAATTGAATCCTGCATAGCTGAAACTGAATTGGGAATGATGAGATGAGCCTGTGCTGCTATACCTGTCAGGCCAGAGGCAGTGCTGTGAACCTGCTGCTGTCTGACATGCTGGTCCACCTCCGGCAGCTCCTCTGCCTCCCCGTGACCCCCCGTGGCTCTCACAGCAGCAGGGGTGGTGTTAGTGGCAGCCCCCGGAGGCCCAATGGAGGAGGGACAAGAGGGGTGGGAGCAAGTGTAGGAGGAGGAGGTGAACGTGGAGTCTCTCCTCTCCTCCAGGTTCACGCCACTAGGTTGCTGCTGCTGGAGCTGCTGCTGCCGCCGCTCGCGGGATTTCTTGATTAGAGTGACCCGGTCACGGATGGACTTGCTCACCACTTTGGCATCGCTCTCGTGAAAGAACCCCGATTTCACCTGACATATGCACACATTATTTAAATTATACAAAACAGTAGGGGAAAGAAAGAGAGACTGAAGGGCAGTCAGTGGAATGTAGGTTAGAGATAGGCCTGGTTAATAGGGCACATCTAGCAACATATTTAGCTGGTCAGACTACACCATTTTCATTATAGATCTCAAGGGTAAAAATGGATCCCTTTCCTAGAGAAATATACCATAAACGTCAGCATTTTCTTTTGACTTCTCAGAGCTTTTCACCTTCCCCAAATTCTCCCCCTCCCCTCTCTCTCACCATCTCCAGTGCCACCTCCTCAGCACTGTCGTTCTCCAGGTCGTAGCTGAACTCGATGGCCTCGTTGTCCTTGTGCTTGCCCTTCAGCTTTTTGGGCTCCTCCACCCAGATGCGCAGCGCCAGGCAGTCCTGGCAACCCGTGTCCTCCTCCGCCAGCTCCACCCGCACCCCCGTGTCCTCGCCGAAGAACGCGTGGTTCAGCAGGTCCTTAATGGAGAGTCTAGGAGTGAATACAAGCAGAACAAAGTCAGGAGTTAAGGAGGGATTCCTTGCCATGTTGTCTTGCTCCTCCTGCCGCTCAATGATACATTTCATTAGGCAAGCAGATCAGACTGCAGATGCGGGAGCTTACCGTTCGGTTCTGTTCTGGCGAATGCAGCCCTCAATGATTTCCTTAATTTCAGGGTCGTTCACTTTGTCAAAACTAGCCGGTTTGATACCCTACAAATAAAAAGCATGGACAGGCATGTTTGAAAACATTCACCTCTACATTTACCTTTGTCATAACGTAGAAAACAAAAGGATAACATTCAAGGGGAGGAAAGGGAAGCAGAGAATATGCACTGTTACAGTCATCAAATCTTTGTCAGGAGAAGAAATTAGCTCTTGATTAGGAAAGGAGAGAATATATCATCTAGACTTAATTGTGATATGCTACTGTGAGGTGCTAAACTTTTTTGTCAGGGCCTTACACTGGTGACTTTGCGGTAGATTTGAGCAGCGTTCTGGCATTCGGAATATGGATATTCCGAGGTGGCCATCTCCAGCATACACATGCCAAAGGCGTAGACATCCACAGACTCGTCATAGTGCTCCTCGTACATCTCAGGGGCCATGAACTCAGGGGTGCCTGGGCGAGACAGAGGGGGAGCAGAGGAGTTATGACTACAGGGACATACAATCAATGGACAATTAGTTACCTCCGCCAGCAGAGGTTATGTAATCATCTGCATTTGTTTGTTTGTTTGTTAGTTTGTTTGTTAGTTAGCAATATAACTCAAAAAGTTCTGGATGAAATTTTCAGGGTAGGTCAAAAATGGCTAACTTAAGTGATTAGATTTTGGTGGTGATCTGAACTGCCCTGGCGGAGGTCTGGATGCTTTTCTAGTTTTTTCTTTTTTTTTTTCCTTTTTCAACACTCACACGATCCATGAGACTTGGGATGATTTACTCATACTCATCAGATCAGATGTATTTTTGTTTCATGATGCCTGACACTCTGTCTGATTATGGTTTCTGGTTTCACTATCTTTTAGAATATCTTTTGGGTGCTTGTACATTTTGTAGACTGTCTCAAATGTCAATGAACCAATGTAGATTCTATCAGCACAACTCAAAAGACCACTTCCTCCTTTAGCCATGTTCACTGCATATCCATATATGCATCATGTGCATTCTATATGATGGCACTATAGCCCCATTAGTTAGTTTCCTCTGGACCAGACAGAACATTTCAAGTGAGCCATTTCTGTGCAATTATCGACTGAGAGCAGTCAATAGGCTGTGGTCCTTAGCCTCAGCTATATAGATAAATGCTCCAGGTTGAGAATAGATTGCAGTAAGAAGGCAATAGGTACGCAGAATCGTCTTAGTAGACAGATCCCCCTCGATGCCCATTTTGAAGGAGAAAAACGTTTAAACTTCAGGAAGTAGTCACTCCTTGCAATGATACGGCTGACCGGCACTTCCAAACACTTAAAATGTAGAGCAGATTTGTCAATCCTGACTTCAGAAAGTAAAAAGCCTGCCACATATTTCATACAACCATTTTCTAAACCAGCTGATTCTAATGAGCACATGAAGGAATACATGGGCATTTTTTACTTTCCAAAACTGGGCTTGCAGACTCACAATAGCGCAACTGGTCTACACTGCATGTCCTTGATAACTAGTAGGTTCCTTGTGTAAGCTCACCAATGACACTCTTAGCAAAGGATGTCCTCATGAGTGTAGCCAGGCCCAGGTCACCGATCTTCACTGAGCCTGTTGGCCCTGTGATGAAGATGTTGTCGCACTTGAGGTCTCGGTGCACGATGGGCGGTGTGCGCGTGTGCAGGAAATGCAGGCCTTTCAGGATCTGCCGGCACCAGCTGCGCAGCACCTTTGGCTTCATCACCTTAAAGCGCTTTAGATAGCTGCAGGAGGAGGAAAAAAGATGGGAAACAGCGAGAGAGGAGACGATCAGTCTGTGTAACGGAATGGAACTCCTGGGCTTCTGCTGGTTCTCTAAAGTAGAGACCAGGGAATGATCAATTGACGCATGTCAGCCTAAAAGTGCTCACGTTTCCAACAAGGGTATAATAATGCACAGTATATCATTCTACACTTGCAATGATTACAGTGACTCAGCAAGGAAGTATTAGAGGGATGGATGTTGGCTGGAGTTAAATATCTCCATCATAGACCTGAAAATAGAACCTAATAGAATCCAACTGCTGACAGCGATAGGTGAAATATATTTTTCTTCCAAGCAGTGAGAAGAAGTTTGGTGGTAAGCTCTGCCTTACGTTTTTAGTGTTCCTGATGTCATGAGCTCGGTGACCAGGACGATGCACTTTTTGCCACGGAGAACAGACTCCCAGGAGTCGTAGAAGCGCACAATGTTGGGGTGCTGCAGGCCTTTCAGCATCTCCGCCTCCTCTTTAAAGCGCTGCTGCTCTGCCTTGGTCAACTTGCGGTCCTGAGGCAGAGAGGATGACCAATAATGATGATAGACAAAAATAAAAGGCGAATGAGCAAAATATGCCCACATTCTTTCAAAAAAATACGACTAAATGTTAAATAATAATAATAATCACTGACTATAATATGTGTATAACCATATCTACCTGATATGCTACAGCTTCCTGTTTCGAAAATATGGAGAATTCTGACCACTATATAAAACTACATAAAAGAAAATTCACAGATTACTCAACACCCTGTCTAGTTACAAACTAATCTGTCAGTGTACTTACTTGTAAAAGCTTTGAGCTCTGGTACTGGTGCTATATAGATAAATAAATATAATTATATGTATATAATATTAATACATATAATAAAACATATAAATATAAATATATATATTTTTATATAAATATAAAATATTATTATATTATAATATATATAATATAATAATATTTTATAATAATAAAAAAAAACTGGAAATTAAGTCATTCACTATGACAGTGTCTCAGGTGTTAAAATTATTTTCAGAGTTGCTTTTCATAAACTCACACGATTTAGGGGACAGAAAATCTTTATGATGGGGTTATAAATCTGCAGGACAGTTGCCACAGCTTCATCTGGGCATGAATTAATGACCAGGCGCAGAGGATAATAAATAAAAATGATACTCTGTGGTGCACACCAGTGAAGTTCCCTGGCAGAGGAAATCCACAGACTGGGTGGCAGTTTTAATTTGAGTTTCCCCTTTAAAAAATGTGCTGTGGAAGAGGAATGTTAAAATGTATTGTATCTATTCAGTTTTACTGCAAGAATGTAACCCTCCAAACGCACTACGTTACATTAGCGGTGCGCAGGCTGTGGTTGGGCAGGCACACTGGAGGGGGGAGAAATAGTTGTGAGGGCTGTGACCGTCTGAGCCATGAGGGCTGACAACAGCAAAAAAAAAAAAATCTTTTCGGTTCGACTGCGCCGGCATTGAATTTGAATTGAACATCCAAATGAGAGGCTAGACAAGCGTGGCCTCATGGGGTTTTTTTTTCCTCTACATTTTTTTCCCTTTTCTCTTTTCCCCCCTATTTCCCATGCAACAGCTTGTTGGTGACCACCAGATGGCGTAGGTTAAGTGGGCTCTCCGTGACTGGCCAGACCAACACCCAGTGTTAGCCTATAAAACACGTTTCTGCTGCATATGCTGCCATGCTAAATTTGCCCCCGGTGTGGCAGAGGCTGTGTAAATACTCTCTGGCACAGTGGCACGGTGCCTTGGCACAGGCGTCAGGATTGTGCCAATGAAGAGGAGTTCTCCCAAGATAGATCCATCACTCTCCCAAACATGGGTGCACAGACCAGCCACTGGCACCTCGTATGGGATGCAAAGCGATTGATAAAAAATGTGTCCTCGTCTTACCGGGACCCGACATTCTTTGGTTATCATAATGACAATGTAATGGTTGCCCGTGGTTTCCCTATTGAAATCTCTGCTCCCTATTGAAACCTCAGTTGAATCACACACACACAGAACATGGCACAAAGCAAATCTACCCTTTTGTAGGAGACAAGAATGTGAATATCAATGGTGTTTTTCAAAAGACCCATCCATGAAAGCTTTACAGGTTTCCCCATCAGTGAAGCTTTTTGATACCTTTAGCCATTTTCAATGTCTTTATGATTTGCCAGACATTTTACTGCCCAACCTTAACACAAATGTGATCTACTATATATGTAGGTAGGTAGGTAGGTGAGTATATAGGTAGATACTTTATGGATTCTGGAGGAAATTTAGGAGATTCTGCTTGGCAGTACATTATGCACTGTGCACGTCAGATAAAGAAACCAGCAGGCAGCTTTTGGTTTAAGACCTTTATAGCGAACAGAGCAGCAAAATGAACAGCAAATGGACCTATATATGCTCGTATGGGGAGCGGTGCGTTTCTGGGTCACTGACCACGACAGACCTTCATCGCTGGCCACCAAAATACTGCATTGTGGTCATTTGACCCCGACAACCCTTGTGGTTGGGATTAAGTGACCCAAGTGGAAAAGGCTAAACTCGAGTCACGGTACAATGGCCGTAACAACACCAACTTAATTGACACAACCATGAGTTAAAACAAACATTGAGGCCCATATGGAAAGCACCCTGCTTTACTGTTAAAACATCACCCCTACAGAGTATGGGAAAATTACATGCTGGGGGTCTTGACAAAGCAGACACAGACACCGAAATGTGCAACACAAGATTAGCTTTATCTGATTTGCTATTTAACTTGGGTAAAAAAAGACATAATTGTTCAATTGGTCAGGTCTTGATCTCCAGCAGACATTCTAGGGCCAAGTTCCCTAATTTGATATCCATGTAATGAGCTCTCTTTTTCAGTGTGCACTGTTTCCCTAGGACTGTGTGGTCTTGATTTACCATAGCCATGGTCTGCTTCTTTCCTTCCAACTCTTTCTTCATTCTGTCTCCCTCTCTTTCTCTTTCCATCCTTCTCTCCCTCTCTCTCTTTCTCCCGGGCGATTCAATGTCCTTTTGTGGAAGTACTGGTGAAGGCCTCCTCCTCCCCCCTTCCCCTGTTCCCTCTCCTCCTCCCCCCTTCCCCTGTTCCCTCTCCTCCTCCTCCTCCTCCTCTCCCCCTTGCCAGCTTTGTGATGCCCCTCTGCCTTTATTCTCCGAAACTCCACATCAACATGAAAACTCCTCCATTGTCATGGCTAAAAATAATCTCTAGTGTCTGCAGGGGGGAGGATGTGCAGGAGTCCCAAACATGAGCACACAAACTAACACACACAAGCATACACACAAATATACACTCACACACGTACACACACACTCACTCTATCTCCTTTATGCACACAAACAGAAAGAAGCAGCATGGCTTGGTATTTGTGCATCTCCCTCTCTATAAGCATATTCTATATTTTTTATGCTATAAATTACACTTGAGTGTAGTGTGACTTAGTGTGTCCTGTTCCTGTATGAGTCACTCTAGTTATTAGCCCCTTCCTTTGCTGTGTTGCAGCATCATGGATTTAGTGTGTGCATGTGTGTGTGTGTGTACACCAATGTGTCTATGTGCTGCTGTGTGTGGCCGTAGTCATCTGACAAGTGTGTGTGTTTGTGTGTGTGCGTGCGTGCGTGCGAGTGAGCACGTACTGGTTTCTGTGTGTTAGCGTCCCTGTCTGTCTCCATATCTCCTCTACCCGTCTGTGTCTGTCTGAGAGCCTCCCACGGCCGAGACCAGTCTGTCTGTATGAGTGCTCATCAATCTGACTTGCTGTGCGTGCATGCGTGTGTGTTTGTGTGTTGGATTGTGCGTGTCTGTGGGATTGTGTGTGTCTGTGTGTTTGCGTATATGCACGTGTCTTGTTCTTTTGGGGGAGACTTGCCCTGTCCAGCTGCCTGAGGTCGACAAAGGTCAGCTGTGTTGCATCTAATTACAATAATTATCATTCAAGCCCCAGCAACTAAGACAGCAGCTACAGACACTGGGAAACAGTCGAAGGAGTGTCCAGATTGCAAAATGGTTACTACTATTACTATTTTAAGTGCTCAACATGATTAGACAACAAGATTAGTTACCTTGCTCTGTTGCAATATAGCCTACTTTACCTACTAAGTCAGTCGCCAATTAATTAAGACAAAAAAAAATGTTCATTTAGTTACATTTAGTTACATTAATTAAAATTTATATTTTGTGTGTAGTTATAGGAAAGTTACTTTACATGTCACCTTGACAAAACTTTTACAGAGCTGAAAAAAAGAAAAAGAAAGTGAAAAAGAAAACTGTAAGGTGCTGAGAGTTGCCAAAAAAATGTACAAGGAAAAAAAACTAAAAAGTGAGTGCAAATGAGGGCCTGAATTGGGGGGTGACAGAGAGATGGTATAACCTTTCCATCGACTGAGGTGGAACACAATTGAGAAAATGAGGGGGACAGCACAACAAAGAGTGAGTAAATGAGGGAGTGCGAGAGAATAGCATGCCGAGGCTGTCAGAGAGAGCTCTTTTGTGAAGAGGCAGTGGGTGTCTTTCATGAATTCTCTCACCAGTAGACTGGATGGCCGATACATATGCCATGTCAGTTCCACACATAGCAGTTAGACTCGGCGACTGCTCACTGAGGCAAGTGCCCCATTGTTCCCATCAGGAAATTAGGAGTATGCTCAAGAGGGGCTTCCACATTTTGTGACCTCACTGTAAGCGAGTAGCACTGTATTATATAGCCAAGTGGGCGATCTCCCAAAACAAGAGACAAAAGGCTATTACACAATGTGTGGACACAATCGCTGGAGTTGTGGTGTGCAGTTGAGTTTAGCAATGTATTTTGCAATATTTGTGGGTGGCAGTGACGTATGTTAGGGGCCCGTGTGTAGACAGCCTATAACTCATGGTGTAAACATGACTTAGCCGTGACCTTACACACACATGGTGACTAATTTGGACCAGACACCTGCTTTGGAGAAGGTCAGCTCTTGGATAGGGTGGCATTGGATACTCATCCCCTATTTCCCTGTGTCTTACCTCACCCCCCCCCCCCCCCCCCCCCCCCCCCCCACACACACACACACACATATAGTGTAAAATTATGGAGAGGGAGAGTGACGGATGTGTCTACTGGGAGGTAGGGGAAACATTAGCTGTGTCAGGCTTGTTTGGGCACTTACCATGCCTCTCTGCCCTCTCTCCATCTGTAAACATTTTCACGTATCCTCCCACCCCAGGGATTTGTAAGTTAATTGTGTGGGTATTCCAAGCTTTCATCACAACTTACGAGGCCTCAGGGTCCCACTGCATGGTGGGAGGGGAGGAGAGAAGAGTAAGGGCAAGGAGCAGACTTGTAGGTTCGACCTGCTCAGTGCTAACAGCCAAAGGCCTGCACAGTATATTAAAAATATCACAATATTCAATGTATAATATAGCAATATATAGTACACATCACACATTTCCATAAGCTCCACACATCAAAACATTTGTTCAATCAAATTGTGCCCTACTGCCCTTGATGTCTTTCCCCATAGTGTAGCCTGCTCAATATCTAGGGTCTGGTGGTGAACACAAAGCTGTATTATGTCAAAAATGTATATTTAAGTATATGTATGTAATCGCAACATTCAGTTATCACACATTTTTGTAATTTCATAAAGCCCTACAGTCCAATATCAGTTGGATATATACAGTCCCCATCCCTCCCCAGCTTCCTCCCGATGCTCCATCATCTCAGATGTCCCCCCTCCTGTCTAGTTTGGGTATAGGAATGGCCAGGGGGGAGGGGCTGAAGCAAGATGGAAAAAATGTCAAGCAAACAGAGAGGCCGGCGGGGAGGAATGCGAGGCGGTAGCTGGGATTGGATGAAGGTAATCTACGGGAGATCGGACTAAGAAGATGGGTGCGCCGCTGAAAAGAGCAGATCACCATTGGATTAGGGCTGACCACTGGACCAAAGTCAAATACCTATGTTATCTGCGTTGGTGTGATTCTGTTTGCCTTGTAAGACAACTAACAGTGACATAATGGGCATGGTCATGCCCTGATAGCAGCATGTTTCATCTGTCACCACCTGATCCAGGAGTGGATCTGACCCTCAGCTGGTACCAGTCATCTGCTGTCTGTGCAGCTTACAGATTGCAGTAGTCCATGCATGTGCAGTGGGGTCCCTATGATGATCATCAAACGCTCACATGTTTACTTTGGGGGCTGCCAGGCATTAAAAGTTCTAAACAAGTATTTTCTGAACAGCAAAAAAAAAAATACAGATAAACACACATATATGGCCTCCAGAGTGGCATCTATGTTTGTGTGATTTAAAAAGATGTGTTTATTTTTGAAAAATCTCAGCAAATTCTTGAATAGTTGAAGCATACACTTGTCTGAAGCTCTAGCCTTCAGCGAAACCAGTAAGCTGCCCCTTTAAAGGCTCTCCACATTTTCTAGGTCACATGTTAAAATAATATTTATGTTAGATGTCAGGTTTTAAGGCTCCTGTCCATTGTAGCAACAAAGCCAAAGGAAAACACAGGGTGCAGAGGTTGATGTAACGGAGGAATAAACACTAAGTCTGACTCTTATTGTTCTTCCAGTATTTTTGTCATTTTTTATGAGGAAAAAAGATTGGTGGATCAGTCTTTGCGTCTGAATTTTCACTTTCATTACAAGTCTTCACAACTTCTAACAGCACCAAAAGAGCTGCCTGTGAAGGAGGAGATTAAATGGTGTTTAAATACGCCGCGTAACAGTCTCTAGCTTTAATTTATTTCCGCCTCGTTGCGGCTCTTTTACGAAATCTTTCCACTGCAATAACACGCCATTCCATCAGCCATTTCTCTTCCCTTTCAGACCCCCCCCTACTCTCAGTACCCCCCTAATTCTACCCAGTCTCCCCTCCACATTCACCTCCCCTCCTTTTCTTCCTTCTTCTCTATCCCCCCTTTCTGCTCTCTTCTCCCTCTTGGCCCACAGTGGAGCACGGTTGCTGTGGAGTGCAGTCAGAAATGCGGAGTGACATAACGTGACCATGAGTAAGCATGGGGGGCCCCCAAAGATGCCTCAGTGCCTTCAGACAGCCATGACACACACACACACACACACACACACACACACACACACACACACAAACACACACACACACATGGTTTCCACACCACCACCCCTCTCTCATTCTTTGGGGAGAGACAAGCAGTCGAGCCAAGGCGGAGCTGTGTGCTGTGGCCAGCCAAAGCCATGACCTTTTAGTGAATAATGGCGGCAAGCTGGGCAGGGCTGGCCAGTGCAGGGTGGGGTGGGGGTGGGGGTGGTGCCAGACAAACCCAAACTAACCCTACTGGCATCATGGCACCCATCAATACCTGGCAGGCCTTTGGATCACATGCTGTCTGTCTGGCCTCGTTTGTCTAGCCACAGCGATGGCACAGAGAGGCATAGTGATGACCAGGTCTTTTCCTGAATCACATCCGAATTGTTGTGGCGGTTTAAAACCTACGACTTTACTAGAACTAAGCTCAACCAGCTCGCCACCAAACAATATCTCAGTTCATTCTAGACTCTGGGATGACTTCATCTGCATAAAAGCAACAATGGCTCCAATATGGGACCAGTAAATAACAAAATTATAATATTAATGGCGTTTTAAAAAGATGCACTATCTGAACAAGTTGCTAGCAAACATCTTATCTCTGACATGTTGCTCATGTAGACATATAACAAGTAGTACAATGACACCTGCCAGAGAGGTGTTTGGCAGTGTGAGTATGGCCTTCAGCGACAGGATGTCTGTGCTTTCTCTGTCTGCCGGAGAGGCTGGCAGACAGGCCAAGCTGTTGTTGTGGCAGTCAGGGCCTGTACTGTGGCGGCCGACTCATGACAGACGGGCCACGTTGAGCCAGTGGCGTTTCTGCGTGAGTTGTGCTGTCTGTGCAGCCTTTTTGTTCCAGTCTGACAGGCACCCACTGTAATTAACTCCCTGGATCACCCCTGTGTACTCACTCGCTGAAACACACACACAAGCACGTACACACACACAATCTATTACACACAAACACACATGCGCGCTCACACACAGACACACACTCGCACACAATCTATCACACACATAGGCGCATGCGTGGATGCACACACAGACACGGAGACAAAGACACACACATAGATGCACACACAGACAGTCAGACAGACACACCCACACCATCACCAACACCCCCCCCCCCCCCACACACACACACACACACATACACAGGAATTCTTGTCCGCTTGTGCTTTGTATTTGACACACGCAGCAGCAGCTAACAAGCTCTGGGAGACCCACACGTCCCATCAATGCGTAATCCTACAGCCACATTCACAAGTGTTCCAGCACACACACATGGACACACCTACACAAAAGCTACAACTGCATGTTAAAGCTAAATTAGTACAGCTGTAGTGGTTGTGTACAGTGTGGTTTATGGACAGTCACCTATAGTGTATGTCTCTTTACGTTCTCACAGTAAATCGCTCCCCATCCTGACTGATGATCACTGCTCAGCTTGGTGGCAGCTTGCTGGTGCAGACTGGCAGCTTGGTGATGCTGTAGGCCTAAATGTTAGCATTAAGGATATACGGTTTTGCCCGTTTGCCTCTATGCATACAGGCTGTAAGAGAGAAGGAGGAAGAGAGAGACAGAAAGAGAGAGAAAAAGAGAGAGACACTAAGGAAGTAGAGAAAAGGAGAGGGAAAGAGGGAGAGAGGCCATACCGTGAACTTCTATTTCCCACTCTTTCAAGCTGCATTTGGACAGCTAATCCATGCCTCTGAAGTGCCTTCCCTGTTTGTGTGCGTATGTGTGTGTGCGGGCATGTGCATGCGTGTGAGTGAGAGAGCAACTATAGGTGTGTCACTCTTGGTGGGTGTGTGTGTGTGTGTGTGTGTGTGTGTGTGTGTGTGTGTGTGTGTGTGTGTGTGTGTGTGTGCAGTTAAAATTCTGTGATGTAATGCTGAATATTTCAGCCATGTTGTTTAGAGAAATACTCCACATTGTTTGTCTTTTGTAAGGCATGCTATTTGGTACTCGTATTCATGACTGTAACCGAGACCTGTGTGGTAAAAGGAGGCTGTGTTGCTTATTGCACTGGCCAAATTAGTTTCAAGGGAACTCTTAACCGAGCTAAACAAATAGTGTAAATAAGATATGTAAACTTTCCATCTGGCAAATACCTTGCTGTACACTAGAAAAATCTATATAATAGGAAAAACGAAACAGTATTAGTAAGAATAATTGTTTTGTTGTGTCCCCATACACTGAATTTGTCTACACATGGATGATAGGGCTGTAGTCATCACAGACAATGTTATGTAACTCTCCCCATGAACCATGTCTAACCAAAATGCACAAAGACCGGCTGTGGGTAACTGGTTTGTGTTTCTGTGAGTTCATTCTTTAGCTTCTTCAGTAGCTTGTCAGGGCAATAAATTGTTAGAGCGCAGCTAAAGCGGACTTAACAGTCCCCATCTATAAAGGCTGGGTTAGTAAGTATGCATGTGTCTGGGAGTTCAATTGTGGTTTGTCCTGAAGCGAAAAAGGGCTATATTCTTACTAGGAGGTTATGTCCTTGTCAAGTCTCATCTATGCTGAGCTGAATGGGGGGGGTCAAAAAGACATGATTTAGACCTCGGCATAAAACACTGTAGACTCTACAGGCTATTTTTTCACAGAGACACTACGGTTAGCAATCCTTAACGTCCATTAAGGCAAAATACTACTGCCAATGTATATCCCGAACATAGAGCTTTACTGGCAGCTTCACTGGAAAGTGTTAATCTGTGTGAGCATTTGTGAACAGTCTGCTATGGGTGTATAGTGTGTGTGAGTGTGAGTGTGCAGAGAATAGAGCAAGAGAAAGAGACAGGAGAGAAAGAGAGAGAGAGAGAGAGAGAGAGCATTAACTTCAGAGGTCTTCTCTGGGAAGGATGCCATGTTAATCCTCTGTTTTGGCTAATCATAGTTGTTCTCTCTCTCTCTCAGCCTCTATCTCTCTCTCCATCCATCTCTGTCTCCCTCTCCATCAGCCTCCATCTCTCTCTCTGTCTCTCTCCTCATCAGCGTATTATCTCTTCATATGTGGCTCTTTTTTTCTGTACATCTATCCATGCCTCTTTAACTCAACTATACACCTGCCCCCACAGACAGTTTTTCCACTGTACCCATTATTAACATCTCGGTGTATGTGTACTGTGTAACATAATCTATCACAACTTTCATTTCCCCTTTGTGAACTACGGTCAATGCACTTTCCCATAACTGAGCACTGCTAGCCATCCAATGACACAGCAGTAAAAGTGATATATATGTATCACTGACAGAGTAACATACCCCGGCCCAGAGCTGAAAGGCTCCCAACAGGGTTTGCTGGTATAAGATTCCAGGGCTCTACTGGTAGCATAGCAACCTGCCCACTGTACTCTCATCAAGTTCTCGCACTTTTTTACCCACATCTTTCAACACGGACATAGGCCAAGATGAGGGGCTCAGGCATTCAAGATCTGGGGCTAATTTCATTTGCATTCGCCACTGGACTGAATCAAAGGAGTACAGGAAGACGGTGAGGGAATGAGGGGAAAGAGGGGTGGGATGATCTGTAGGAGCATGGGGTAAGCAGTGTCACGTGGTGTCTGATTACCATTTCCACCTACATTATGTGGCACGTGCCCAAAGATGGCCGCATGTACCAGCTTTCCTCTGTCTGCACATGAGTGATGGTTGGCATGATATAATGCAATTACATCGTAGGGTTGCTTAATTAATCAAATTTTAATAGTGAGCACAACTTTTGCTCCCAATAATCTCTAAAATATAGTTGGGCTCAAACAATTATTTTGTCATTCCATTTTTGCAAGTAGGCTTAGACTACAAGGCTTCATTTATTCTGGGATGATCACATACGCCATACGAAGGGAAAATTTTATCAACAATTATTTAGCAAAATTATCAGTTAAAAGGTCTTTTTACAGTTAAGTCCATGCAACATCTTTTTAATTGAATGAATACTCATTTGTGATTTCAATATTAAATGCTAAAAATATTCATGATAATATTTTTTTCCAAAATCAAAAAGCCCTATTAAATAGGAATTGCACTTAGTTGATGTGACAAAGGGAACAGTGGTGCGCACATCCAAAAAGAAACGTGCTGGACAAAAGAAATAAACAAATGAAACAAAATGGAATGTCCGCACAGTTGCTCCCGTTTAGTCTTTTTTAATGATCACCCCAACGGAACGTCTTCAAGCTCGAGTTTCAGACTGATGAAGAGCGTAAGCTCGAAAACGTTCACTTGGGGTGACCATTAAAAAAGACTAAAAACGGGAGCAACTGTGCAGACATTCCATTTTGTTTCACTTAGTTGATGTAAATCATTGTCGTACCATGCGTCTGTGAGATGCCAGAAAGATAATATAACTACTCGCTTTCCATTCATAAATCCCACATGAACCTTTCAGCTTGCAAACACGACCAGTAATGACGTGTACAGGGGAGGGAAGGGGGCACAACCTATGATATTAGTGCAACTGTGAGGAGATTTTTCATAGTGGATTTTAATAACATGGCAGTGACAGTGAAGATGCAGAGACAGTCAAGGACAAATGATCACCACAGGTAACGATTTCCATGGATACAGGGTCTTTAAATAGTATCAAAATTCTCAAAAAGGTACTCTAGCTCTTTGATTTGGCTGTTAAATATAATAAGTTATGAGCTATTCCTGCATTTTTTATTCATTTATTCATCTATTTATTTATTAATTTCCATGATCAGCTATTAAAGGAGAACTTCGGTGTAAAATGAAAGTTGGCATGTTAAAACATCATACAAAGTTGGTATGTGTATGGAGGAGCAAAATTGATTTAGCCTGTTGCATTCAGAGTTTAACTATTTTTTATAGTTTGACCCAGAAGGCTAACAATGGAAGTGGTAGGTGCCCTTAGACGAAGCATGACGACTACGCTATTTTTAAACCATTAAAACAGCTCAAAGAAACTCCACATTCCATTGGTAGTACAACAAAGGCTCTGGCATTCAAAACTAACCACTGAGAATATTGTAAATGTACACAACGTTTACGTTTGTAGTGAGTTTTTAAGTGAGGTTTCTGCTGAGCTCATGTACACGTTTACTTAGAAAACCTACTTCCCAAAGCATTTATAATGTTGTTGTAGTCTTGAGGTAATTTAAGGTGCAGGGTTAAATTTGTACATAATATATTTACCCTGTCTACCTACGCTATAGGGTCTGCTCTTTTTTTGGGACAGGTCAGTAATACTAGCTCTGGTGGTCAAAGTCTTTGTTGGAAGGGGGGTGGTTTACTCAGCTGTTAAGTCTGTACTCTGGTAGTAGCTTTCCGTAGCTACCTTCTTTGCTAACTGCTGCCATCACCGCTATGCTACTGCCGGTGGTAAATGGATATCATGAGCCTTGTCAGTGTTGTGTGGCTCTGACAGGGGCTGGCTTTGCTCTGTAAGTGATATAAAGGAGGGGTTGCCCCTAAGGCCAGCTGGGCGCTAAAAGCAACAGGAGGCTGGGCGGGTGGGAGGGAGGTAGGCCAAGCGGCAAGCAGCACACGCACACTGGGATTAGCCAGGGCACTTGTGTGTGGAATTAGCTCCACAGCAGAACACATGACCAAGCAACCTTTAGCAAGACCTGAAGCCACCCAACACAAAAAATTGGTGGCTGTTACATATCACCTAGTTCTTTCACAGGAGTCTTTTTGTGTGCTGTCAAAATGAACACAAGCTTACTCGGTCAACTTCACTCTCTGACTTTTATAAACTTATTGCACTTCAGGCTTTTACAGGGCCATTAAAACAAGACTTTTTGAGAAGTTACTATCTGCTTTGTTGTTGTTTTGCTGACATTTACAACTGTGCATCTGACCCGTGACTCCCGTCTGACCTCGCCAACAGCTCCATGTTCCTCTTTCCTTTTAGGGTACATCATTTTCCCCCTGCTGTTTATTTTCTCCGTTGTTCTCCTCTTATCACATGTTCTATCTGACAGTCTAGCCGGCCCTCTGTCTCTGCGCTTCACTGCAAGTGCCCCTGTTGCACTAATGTCCCTTGGCAGCTCTGGCAGCGCTAATTCTGATTTGGGGAACAAAAAGTGCAAGCTAAGGCACAAACCTTGGCAACAACCGCACCTTTCTCAACAGACAGCTATATCTCTGTTTAAAAAACAAACAAACAATAAATTGATAGACGAGTGCTGTTCAAGTTAATGAACACCCCAAAGACTTGATCGCTAGGAGCTATGCCTCTGTGTTTCACATGCAAACTCTGCCTCTGTAATTAAATAATGAGAGGCTTTGATAATCTCCTTACCTCAACTCGTGTTAACCTCGGAACTGTGATTACTAAAACCTCCTTTCCGAAAAGGATGTGTGTGTGAGTCGTTGTGTGTTTTAACTGATGGAAAAAAATGCACTCGTGAGGGATTATAATCGCGTGCCCACTTTTATTTGTATTTGTGCAATGAAAGTTCATGAGTAATTTAAGTTGGATGTGTATAGAGCTCACATGGTGTAAGTGCAGAGAATCGTGTTTTCTCCAGCCAATTTGAACAATGAGTGTGTGTTGCCCTCACTCTTCAAAGCATAAATTATGCAATGTGAGCATAACGCCTTATCTGTAGTATGCATCCACTCCAAGTATGGCTTGGTGTGGGCTAGAGAACATGCCAAAAATGATATACGACACAGAGAGAACAAGAAGGCACTTCATGGTGAGGAGGAGGATTTCCATTGGTCATTGTATCACGAGTTTGTTCAATTCCTCTCTCCCACGCTTACTGTGTACATCAACAGAGCTAATGTCCAACCCCTCACCCTCCCCACCCCCTTGCTCTCACTGCAGTTGACTGTTAGAACCCCTGCTGAATAGCTAAGGAGACAAGAGGCTAAGATTTCACCTCTGCAGCACAGAAAAAAAGCCTGAGTAACAGGATTCTAATTCATGCTAAGTCAGCCTGGGGAACCCATACACAGCAAAAGTACAATACAGTCCCAAACACTCCCCTCCTCAACTCCTTAGACTACAAAAAATGAAAGGGGAGGCTATTCAGGTTTGCCTCCAACCACCTATCAGCAAATCCGCAGCGGACTTTCTCATTCAGGCCTTTTTAAACTTTGATCATTCCGTCTGGATAGAAATAGGCGCAAAATGGGAACAGGGGGGCTCTTACCTGGAGTTCACACCAGGCCACTTCCACCCAGGTCTCCGTGTCCAGGCCTTTGTAGACCGTTTTGAAAGCCCCTCTGCCCAGCTCAATGTCGAATTTCAGGAAGCGTCCGCCGGGCGAGGTGGCCACAGCCTTCATCTCGGCCTCCTCCTCCTGTTCCTCGCGCTCTTTGGCCTTTGGCTGTGCGGACGCAGAAGACGCCGCTGCCCCAGCCTTGTCCTGTGAGGCCCCGTCGGGAACGCCCTCCTCGCCGAGAGCCGCGTGGGCGCTGGCAGGAAGCTGCTGCAGGGGGGGGGTGTCGCCCGATGTGAACACAGAGTCCGAGGTGCGCAGCTGCAGACTGGGGGCACTTTGGGGGGTGTCTGGGAGCGAAGTGGCTGCCGCGGAGGTGGCGGCTGTGGACTCCTCTGGCTCATCTTCCTCCTCGCAGATCTCCACGCTCTTCCGAAAGAAGCGCTTGTTCTCGCGCCTCAGCCGGCCACCCTGCTGGTGATGGTGGTGGTGATGGTGGGGGTGCTGGAGGTGGGCGGTCGGGGATGAGGGCGTGGAGAAGGAGAGCGAGCGTCCGGTTCGGGGCACCTCCTGCACACCTGCCCCCACATCTCCTCCATCCTCTCCCCCTTCTGTGGTTCTCCCCCCGGCTCTCCTCTCCTGCGTCTGGGAGGAGGGAAAGTCGGAGGGGGTGCTCCGTGTCCGCTCTCTCTCCCGGGCTGCTGGAGCAGCCGCGACCGCCGCCGACCCCTCCACTGCACGGCCTCCCTGCTCCGCCCCCTCCTCCCTGCCTCCATCAGGTTTCTCCGAGGAGTCCTCGGTGGCCGTGGGCTCTCCGGGATCTGTCGCCATGGGAGATACGCTGTCCCGGTCCTCCTGGGCCGTCGCCTCCCCCTCCCCCTCCTCCGCCACCCCTCGGGCTCTCGGTCAGTCCCCGTCTCTCTCCCTCAATGGGCGCCCTCGCACCAGCCACGAAAGGGGAACCGTGTGTGCCCTTCCAGTGCCGCCTGCAAGCCCTCTCTTCGTCCGCCGAGAGGCCCGTCCTCCTCTTTCTCTTCACCTCCGTCTTGTTTTTTTGTCTTTATATCTCCCTCTCGCTCTCTTCCCAGCTCAAGGTTCACAACTGCATTGATGGGTATATGCAGAAACTGCGTAGACCACCGCCTCCCTTTCAGTAATATCTGGTCTACTTCTCAGTCCTTACTTTCCTTCTCTCCATCTCCTTCATTCAAGTTCTTCCTCACCAGTAAGCCTCGCCTGGGCACACTTGGTGACTCAACAGAGGTCCTGTTTTATACTCCTTCCCTCCAGATGGCAGTCAAGGGATCATCAGTTACACCCTAGAAGAACAGTAAAGAAATGACCGGAAGAGAAAACAGAATATGAATATTTGTCAAGTGACAACAGGGACACGTCATGATTTGATTGAGAAAAACAATTACTTTTGAAGTGCTGATTTTTAAATAAGTGTTCAGGTGAAAGCTACAGCTTTATTACTTTTTTATTCAACACGTTGAAATATAGCAATGGAGCATTTTATTTCAATCAATTTTTAGTCGACAACCGTGCATGGGCATTTTTACCTCATATATTTTAAATGGGGACAGTGGTACATGTTTTCCTGGCTGCCACGATTAGTGTGCAAATCTCCCAAGAATGGCACTTCAACCTACCTCTACCAGTGAAGTTAACACTCTAAGGTGATTAGTTCATCCAAATTCAGGTCGGAAGGCAACCACATGCTGCTGTTAGGCCCACAAAAAGTCTTAAATCCTTCGAAAGCACTCAACTTTAACATGAAAACCACCATAAAAATCTGCTAATTAGCCATGAGTAGCATAATCTCTATTATGGTTCATTCAACCCAGAAGCCTTTAATACGGAAGTAGTACCCTAGTATTTGGCTTTAATCAGCGGTGGCTTTTTCCAGGAGGAAAAAAAAAAACTCACTGTTTTGTCGTAATAGGACTATTAGTTGACACCACATGATGGATCTGGAATCCATGATCGCAGTCATTAAATATGCATGATGCATTATAGGGCTTCTCATTATGAATGATTCACAAGCTGCAAGAGATGTGCGGTAAAAATGAATGGAGGTGAATGGCGCCGATCAGACAGAGTAATCATATTAATCCTGTTTAGCAGTATTCCCTGTTATATGCCACTTAGGAACAATTGGCAATGTAATACTGTATCGTTATGGGCACATCTAAGTCCATGCTTACATGCAATCATCCCTCCCTCCTCCGTGGCAGGTCTCTGGCATGGAGATCCCTATCTGTTTTCTCTTACACACACACACTCACACACACACACACACACACACAAGCGGATGCAAGCAGATGTACGTACACACACACAAACACATGTACAGTACACAAACACATCGACACAAACACACACACACAGTCTCCAATGTTATATAATCTTGCACTCTCTGCTCTGGTGACATCTTTATCTCATAGGACTACTCCTTCATCGCTGTCTTCATGTCTGGCACATCTCTCTTCCCGGCGACAGTCCACGTCCGTCAGTTTTGTTTGGACCACTTTCATGGCCAGCTGAGTCTGCCCAGGTCCGGATGGCTGTCATACTGAACTGCTACTTGAGAGCCTACCAATGCTCAGCAAAACATAAGCAGACACATCTTTCAATGAACAGCCTGGCCAGGTTTTAATGAGTCACTCTTTACCAAGAACACCAGCAACATCTCATGTTGTCAGTTAAAGTTTCCTCATCTCTAAATGCAAATGGCCATATGCTAGCCTATTTGAGGGGTCCACAAAACTGTACTAACAACTGTGTTTCCTGGGAATGTGGCAGGCTTAGTCTGTCCGTCTGCGGAGCGACTGGTTATCTAAGATAGCATATTGTGTTACAGAGCAGCTAGTTTTACTACTGACTCATGGCACTCAAACATGTCCTGTGCCTGTCAGTCAGCACTGAGGGAGGGTATTCATTTGCGCTTCACTACCAATGCTGTGCAGGCGGTCACGCCTAATGAGACGCATGTGTGTGGCACATGGACTGCATCCACCCAGGAAGTGGTAGGGAATGGCATCTTCTTGTTGTGATAATAAAGTTAGGAATATTGACCAAACTTATATTTCGTGATGGGAAACTTATAATCCAGTGCTACACATTTATTCCACTAAATCGGCTAATTATCACAACTCTTCAGCCAGGCAGGGGAGTTAATTAGTAAAAAAAAACACATCTTTATTAACTGCATAGGTGGAACTATGTTATTTGGAAAATGTTGTATTGGATTGTAGCTTCCGAATCCAGGTTGTCCATCGCTGCTTTTTTTGCAATAAATATGATCCTCTCTTATTTTACTTGATCAAAAAAGCCACAGCAGCATTTAAATGAAGAGGAATTAGCTGCGGTGATAAAATACACGGTGACGAGAAGATGGGCGGGTTTAAAAGGTGCTTAGGCAAGAGTGAAAACCAGAACATGAAATGAAAGAAAAGAAGAGGTGCATACCAGATTAGCTACATTCCTTCTGACATCCTATTGAAGTAGCTATACAAAAATTCTTCACACCTATTAAAGAATTCTTTCAGCAAGTAACTTGTCAACTTCCAGTAGTCACGTTACTCTTGACATCAGTAATGGCTCTTTGAGAAGTACTCTCTGAATGTTTCAGATGCCTCTCTGTGCTAATGTGGAACATCTAATCAGATCAGAGGAACAAACAGCCTTTAGACTTCACAACAAACTGTAATTATACATGTGACTGCCAAAAAACACTAACTGCATTTAAACCAATTTCTTTAAATAGTTTTGAATGGACATGCTAGCTGCATCCTTGTTTATTTAACGAGTTTAGTTGCCCAAAAATACACATTGAAGTGCTCGAACTATAACCAGTGAGGTTATGGGCAAAGCATTTAAATTGTCAGCTGACTTCTGTTCCTTTGTGACTTAAAACAAAGTTTGATTGAATGTGATTTGGCAAGTGAAGACAGGGTAACGGTGCCCTCAGAGGCATCTAGTTTGAACTTCCCATCCCTAGCATGGCAACAGCGAGAGATCCAAGGGAACATTGAAACAGATTAGGAACCTGCCCCGAAGCGGTAAAGGTGGGGGGGAACTATGGATCTGCAGGGACAAGAGACTAAAACAACAAGCGATAATGTCAGGGAAGTTCTCCTTTAAACACAGGGCTTATTTGCTCCTGTCCCCAGGGGAAGGAGTTCCCATGGAAGCCACATACCGGACGGAGTTATCACAGTACATCAAACACATTCAGCCAGCTCTATCCCTCTCTCTCACTCTCTTTCTCTCTCATTCTCTCCATCTCTCTCTCTATATGTCTACTACCCCACCCCTCAATTGCTCTCACATATGGCACTCATCATCACCCTGGTATACACATAGGCTACACACTCAAACTGAAACAAAATGTCAATAAAATTAAATAACATCAACCGGATTTTACAACATGATGCACATGTCAACCTAAAGCCATACTTTAAATTTAACTTAATAACCTAAGAACTTAATAATCATCGAAATGCACCACTTGATTCGCACTGACATCTAAACATATCGGTAATTTTATCCTTTTATCATTATTCGAAAAGTGTCACAACAGGTTAACACCTCAACTCACTGTCAAACTAACAGGCCTGCAAGTTACATCATTGCTGTGAATACTACTGCTTTTACTGACTAATCTATGATTATCTGATATCCATTTAAACAAAACCTCTCCTGGCTCAAACTGATAGTCTGATGTTATTGTAAAAATGTACATATATTATACACACCCACCTCTTCCTCTTTCACACAACCATGGTCAGGCCCGCTCCCACACAGTTATTAAACGCCAAACACAACAAACGTAAAATAACACAGAACCCTCCATGCCTCTTCCTTTTTTTACCCCTCACTTCGCTGGCATACACACATTAATCCCCTGGGACTGAGTGGGCTCTGTGGGCAGACAAAGGGGTAGACGTGTGTGTGTGTGTGTGTGTGTGTGTGTGTGTGTGTGTGTGTGTGTGTGTGTGTGTGTGTGTGTGTGTGCACACTAGCATCCAACCCCAAAGGAAGAGGGTGCAGGTTGCAGACAGAAGGATTTGGGGCGGGGGGTGAGACATGATGTAGCTCAAAGAAAAAAAAGTGTTCACAAACAAAGGGGCGAGGGGGCAGAAGGGCACTGGGGCTGAGAGGAGGGGATATGGAGGTTTCAGACAGAGAGCAGGAGAGAAAGAGGAAAGAGCACTGGGGAGGGAAAGGGAAGAGTAGGGGAGGGGAGCAGAGCAGAGGGGAGGGGATGGGGTGGGGCTGGCGGCCAGTGGAATGGATGGGAAAAATGTGTGTGTGTGAAAGAGAACAAGAGAGATAAAGACAGGAGGGGTGGCGCGCGCACACACACAAAAAGGGAGTTGGGGGATTTTCCCCCTGATAAAATATGTGCCAGTGTTTGTGTGAATGAAAGCAGTGACTATAGCTAAATTTCTGCCTAAGCAAAAACAACTACAGTTTGGTGAGATAGGAATGACAGAGACAGACAGAGGCATAGACAGATTCAGAGACTAATAGTAAAGCACACATCAGGAGTCAAAATTAACACACAATCACTATATTTTTAGTAGGTTGATCAGAAAGAGCTGCTCTGCTATCCCTAGTCAGGCTACCTAGCCTACCTCCTCCATTGTTCTGGAATTCCTTACCGATTTGGATGACATATTACTGGTAGTGTTAAATGTAAACACACAAAATATCAGACAAGAAAAACGACAGGTTGTGTCTTGTACGATTAGGCTAGGTAAAGTACTAAAACTGAACATTTTCATGGGACATACAAAATAATAATGTCATCCATGACTAGTTCTAAAGTCCTCACAGAGAGCAAACATATTTAAATAAAAGGCAGTGGCTATGGGTCCAGAATAAGATGCAGGAGAGGTGCTCTCATAAGATTGTTACAGGTAGCTTCATTACCCCCTTCAGATTAATCATATGAGTGGAGGGACACTGGCAAAAAGCAAAAAGTTGGACAGACTGCTGCAGACCTCAGCCTAGTTTTTACAGTCAGGAACTTCTTCCTCCACACACACACACATCTTTGCAAAATCTTCCAAAAAGCTACTTGTATGTTTACCAAAACTGTGAGTCGTGTCTCTACAGCACCACTGGTTTGTAATGACACCAATAACAATAAATGTGCCTAATCTGCGGTTCCTTAAGGATAAGAATGAACAACAAGACGTTTGAAGTATTCTCAGGCATGAGAGGTAGCCATACCTATATTTTACAGTTCAGTTACATTTTATTGATACAGCAACATAACATTAACATGTTTCAAGATGCTTTCCACAGCCCAACACAGCCACAACACAAACACAGCCAGCTGAAAGAGCACCACATGCTTATTCCCCAGGTGATCTCATCATATTTCACACTGTATTTGTTGTACATGTTGCTCTTCAGTATTCAAATGGATACAGTCACAGGGGTAGAGTGTAATACTAAATGGACCCAGGCGTGGGAAGCGTGCCCCCAACCAACTAGGAAGGACCGAGACCACAACACAAAAAACACTTTTGTCCGATCTAGGTCAAGCATGTGAAAGCAAGTGTCACTACAGCCACAGAAGGTGGGATACTAGACTGTTCACTGAGGTACATTCCAAAGCAGAAGAATAAAACGTGAGGGGGAAAAAAAGACAAACATTATTTAAAGGTTGTTTTTTTCCTCCTGCATCAGCAATGGCTCCCCTTAATCTAGTCCATGTTATCCAGGTGAGGCACTTAACTGGCCAAAGCCTGACTGTGATGATGAATATGGATTACAAATTTCCAAAGTGGCTTACTGCCTCTTCAGCATATCCCTTCACTGTTTTATCCCACAATGACAGACTGGGCCAGTCACCTTTGAATCTTGGTAGATCAACATAAGTAGGCCTAAGCAAATACATTTAGGGCAGAACATGTCACAATATGTAGGCGAGTTATCTTAATTCATACATCAATGTGATCATCAGGCCAAAACCCTATTGTTTCAAACTGTAGGCTTAGGCTATATTTATTCAAAAGTAAAACTGTGAATAACAAAAATAAAACGCAGTGGCCTTTACTAAGGAAAGATAAAAAATCTGTCTGAGCTGCTGAAAATAATAACATTTAAGTAGATTCAAATAGCTTTAAGGTATACACGGGACGAAGACAGCCTTTACTTATATTCGTACTTATTTTGATTAGGGTAAATTGTGAAGTGGGCAGCCTATGAAAGTAGGCCCATGCCCATTAAAATTCAACCGTCGAGAACAGTATCCACGTCTCAGACTTAGCCTACTTTGTCTGAACACACCATACCGTACAGCCTTTAAAAAAGCCATGAAGCGACACTAGTCCTTCTGTAGGGTTGTTAGAAATTCATTAACAGAGTAAAGTAAGTAACTCGAGAAAAAAGCAGTGAAGCGACTTGCACACATCAGTCGCTGGCACGAACCAAAACGCACATCCAACAAAGCCATTCAATGTTGTGTTTACAAAAGAAACTATTCCGAAATAGACTGGTCCACAGCTGCTCAGGGAGACAAAACATTTGCACCTACCGAAATGAACCTACTCACATTTAAATCATTTATTAATAGGCGTTTGGGTTCATATTATTTTAATAGGCTGATAATTTGACGTGAACGATTGTCAGCTGGTTTAAGTGACAGATAACCCTACAAGGCACTGCAGCATGAGCTAGCTCTATTTCATGTGGAAGTAAGTTAGCTGTCAACCTAGGTAATGTTTTCCGCAATTGAAAAAAGATGTCGGCATGGACTTTTACGAAATGTGCTAATCGTGATGCGTCCTGTCAACGTCAAAAAGGAAACATGTGCTACCTTCAGTAGCCTAAATGTAACACCAGTTTTGTTTTAGCTTGCTGACGAACTAGCAACCTCGATGGCTAACTCCATACCGAAGCCCCACAATCATCTACGGCGAAAATACCATTTACATTCCCTTTTATAGATATCAAAATAAATGGTTCTTACATAGAAATGATCTGGCCAACACATTAAACGCATACTTAAAAGAGCCAATCGACGTCAATGTTATGACAAGCTAACGATGAAAGAAGCTGTCATTGACACCACTACAGCAGTTCGCGCGTCTACATGGAGACCAGCAGTAAGACCATATTGACCACAATACAGACTAGCTACACATGTAGGCTACGTCGTCGAAACTGAGACTAAAACAGCGAAGGCTTGTTCAAACAGTTTATATTAAACACGTACAAAGAATAGCTTACCCATAGGCGACATCCACTGCTGTCGGCTGAGAGAATAAATTCCGTTGTCGCGGAATTACCAGGCGAACAGTAGCCTGTCGCCTCTCAGCAAGGCTTATTGGATAACATTTTGAAAAAACTGTACAATTTCTGTATATCAAGTGAACGTTCTACGTCTTGCTTATGACTCTATCGTTGTTAGGTTGACTGCTCTTTTACCGTTCGATGTGTCTCTCCCTTGATTTGGCCGCGTCGTTAAATCCTAGCTCGCAAATCCTCAACGTCGAATCAGAGTCTGATTTGATAAAGTCGTTACAATACGTGTCCCATAAATATGATAAAACTCTACTTTCATGACATTCCCTCGTGAAGACGGTTCCGTGTAATATGCCGCAGACACAATGATTTCCAAGACAATAATTTTACAGAATTTACAAAACAATGACCGTCTGTACGCGGGGAAGCAGTGATGTAGCTGGGTGCACTTGCTCTCCTCTTCGTTTCTCTCTGCAATAGACCGTCGTTTTCGGGCTCTGCTTGGTGCGCGCTACCGCCGCTGTCGACCACGGCAAGTCGCGCACCCGATCCTATTTTTATTCGCCAGGCAGGAATACATTCAGGTAGACCCCCTTGAATTTATGGTGATTAAAATGTAATTGCAGGTTCTCTTTCTACATATCTGTAAAATCGTTATGTACAGAAACCAACTTGACAGACTAACCCACTGTGTTTTGTTAGTCCAAATATCGTTATCTAATTTTATGGACTGAATAAACTCTGTATTTAATTCAACTCAAGCCCATAAGTTAGAACTGCCTGTCGGAAAGAAAAGTAAAGAACGAATGTACATATGACACACCAGCAACGCATTAATGCTACACCTCTCCAATATGGCCAGCCAGCCTAGTATGTTATATATTATTTACATAATTGCTTATCGCCGCCTAGCGGACGCAAAACGTTACCGCCGCTGTCCATGGTGCTTGTTTACACTAACCCACTAAATCATTCACTGGCAGGTGGCTACTGCACTCTTTTTGATTCTTCAAGTTATTTTGGTTTAACCTAGTTACAGCCAGATGCAGCGACCACTCCCTAGAGCCCCCACAGATTGTAGCAACTTCCAGATATGAAAGAATAGCTCAAGAGTCCATCAGCATATGCTGTCACAGACTTCAACGCTGATTCCACACATATTTAAAATGCACATATCATATCAACAGCCAGGCACAGTGTACTATGACCATCATTAAAGAGTTTTCTTCATAAAACATAATTTAAACATCCATACCAGCTTTTTTTTATTGTCAAAGCAATGTAAAAAATACACACCAAATCACACATTTGTTTGGTTTACTGGTGAACCAGATATATTAAATATAAGAGTGTTTTTCTGTTTCAGGTCTTACCTGATAACCTAAGTCTCACAAAATACAAAAGTTATTGTCACACAATGATTTCAACAAAAGTTAACAGGACACAAACATTATAACAAAATAGTTAACAAGACACAAAACACAATGTATCATATCACTAAGGCATCACGTTGATGTGGAAGGAAATCGGACAAATGCATGACTGAAGTGAAGCAGTCAAGGTGTCAAGATTTGTCTTGGTCTAAATATGTATTACTAGTTGCAGACACAAATACATTATTCAGTATTACAGAAAATGGAATTAGATGTTCCCTACAAACACGCTGTATAAAGTGTAGTAACGGTTTGCAAAATCCACCTCACAGATCATTCGCTGAGCATTTTAATGGTTATTACGGCAATATATTACTTTCGACTCCCAAATAGGAGTCACAAATAATTGTCTTTGAAATTAACAGCACAAAAAACATTATTGCATAATTAAGGTAATTTCACATCCAAACATTTCTTGGTCACCGTTATTAGCATGGTACCCTTTTCAGCTGGTCCGAAAGAGACAAACTGCCTTTTTGCAGAGACAACGGTATTTAGCGAAGCCATTATTTTGCTAGCTTCTCTTTGACATTTGTGCTAAATCTACCCTATAAGTGTGTTATCAAAGAGAGCCCAACACTTTAGTCCTGAGCCTCATTTTCAAAAAAATCAGCAATTCTTTATCAGCCTAAAGGTAGCTGGATGGCCTGCGGCAGCTTTAAAATTGGAAAATGGGTGCACTCATTGTGCACCTGTTTTTTTTTTTTTTTTTTTGTCCTGATGTCTGGCATAGTTTCCAGCAGCGTGTATACAGCAATATCTCCACGAGTCCTTGTGGCTCACTGTGTCCTGTGCAGTTCCTGGTTTTCGGTAGTGTGAGGGGTTCAGTTCTCCAGGGGGGCTCTCAGGGGGATGCAGCCGTCCATCTCCAAGGACTCTGGCCAGCCCTCATACTTATTACTGCTCTTGCTGTTTTTCATGCGCTGGAATGCAGACAAGCAACGTTACAAATACAAAATGCCTACAGGTAAGTGTTTTAGTGACAAACCCAGATAGGTGAACACAAAGTAGAAAACCACTTAACAGAAGAGTCTTATGGCTTCATTCTTCTCCATTCACCACTTGCTGTAAGTTAACATTACAAGGTAAGCCACAAAATCTGCTTTCTGGAATACCCCTACCCTCCTGGCTGAGTAAGGGGTTCACCTTGAGCAAGACTAATCGTAGCTCTGAATTACAAGTTAAGTGGGTTTTTTTTCATTTCAGCCATATATGCATAGTGAGAAAACATTTTACCCGGAGCAATTGGTGTTACACACAAACTGTTAAGAATAGTATAGGATAGACAGATGCAGTAAAGTGCACACAAACACACTGTAGATACACACACAAAAGATGCACATATCATACATGAGCAGCACTATGCAACTTTGAGTGCTTTTTCTGTTTTTTTCTTAATGGAGCTCCGCCTAGTGTCTGCAAGTAAATGGACACTTGTAAAAATTGACTGTTTTCCCTTCCCAACTGAACTGAAAAGTACAAAAGTAGGCATGTCAACCGAGGTAAGTAAACTCAGAATTTCTTCCGAATTTAACTTGATCCTGCGTTGTTCAAGACTTTGTGAGGCTGAGGGTGGCGGGACAGACATCCAGATAATGCAAACGTGGTGTTCTGTCCACAGACAGCTGGGACGGGCGAGAAAGTCCTCATCCGCCTGGTAATGACTCATTTAAGCATCTTCAGACTTGTGAAGATGATTAATTAGCTGAAAAAAGTTACACAGTGCTGCTTTAACAAAACCAATGACCGTTTACGATAACATCAGCAGGTGGTGTAAGGCGGGAAAACCAGTTGACAACTTGGTCTCCAAAAAAGACAAAGGACTTCAACTGTGTGAACTCACTACCTCCAAAATGTACACACTGGCAGAGCCACATTCCTTAACGCCTGCTGGCTGGCATGCATTCCCCACGGCCAGCAAGCTATACTTCAAGTTCTTTGTAATGTCTACATTCTTCGTAATGTATGACTGTAACATATCCCTATTTAATCTTAAATAAATCATTGTAATGCAGGAAGCAGTCTCATTATTGTTTCTTTAGCAATGATTGGTTTCACACAAATGGCAGTGGAAAAAAGCATGGGTCAAATACATTTAGTAAGTTTTTAAAATAAATTATTACCACACGTGATACAATAAAGAGAAACCTTTATTGTACCATGTGTGGTAATAATTTATTTACAAGTGTGTGACTTACTAAATGTATTTGAGCCATGCTTAACCATATTAAAATTAATTTATAAAAAAATGTAATAAAGTAGTCCAGATAGTTTTTTCTCACCTGTTCGAACGGACTCTTATTTTCGATGCCTTTGGCCCCCACAAACACCCAGCTGTCTCTGAAAGCCAACTCTTTTGCTGCTGTGCTGCCCAGCTCCTCAAAGAGGTGGCGTGCTTCATCATTTAACCTGATTCACACAAGCAACAGGGAGGTAAGCTGGCATCCAGTGACTAAATGGTCTACTGTGTTTCTTTCTGACTGAACTTTTTAACAGTGATAGTGTAACATTTTTCATCTGTCTGTGTTATTCATGCATCATTTAATGTCAAGTCATTCACTGCAGATAACAGCTGCAAAACCATCAAAAACCCTCAGGAAGGAAGGCAAACTAAAGCGAGAAGCACCAATTGGTCCTATTCATCTACTTGGACTACCTAGGTGATTCTACAGAAATGGTGTCATTTGTGATTGAAAAGGATGGTAAAAAAACACATCAGATTCTTAGATCTATTTGATTTGATAATGTCTAATAATGTCAGTTCTGTATAGAAAATACTTTTTCCCACCTGAACATAGAAAAGCAAGTTATTTTTTTGCACATTTACACAATTTGCATATGTTTTTGCATAGGACACGTCACATTTCAATTCAGCCCCGTCACAGCCTTTATTGCAAACTCTTTATTGCATTATTCACAGCAATTTCTTAGTTTAGTTGCAAACAAACATCTACATAAGTTCCAACAGATCATGTGTACAACAATATACATTAAATATTGCAAAGATATTCATTCCTGTAGCAGTCATTAAACCACGTATCACTGAAAAATGTAACGGGATTGAATGTGACAGGGTTGAAGATTTTGTCTTAATGTCATGCTAATTCTATAATATATGCTAATAAATGTCTCAGGATTTTTTGCTCACATGTGGCACAAATCCCATCTGCATCATGAGTGTAAACAGTAAAAAGTCACATAGATTCGGATTCAGGCCGATATAGGCAGAAAATCAGATTTCGGTATATCCGATATGCGGTGTACACGCAGCATTAGTCTCTGCTTCTGTCTCAATTGAGGGTCTACACTCTTCGGAGTGCTGCTACGGAGTGGCCTACCTAGCTGTAGCCTACCGTGGCCGTTAACATGTGTCTCAATGGGTCTCAATCGGCTAATACGTCACAGTGGTGCGCCTAACACTGTCCCATTTGGAAGGTGCCTCCAAATCTACCCGAAAAAACGTTCAGCGGAGGCTACTGGTGGTGTATCCTCTGGTCGGCGTAGATCGGCTTGGCGTTTGATCTTGGAATGTTTTTTTTTTTCCACTCAGGCTTGGAATGACTTGAATATTAAACTTTTCACAGCTGTCAAATCTTTAGATGTAACTGCTCGGAAACAATTGTGCCTATAAAATGTTGGCTCGGCGTTTGATCTTGGAATGTTTTTTTTTTTTTTTCCCGCCCACAGTTGAATTGGCTTGATTATTAAACTTTTCACAGCTGTCACATCTTTAGTTGCTGGGCGACAGGAGCACTAATTTTAAAGTATTGGGTAGAGATAAAAACAACAAATTCGAAATTCCTGGGTCCATTTCTGACAATGTCATGTTGATGCCGTAGAGGATCCACCACCAGTAGACTCTGCTGAATCGTGAATAATGTGCAGGTTTGTCGGGTGGTTTCGGAGGCGCCTTCCAAATGGGACAGTGCTTGTCACGCTGCTGTGATGTATGTAGCCGACAAACCAGCACTTTGAAGCATGTAGACCCTTAATTGGGACAGAGTGTCTGTGTGTTTCAAGTCCTCAAGTTTCTAATAAAGACTAAAAGTGGATATAAGAAGTCTACACACCCCTGTTAAAATGGCAGGTCTTTGTGAGGAGAAAAAAATGAAACCAAACTACATCATGTCAGAACCTTTTCTACCTTTATACCGCATAGCGGTACATGGTATGACCACCTCAGTGTATTGAAATGTGGGAACTGTTGGTATGATGAGTGTGTGGTAGAGCAGTGTTGTGAGGTGAGAATCTGTGTGGAAATGACTTCCTGGAAGTGGGCATGGATGTTGGTTTTGAATGAATGACACTGAGTTTGTGTAGTGTGCAGGAGTGATTTGTGAAAGGGATGGGCAAAATGAGATTCTGTATAATTACAGTGGCCCCTAAGGGACACATGTTATGGCATGTGCTGTGCTTTTAGAGGTCTTTGTGCTGATCGTGCATGACATTTTGTGCATTTCCCTTCTCGATCCAAGGTACTGCTAATACAAAATACCAATTTTTGCATTTACCCATATCACTAGGTGGCGCAATGCTTTAAATGAGTGTTTATGGGCTAGGTCGACATGCCTCTGTAACACAAAATCTAACACAAAATCGTTGTCCTGGGCAAAATTGTTGACAAAATTGAATTGTTAACAAAAACTGTTTTTGGACACCTAGCTTCGACGAGAAATATCGCCCCATATGCCGAAATGTCACAAAATTTGGTGCACATTAAAAGAAAGCTGTTTAGAGTTGACATATCAACTTTGAGCAATTAGAAGTCAAGATATGGACTTTTGAAGAATTTAAAGATACGTTTAACATTTTTCATTGACATGTAACTTTGAAACGGTTCATCTCAACATAAATCCTTTGATAACTTTTTGTCCGCATTGTCTGTAGATGACACACCAAATTTGGTGAGATTCACATGAACGGCCTATGACGAGTTCCTAGCCCCTATTCGCTCAGAAACTACTAGGGCTACATGCCTACAAAGATTCATGTCCATGTTCATTGGCTATACTGTGGAACACTGTAAAGACAATAATCAACAAGTGGAGAAACTCTGGCACAACTGAGACATTACGAAGAACTGGACGTCCCCTTAAACCAATGGTCGCTCCCTACATGTGACAACAACCTAAAAACATCCAACCCCGACTAAACTTTGGAAAAAAATACATTCAATCTCCCAAAACCATGTGGAATAATGTGTTATGGTCTGATAAGACCAAAATTGAACTTTTTGGGCATAATACCAAAAGATACATTTGACACAGCAAAAACACAGCACATCACCAAAAGAACACCATCCCCATGGTGTAACATGGAGGTAGCAGTATTACGCTTTGGGGCTGCTTTTCTTCAGCTCGAGCTGGAGCTTTAATCAGTGGAGGGAACAATGAACAGCTCCAAATACCAGTCCATTTTGCCCCAAAACCTTAAGGATTCTGCAAAAACACCTTAACCCTCTGGGCGCCACAGGCGAGTATACTCGACAAGATGCCGCACTGAATAAAACGGTCGATTTTGTGAAATAGGGTGTTAAATTTGGTTTGAACTCCCTTCCACTAGGTGGTAGACATGTCATACTATGTCCCTGACTCAGAAATACGTCATGTTTTTATACAAAATAGTCGCGCTAGAGCATGCTGAATCAGTGCGAGCGAAAGCGGAGCTAGTTTGCGTGTGAGCCATATTATTAGAGCGATATTGTCAACGTCAGCGAGTGTTTGCCTTCGTTTTTCGTCTAATGGCATCAAAGAAGTTTACCTGCAATGAAGTGTTGGGTCTTCTATTCGCAGACACTTATTTTGAAGGCGAATATCTGCCTCCAGAATATGACAGTGATGCGTTTAGCGACGACGCTTCAGATGCGTCCCTGCCTTGCAGTGATGCAGCTGGACAAAGTGATTGTTTAGCCATACACCAAGCACAGTCTTCGGATACTTCAGATCTACACCAAGCACAATCTTCAGATACTCATTTGCTCAATGTCAGCGATGGGAACAGTGTTTCATGGGGTGGGAATGTTTATCAGGGAGTAAGCAGGCGTGTTAGTAGGGTGGGGAACGAGGCTGGAAGTGAAGTCGGGGTCCAGTGTTTTTACTGCGCTAGCTATGTAGCTAATTTGTTTTCCGACGGTGCCTTTCCCTAATCGCGGGGACAGTAACGTGGTGGAGCCTTTGTCTAATGCCACTGTGTATGTTAGACGAGGACAAAGTGTTTCTAGGAGAGCTAGGGGACAACGTAGAAGCAGGGTGAGAAGACGCAGTGAGAGTCATACCCATGAAAATTCTCTCCACTCGGCACGAGTGCGTAGCAGATCTGGGCGTGCTGCTCGCAGCAGGAACAGAGGCGGTGTGGCACGGGGCAGAGAAGCTAATATGCTCGTTAGTTTAGATGATGGGAATGCCGGTGTACTGTCGCACATGCTTTGAGTTGATCAATGAGGAGGGGTATCAAAATTGGCTCACGCCCTTTGATCAGCCAATTGGATATCTCCAATGCCAATTCGCCCCTAGATTTTCTGTCACTCTTTCTCTGATGATTTCTGGAATGTTCTTACAAATCTTACAAATGTTACAAATGAGACAAATCGCTTTGCCCATCAGTTTTTAGCCTTTGTCAGCTCAAAAAAAAAAAGCCCAACCAAAAAAACAAACAAATCCAAAAAAAAAAAAAAAAAAAAAAAAACTACTAACACTGTCTCTCGTCTCATCTTGTCATCTCACTCATGAGATTTTAAACTAAACAGGTCTTATTGATATATGATATGATATATATAGAATAATATATGTGCCCCAAATATGGAATCTGAGTGCCTATGTAATAAATGGAAAATCTCTATAGCAAAAGGTCAGCCTACTGCTACATGCATTCGGTTTGGTACTGCCATTTATTAGTAAAGATTTACACTGTTTGTTTGCTATTTACTATTTATCTGAGCATTCAGTATATGCAGTATAGCATACAGAAGGTACATACACTATTTTTGGGGGAGGGAGTACTGCATTTTATCTTTCAAACGTGACAATTTATAAAAATTCTATAATCCAAGATGGCCGCCACTATGTGACGTCATAATATGCTAATTAGATGGGTAAATTTAATCCCTACATAAACTTTGGATCATCCTTAATATTTCTCTAATTTACAGTAAGTCTCTATCTCTTATCATTTTTAAGTTATAGCCTTTTGAAATTAAGATGTCAAAATTGAATGTTTTAGGAAAAAACCTCTGGCGCCTAAAGGGTTAAATAAAGAGGGATTTCACCTTCCACCATGACAATGACCCAAAACACACCTGCAAATCAACAAAAGAACAGCTTCACCAAAACAAGATCAAGGGTTTAGAATGGCCCAGAATCCAGATCTAAACCCAATTAGAAATCTCTGGGGTGATCTAAAGAGGGCTGTGCACAGGAGATGCACAGCCAATTTGATAGAGTCTGAATGCTTTTGCAAGAAAATATGGCAAAACACTGCAAAGACAAGATATACCAAACTGACACTTACCCAACAAGACTAAATGCTGTGATAAATTCTCAAGGCGCTTCAACTAAGTATTCATTTAGGGGTGTGCACACTTATGCAACCAGGTTATTGTCCAATTTTTTGCCCTAAAATGAGCCTTTTTGTTTTTCATGTTAATTTATAGGTTGCAATTTTACAGTAACGGTAGAAAGATGATTTATCTTGGTTCCATCTTGTCATCTTGTGAAAGAAAGTCCTTTTTATACAAAATCATCTAGTCAGTTAACTTAACTGTGAAGTGTCCTTTGTTGTTTTTTCTTTAGTCTTACTCAAGTTTTCCTGCCTTTTATTGACACTGTCCTAGCTTTTTTTTGGGACACATTGCTGGCCTAAAATTTAAAATGAGCATAAATATCCCATACAACAAGAACAAAAATCCAGTTTCAATAACTGATATGTTGTCTTTGGACTATCCTTAATAACATATATTGCTTGTATAATTTGAGAACTATAGCATTTCTTTTTTATTTACATTTAACACAATGTCCCAACTTCATCGGAATTGGGGTTGTACATTACAAAAAACATTTTAACAGGGGTGTGTAGACTTTTTATATCCACTGTACATCTGGGAAACAAAATTCACACTATGAAAGTCCAAACTATATTTTTCCATGGAAAAACATGGATTGTTTTGTCACCAACACCTGGTACTCACTTGGTGGCCGGGTCATCAAAGGAGGCCACAAACACAAGAGTTCCTTCGTGAAGGGGCCTCAGAAACTTCAACAGCTCTGAGACATCTGTGAGAACAGATAACAGAATTACCTGCAAACCTGCTCACTGCAAGGTAAAACGTCACAAACATTTCCAATGTAGGGTGTAATGCTTTATTATTAATTATTACAGTAATATAATAACTGATCCACAATTGTAATGGACACACACTTACTTTTGTTCAAAGTCACATACTTGTGATATGACTAATAGATCACTTAAATGATCAAACAAACAGAACGTTTTTCCTCACCCCTATTGCTCCCTGGGGACACTAACAACCCGACAGCACCTCAATGGACTTTTTTACTCCAGCGCCACAATGGACTACAAGATTTTTTTTTTCTTTTGTTCTGGAGTAAATTTCCTTACCCCTGTTAAAACTCCAATTAAGCATTGTCGAGTTGGGTCACTAGCAACTCGACAATGCTTAAATGGACTTTCTCGTTCCAGCGCCACTGGACTACAACGAATTTTGTCTTGTGTTCTTCCATTCCGGTGCAACTAAAATGTTGTCTTGTGTTTTTCTTGTCAAAACTGTGAAGCACTTTGAGCTGCATCTTCTATGAATCGTGCAATACAAGTAAAGATTATTATTATTATTATTATTATTATTATTAAATAGTGATCACAAGCCATGTGTCACACGCCTACAGCACATAGTGGATGTAAATGTGGACATTACTTTTCATTACAACCTAATAGTACAGTCATTCTACTGATTGACCCACCACAAATTGCAATAGAAATGATTCTGGTTAGCAAAGTAATTGTCATGATCCAGAGAATCTTCCACAAAGTTTCTCCTATATTCCTCACATTGGAACATGGTGGTTTTACAAAATATACTCAGCATCCTATCAGGCAGTGTGAAGCATCAGTTTAGATTAGGTGTGTTGTAAACTCTTGTAGACTCTTGTCTAATTATACATGGCTGGTATATGAACTACAAAGAAAATAGGAAATTACTTCCTGGCATTAGCCATTACCTGCTGATCAGGTTATTTGATGTTTGCATTATGTAACCTTTGCAACATACTCTATGTGTGTAAGTTGCGACAATGTATTTAACTATTGCTGCGACCTCTTCTATACGTTTATGATTGTGCATGCATTGGACCTGCCTTGGATGTTTAGACATCTGGCTAGTCTGGAGAACTTAGAATTCATTCAAGTCATGGATTACATTTATGTGGGTTACATCATAAACCCTCTTCCCCTTAAGTTCTAAACTAACACAGAATGATGTGCTATTTGCCAATCACCATCTCTACGTGATGAGGTAATTATAAAGTTCCATCATTTAGGTAAGTTATTAGAAACCCCTAAGTCCCCAAGCTGTATGCTGTCCTTTGTGATTTTAACTATTTTGTCTGACTTCTTTGTAGACTACACACACTGAAAGAATCTGAATTATGGATCAAATTTGTGTGCTGTGTAGAGAATCCATACTTTTCAACCAATCTAGTTCTAAACTGACCCAGAAAAGGTCAATATACAGTCATTGAAAAAAGTCTAATCGCACTTATATAACTTTATTTTAAAGTTTATTTGTTTAAAAAGTGGTAGAAGGTTTATTTTACTGATGAAGCCAATTACAACCCCAATTCCGATGAAGTTGGGACGTTGTGTTAAATGTAAATAAAAAAGAAATGCTATAATTCTCAAATCATACAAGCACTATATGTGTTTGAGAAGGTTTAGTCCAGATCTGTTAGATTTTAAGCATAATAAAAAAGAAAACATGATGAAGAAGACACCTGCCAGTTGGGCTGCTGAAATCATGTCAAAGACAAGAAAGAAAGGCCTTTTTATACAAAATCATCTTGTCAGTTAACATAATTAACTGTGAATTGTTCTCTGTTGTTTGTCAATAAAAGGCAGGAAAAGTTGAGTAAGACTAAAGAACAATGTCCCAACTTTTTTTGAAACACGTTGCTGGCCTAAAATTTGAAATGAGCATAAATATCCCATACAACAACAAAAAAAATCCAGTTTCAATAACTGATATGTTGTCCTTGGATTATTCTCAAACACATATAGTGCTTGTATGATTTGATAATTATAGAATTTCTTTTTTATTTACATTTAACACAACATCCCAACTTTATCAGAATTGGGGTTGTAATTGGTTATTGTAGCATGTTTGTGTATTTAAAATAAAGTATATGTATAATACATAATACATGTATATACAGCAAGACTTATGTCCAAGCAAAATCTGACTTTTCTTTTATTTCTGTTCTAAATAAATAATAAAACGCAATGCATGATACAGAACTTTCTTTTGGTTTAATAAGCATAGTATAGAGGGCTTTGCCTTTCATACAAGCCATTCATGATTTAAATTGTTCAACTACAACTACAGTTATTATTTGTTGTTCCTACAACTTAGATAAGCAACAAGACTGCATATACATGTACATACACACACATTATATATATATATATATATATATATATATATATATATATATATATATATAGTCCCATTCCTCCTGGCAAAACCTCTGCAATTCAGTGATGTTTGAAGGATTCCAAGCATGGACAGCCTGCTTCAAGTCACCCCACAGATTCTCAATGATATTCAAATCTGGGGAATGGGATGGCCATTCCAAAACATTGTACTTGTTCCTCTGCATGAATGCTCGGGTAGATTTTGAGCAATGTTTGGGGTCATTATGAATTATCACTAGGTGGCTCTATGCTTCAAGTGAGTGTTTATGGGCTGGGTCGATACAGCTCTGTAACACAGACATACTAACACAAAATCGTTGTCTTGGGCAAAATTGACAACAAGTTATTTAACAAAAACTGTTTTTTGACACCTAGCTTCGCCAATAAACATCGCCCCCTATGACGAAATGTCACAAAATTGAGTACACATGAGAAGAAATCTGTTTAGAGATGGCATGTCAACTTTGACCAAATTTGAGCAATTAAAAGCCAAGATACGGCAATTTGAAGAATTTTAAGCTACGTGTTAAATGTTCATTGACGTGTAACTTCAGAACGGTTTATCTCAAGATAAATCTTTTGATAACTTTTTGTCAGCATTGTCTGTAGATGACATATACCAACTTTGGTGAGATTCACATGAACGGCCTATGACGAGTTCGTTCAGATTCGTTTTCGCAATATTAAAATTTCACAGAAATTGTTCTCGTTGGAAGTGGGCGTCGACCAGTGTTTTCAATGCGTGAGGGTCAACAGATTTCATGATAAAAAAAAATTGTTGTAAACGTAAGCATTCTCTAGATAATAGGCAAAACGACATTTTGTACAATTACAGCGCCCCCTATTGACCAAATTGTATGACACATGCTGTAGTTATAGAGGTCTTCGTGCTGATCGTGCATGACGTATTTTGCGCAGTTCCCACCTTCACGGTCCAAGATATTGGCAACTCAATATCCCAATTTTTGCATTTACCCATATCACTAGGTGGCGCTATGCTTCAAGTGAGCGTTTATTGCCTGGGTCGATACGCCTCTGTAACACCGACATACTAACACAAAATCGTTGTCTTGGGCAAAATTGTTGACAAGTTTTCTAACAAAAACTGTTTTTTGACACCTAGCTTCGCCAATAAACATCGCCCCCTATGACGAAATGTCACAAAATTTAGTACACATGAAAAGAAAGCTGTTTAGAGATGGCATGTCAACTTTGATCAAATTTGAGCAATTAAAAGCCAAGATACGGCCATTTGAAGAATTTTAAGCTACGTGTTAAATGTTCATTGACGTGTAACATCGGAACGGTTTATCTCAAGATAAATCCTTTGATAACTTTTTGTCAGCATTGTCTGTAGATGACATATACCAAATTTGGTGAGATTCACATGAACGGCCTATGACGAGTTCGTTCAGATTCGTTTTCGCAATATTAAAATTTCACGGAAATTGTTTTCATTGGAAGTGGGCGTCGACCAGTGTTTTCAATGCGTGAGGGTCAATAGATTTCACGATAAAAAAAAAATTGTTGTAAACATAAGCATTCTCTAGATAATAGGCAAAATGACATTTTCTACAATTACAGCGCCCCCTATGGACCAAATTTTATGGCACGTTCTGTGGTGTTAGAGGTCTTTGTGGTGATCGTGCATGACATATTTTGCGTAGTTCCCTCCTTCTCGGTCCAAGATATTGGCAACTCAAAATCCAAATTTTTGCATTTACCCATATCACTAGGTGGTGCTATGCTTCAAGTGAGAGTTTATGGGCTGGGTCGATACATCTCTGTAACACCGACATACTAACACAAAATCGTTGTCTTGGGCAAAATTGTTGACGAGTTTTTTAACAAAAACTGTTTTTTGACACCTAGCTTCGCCAATAAACATCGCCCCCTATGAGCGTTTATTGCCTGGGTCGATACGTCTCTGTAACACCGACATATCACAAAAATTTTATGTTGTTGGGTGAAACGTTCACTGAGCTATTCAGCAAAAACTTTTGCCGGTCTCCCCCTCTTTGACGTACGCTGGCACAGCGGGGGGGTGGCCCCAGGGGACCAAAAGCTTCTATTCGCTCGAAATGTTCTAGGGCTACATGCCTACAAAGATTCATGTCCCCCCGAGTTTCAGTGTCCCGGGAATCGTTGACGGACATTCACTGAAAAAAAAAAAAGGGAAAAAAGTCGCGGCAACTCTATAATGACCGCTTTCGCTAGCTTTGCTAGCGGCGGTCATAATAAAATACTATACTGGAAGGGTCATACATCCGCCATGACTCACGCACCCCCTTCTGGCAGGCTGTACACCCCACAGTTGGGAAAATATCAGTTAAATTGTCTGTGCTCTAACAAACAGTAGGTTCTTTGCTCTATCTATTTGAAAACATGGTGCACCATTAAGTATAAAAAATTGAAATACAAGGCACTGATGAAATCAAAAGAGTTTTATTATAAACGTGGAACACTTGGAATATGGATCCGTAATGCGTTTATGTCTGTCTGAATTGACCGAGTACTGCTGTTGGAAGGCTGTTGCAATAGTTGTCTGTATTTTGGTTGAAGAGGAAGTATCTTTACGTTTTGCTCCGCTTATATTTATAGTCGGGTGGTTGCGGCGTAAGTGTGCTGCCATGTTTGAAGTGGAGCCTGATGAATACAAGAACGATGCGGAGCAGTGTTTGCAGACCGTGCGTTGCTTGTTCACCGTCTTGTTTCCTTGGTCATCATATTCTACGCCGAAACCAAAATGTTCCCACACCGCGGATTTCAGAGACGATGGTGCCTCTTCAAACTTGGGTCTCGGGTCTTCTCCTACACTTGCCATGTTTTCTGCGCTCAAAGGTTTGTCTCGCATACACGTGTCTCTTCCCCAGCGTCTGTGTCGGAGCGCTGATAGGTTGAAGGCAAGCTCGGGAAAATTCTCATTGGCTCTTGCGTCTTTGAAGGCGGTACTGAAGAGAAACCATTCCCCCAGGTCCTAAACACCCTTGCGCGTCGTACGCTACACAGAATGCATAAGCAATGACTTTCTATTAAACAAGCAAGTTTAATATCTCGCGTATCCGAAATCCGATCTACAGAATGAACCGAACCATGCTAAACGAACCGAACGGATTCGAATACAATCCGAAACCGTAGCACCCCTATTAAAAATGTATGCAAATTATCTCCAAGCAAAAATTTGTGGAAATACATTTGCAGTCATAATATATGATGCAATCTTGGAAACAATGTAATCTTTTTCATATTTTACTCAACATTAAATCTAGACTCATTATTTGAACCATATGATATCTCAGAAAGTACTGTAGATAGAAAAATAAAATTGGCACAAAAATGTCCGCAATGCACAAGTTTATATTCAACTTTAATACAACTATATAATCCAAAGTTAATAGTTTTTGAGTTATTTGAGTAAAAGTGATATTTATGGTCCACCGTCTTGTATTATGCAAATTAGGCCATGTTCTAATGCTTAAAATTTAGGAGAAACTTCATGGTAGAGTCTCTGGAGTATGAGGACTAATTTGGTACTAGAATCATCACTTTTGCAATTTGTGGTGGGTTGACCCCCTTATTCTTGTAGAATGACTGGACTATAAATGTCAAATTATTTAAAAATGTACCAACATACAGTAATTTCTTTATTCTACAGCTGAACAACATTGAGCATTACTGATCCAACTCGTATGTTTTCCTATGCTTCTTATGACCTTAATTTATGATTACAGACTCACTCCCCACCTTAAGATGGAAGCTTGCACAAATTCTTCCGATTATATTTTGTCACTGCTCTTCAAAGATTATATTTTAGGTGCACCACAGGTGGTCTCCGGGCAAGCCTTCCAATTTGTACGTCTGTGAAGATTGTCATTCATCCTGGCCAAAGGATGGAAGGAGAAAAAGAAGTCTAGTTGCTTACAACTTAGCTCCTTTGACCATCCCATTTGTAGCAAAGGGGCAGAGTCACCCCACCCGGCTTCGAACACGGGTCTCTGGGCCATGCACTCTGGCCACAACGTTCAAGAGCCAAGCTCCTTGAAATGGCAGTCAGAGCACATCGTCCACCGTAGTGATGACACTTCATCAAAATACTGTACATTATCTTTTGTCATCTTTGGTTGTGACATGACTATAAGGCATCACAAGTGTGAAGTGGGGTGGATCAAGGGGGGAAATACCTGAGACTAAGTCCTCCCAGATTGACCATGCGTAGGTCATCTAAGTCCCTATTTATTTATTCCAGACACCGTAGTTTAGCCTTACAGTGGTATCTTTGACATAACTCAACAAAATACTGAATGCACAAGGTGCTTGTTAGAAACCCCTTAGTGAAACACTCACATGGCTTTTTCTTTTTGCATGATGTCTCATCCAGTTTTTCATGTGACAGTCATGTTTGCTGAGTGGTTCTGTTACATATAGCGCATATTGTGCTGTGAAAGAATGCCCTCATGGAACCTGGCTAAAACACATTGTGTGTTTCACATCTATCATCACCGCTGCTGTTATTTATGCTCTTTCTGTTTTTCAGGAGTAATGTAATATCAGTTTATGCCTGTAAGTAGACTGGCATGTTGTTTTGTGGGCTTTATCCAGTTAAACACAGATGGAAGAAAGGAACCTGCTTCCAAAACACCAAAGACATGCTAGTGAAGACAGGTTAAATCTTGTTCCTGTTGTATTCTACTGACCAGAATATACCCGTTGGCCAGTTAAGTGTGTACACCCAGTGTGTAATGCAACTGTGGGCTGCAGACAACACATGCTGCACTGTGAAGGACTGCCTTTACCTTATCCTAAGTACAGCATGCCAAGCCTGCTGAGGCTGTTACCAGCCTCACTGCTGTTGTTGTTTGGTATTGTTGCGTGTTACGTTACTGTGTAGCCGGTTGTGATACATTAATTAGTTATTGGAGTACAGCATATAAATGTGACAGTCCGAGGGCATGGCCACTGTGGCAAGTCCTTAACCAACTAGCAACTAGAAACTTTACAACTTTTCTTGTGTATAACTTAAATTAAAAATCATCTTACCTCCAGCCCACATATCGAAAGACTTCACCTCTAGGAGCTCTCCCGTTACTCCTGAAAAACAATGTAGAACACATTTGCCCTGGATTAACAGGAGAAACTGGACAAAACAAGCTTCATTTACCACACCTCACAAGTGAATATAAGAAAAGCTTTGAGATAGTTACCATTTACTAAAGCAACATTCAGTCCTCTTCCAACATTGTTTCTGACACTACTCATGAGGCTGAAACAAACAGAGAGCCACCACAAGTGAATGACACAAAAAACTACAATAAGCTATAGCATTACATTATTACATTACATTACACTTAGCAGACGCTTTTATCCAAAGCGACTTACAAAAGGAGGACATAGTAGCTAACAGATGTGTAGAGAACATCGAAGGTACCTATGTAAAGAGATGGTTAGTAGAAATTAGTTTTGTTAGGAAGGAAAGCAGTCTCGGAAGAGAAGGGTCTTCACAAGCTTTTTGAAGGTCGAGAGGGATATTGCTGCTCTTGCAGCGACTGGTAGTTGTTTCACCACTGAGGGACAACAACCGAGAAAAGCTTGGAGTGACCTTGTTTTGTCTTAGGAGAGGGTACGGCCAGATGATTCGTATTAGAGGACCGCAGCGCTCTGGACGGGATGTAAGCATTTAGTATAACGTTGAGATAGGTGGGGGCAGATCCGGAAGTGACTTTCTAAGCTAGAGTCAAAGCTTTGTGTTGAATTCTGGCAGCCACCGGGAGCCAGTGCAGGTTGATGAAAAGTGGAGTGACATACGTCCTTTTGGGTTGATTGAAAACCATCTAGTCACTTTTAAGTTAGCCAATTTTTTACCTACCCTGAATATTTTATCAAAATCTATCCATAACTTTTTGAGCAATGTTGCTAACTAACAAACAAACGCTGATGATTACAACAAAGAAGACAACAAGCACAAACTGCTAGTGCGAGGGTAAGGGAAAAGGGATTTAAATCGGGACAGAAACATCATGCAGATGGAGAACAACAACACATACTTAAAGCTTATCCTTCAAAGATGCAGCTTAATGATGGTTATGTTTCCAGGAAAAAAAAGATGATCAAAGCTTTAAGGAACTGAAAGACTGACAGGACAATGGGAGAGAGGAAGAGCAAAAAGCTGAGAGGTAAACTTACATTTTGTCCTCTAAGCAGATTTTGGGACCAATGACATTGGCGGCCCCAGAGACGACACGGAAAGCCATATGCTTCTCGGGACAGGGTGCAGACAGGCCACACTTGTACTTACGTGGTCTTGGCTCTGTAAGACAACAGAGCAGATGACACACCATTCCATCGCTATCTCTAAACCGCATACATTTTTTAAAAAATACATTCATTTTGTAGATTGCTATCCTCTACCATCGATGCAAACAGAGCATCATTAAAAGACCTTGACACAAACCCCTCTTTGAACATACCCGGAGTAGGTTCTTCCCCTCCGCCTATGAAGAACAAAAGATATCACATTTGTGAATAACAAGGAACATGGCTGACAAACAAAAAAAAAAACATTAGACTAGCTGGGACGTTACCACTGAAAAAATGTCGCAAGATAGAGCCACTGTCTCTCCCCAGAACAGAACTGGTCAGGAGCCATGTGATGCCCACGAGAAAAACAACTGCCACAACCCGCAAGGGCCCTGAAAGACAAAGACATATGTAAAACAGGCTGCTCATGAAATTGTGCTAACACTATTTTATGTATCTCACACATATTTTATCGAGATGTATAAGTATCTTTTATACATCGCCAACCCCTAATACACAAGAAGAGAAACTACAAAAAATGGTAACCCACCTGCCAGCCTCATCATGGAGAATAAAACCGCAGGCTCACTGCGCACCCTGGATTCAGAGGGAGGGGGGAGAGAGAGATAAGCAGTTTCCAATCCTAAAATCATCTTGGCATGTAAATGATCTTACAGCTCATTTCATGATATCCTGTACTTTTTTTCAACAAGCTTAGTGTTTCACATCACAAGCCTGTTAGCGTAAAGTCGTGATAAAATAGCCATCAGGGCGTACGGGTAGGTGTTAGGGGTAAGTGCCGTGTCATTTGAAGTCTCGGGGCATTTCAGTTTTGCACTAAATCCAACTAGTTGGACATAAAAGGACCCAGATGTAAGACAATGCAACAGTTTTAGCAGTTAGAAAGTGTAGTTAGCTCTCTCCTGTACCATGCCGTTGCTGTTGCTGTTGCCGATTCAATACAACTTTACTTCATCTGGGTTGGGTTCAACTCTGTAACTGGTTTCGCTGACGTTAGCAGCAAAGTGTTACTACTGCTACTACTACTAGAAACATCCCAAACATACAGATTCTATTAATTGACAATAGGGTAATAGCGATAATGTATACCTAAACACCCGTCTGATCCAAAAGAGAAGTAAGATAACACTTCAATTTACTTAGTCTTCATTGCCGCTAAGAAGCTACCTAGCAGGCATGACGATGCCATGGAGATGAAACGAAAACACCCAAGGGTAATTTTAGCCAGCTATGCTAGCTTGTAAGGTTAGTAGATGTCAAAAAGCAAAGAAACACTTCGCATGTTGATCTACGTTAGGTTAGTTAAACCTAGTATATCTGTGTTAACATCTGTTTTCACATATATGCACGACTATCCGTAAACAGGAACTTATCATACCCAAAAGATGTCTTCCACCACCAGACTACCACTGTTCCCAGGAACCCTCGCAACAAGCAAGCAAGCGAGGCGAATTCAATGGAGTTCACAACTGAAAAACTGTTGCTCTGGCCGATCAGCTGCCGTCTTGTATTTTGTTTTTTGAACAAACTCCATGCATTGTCTCATATTCGAAGTTCAATGTCCATGCTGTTTCGGTAAAATCATAGGCAGACTGCACTGAAATGATAAATAAGTGAAATGTCCAACGACTTTTCGAGACATCCTAGTTTTCCGGTTTCGTCTACAGTGACGTCACACTATGCCCACAATTTGACGGAATTTTCAATAGGCGCCAGGGTTTTTTATGCTCAATTTTGACATCTAAATTTCAAAAGGCCGTGGATTGAAATTGGTAACAGATACAGCCTGACTGTAAATTTGACAAATGTTGAGGATGACCCAAAGTTTATGTTGGCAGCAGAGCTGGTTGGCAGTAAATTTACCCATCTAATTTGCATATTGTGATGTCACAGGGTGGCGGCCATCTTGCATTTTGACGTTCTTTTCATGAAATGCAGGCTCAACCCATTTCATAACATTTGCCCCTTACCATCACTGTTATGTGTTGCACATACATTATGGTCAGGAAAACAATACATTGTAAGCCAACAGTGTACATTATAACTAATATAGAGCCATATAGTAACAAACGCATATCTTTTGCCTGCATGGGCCTAAAGTGTGCCTATCTGTCCAGGTGGCAGTCTTTGTGGTTTTTCAGTGTGTAGTACCTCTCATTGCAAGGTCCAGCACACAGACCCACTCCACAGTTATTACATGTGTATTTTGTAGTGATGGGCAAATGAAGTTTTGGTGAAGCACTGAACAACTTAGGCACATTGCTTCAAAAATAGGTTCATTACTTGAAGCTTCAGTAACAGTGACCTCTCCTGGTGAAAAGCCAAAGCTGCAACTAAATTGGCCCAGCTTCATAGTGGCAGGAGACTTTGAACTAGTGTAGAGGAAACACGTCTATTCTAGTGTGCACGTACCAAAACACACACACACCACACACACACCTGTATACGAAGTTTGTGATATTTTTACAAATAAAGATTAATTTATCTTTGCATTGTGTAATTGGGGGTGCTTAGGGAAAGGATGTGCTTGAACTTGGGTATTAGGGTGTGAAGGGAAACTATGGGACAAGTTGGGTGCTTGTGTAACCAGGGGAACACTCAAAGATTTTTATTCAAAAACATTATTTTTCCACACTTTTTGGACTGAGCCTGTTTCTATTTTTTCTCACAATTTCTCCACATTTGGAGAACACCCTTTCTGAAGGCACTGATGACAACCGGATTGTTTCGTGTGGCGCCGCGAAACACGCAGGTGATTCTTTCAGCGGATGAACCAGTAGCTGTTTCATGCGTAATATGTCACGTGTTTTTTTCCGTACCAAAGCAACCTTCGGAGCAGTGGTTTTATGGTGTGGGTTATGGTATGGGTTGGTGTAGTTAATGGTTTGAAGCACGTTCCGGCGCTTCCGTCTCAGACTGCCATCACTAGTATTTTGTGTGATGGTGGCCTTTGGGGCAGGTAGTCAGAGCAAACTACAAAACCTGGTCGATCATCACCATATTGCATAGCCATAGATTCATCGTCGCTACTTTCATTTTTATTGACACTCCTACTGACTACAACAGCTCTTCTACGGACAACCAGACCACTGCCACCCTCCTGGCATTGAACACGGAGACTAAAACATGCGTATTACTTGCTCAGTGATCAACACTTCGCATAATCTCGCCACACACAAGCGCGTCGCGACGATGAAAAAAAAACGCACATCTACACCAGAGCCATAGAAATGGCTCTGATCTACACTTCTTCCAAGCCACATCCTAAAAAGCTCTACTGACACTACAACCTCCAACAACTCTCCTGCAAACACTACCATGTGTATCTGAGTCACCTCCATCTGTGTTGGGCAAAGAATCAATGTTTTTGTTTGAGCACTGTTGCTTTGCTCAACATTGCCATTGCTTGGCAGGCGCACCAGGACAAACGTGGGCACTGAACAAGAAATGCCGTCATCTACTGAAGGCATATACTCTTATTCAGAAACAAAATATGTGAACAAAAGAAACAAACCACCATAACAGGTTACCTTTATAGTTGCAGTTTGCTGTTTATTCAACGGAATTATTAGCAAAATCTGACTACATCGCGTTAGCTTCATTAGCTCACTGGTAAACTAGCTCTGCTTCTTCTTCTTCTTCTTTAATTGGCGGTTTGCAAACACCTTTTTGGCAGCATTACCGCCACCTACCGAAATGGAGTGTGAGTCTGGGTGTAAACTACCTCTACTATAAACAAAATAGTAATTAAATAATAATTTAAAAAAGAGAGATAAATAGATAAAGAAAAACAGAAAAAAAGAAAGGAAAAAAAGGTAAAGAAAGAAAGAGTGAGAGGAATGAAAGAGAGAAGCTATTATATTCTTCTAATCAGTCCAGTGTCTTCCATAAAGGGAAATAAATGCTTAAAGCACATCTCGCTTGAATTCCTCTGCAAAATTGCTTTTACATTAAAAGGCACACTTTCTGACTGTAATCCGAGAATGAGGTGCTGCCTCTCCTGGTCAAACTTGACACAATGTTCAATTACGTGCTCCACAGTCTCAATAGAACCACATACACCACACTTTCCATCTTCATGCTTTTTAATGAGAAATAGAGTACTGTTCAGACTAGAATGCCCAAACCTCATTCTAGATATAATATCCTCCTCTTTGGTCGATCTTGATGTTGGCCTTGCATGACCTACCACCCTCTGGATTGCATAGTATTTCCTTCCAGTAGTTGCACCATTCCACTCACTCTGCCATAACTCCCTGGACTTTGACTTAACTAGTGACTTTACCTCAGTCTTACTATAGGTAATTTCTAAGGTGACCTCAGGGGTCACACTTGCTTTTTTGGCGTTTATGTCTGCCAACTCATTCCCTCTTACCCCAATATGTGCTGGGATCCATAAAAAAGTTACATCTGTACCAGAGTTTATAATTCTATTAACCATTTGCACAATTTCCAACACTATGTCTTGTCTGGACTCTGACATAATATTCTGAATACTCATCAGCGCAGAAGCAGAATCTGAAGCAATAAGCACTCCACCCTTAAGACTATATCCCTCTACCCAGGATAATGCAGTAAGGATGGCTACTAGTTCTGCTGTGTATACTGCAAGATCATTAGTTAACCTTTCTGTTTTGCAAATCTTGAGTTCTGGAACTACAAATGCTACGCCAACTTTACCACCTGCAGACTTTGATGCATCAGTGTAAACCACCAGTTTGTCCTTGTACAGCGCGCTAATATGGCACTCAACCATTGCTTTACTGAACTCTTCGCTCTTCTTCAACTCCAGAAGTACTAAGTCTATTACAGGCTTCTTTAACAACCATGTTGGCACAACTGGATGTGAAACTGTTGGGCACAGAGCAAGCACCTGCAAGCCCAAAGCCTCTACTTTTTGTGGAACCACTCACCCAAAGATTTTACCTGGTTTATCTCTCTCCTGGCAATGGATTAACGTAGACTTACTAATATGATCATCCCTTTGTTCTCTGAGGTTAGCCCAATAGACCAGGGTCAGCTGATCCCTCCTTATAAATAGTGGCATTTCCCCCATCTCTACCTGAATAGCATTAACAGGAGTAGATTTCATGGCCCCACAACATATTCTTAATGCTTTATGTTGGATGACCTCTAGTTTCATCAACAGCGTCTTAGATGCAGATCTGTATGCCACACACCCGTAGTCAAATACGGATCTGATAAGGCTGACATATATGGTCCTCAAAGCTGACCTGTTGGCTCCCCAGTCTACTCCACGCAGGCAGCGCATAACATTCAGTACCTTTTTACACTTGTCAATCATGCTCTGTATATGTGCAGACCAGGTTAACCTCTTATCAAACCATAGTCCCAAGTATTTAAAACACTCGACTCTTTCTAACTCACACTCAAATAAGTTTAACTTCAACTCCATGGGAATCCTTCTTCTGGTAAAAAACACAGTTTTAGTTTTATCTATAGAAATTCTAAATCCCCACTGAAGAGCCCAGTTTTGGACCTTATCAATTGACTGCTGCATTTTGTGGACAGTGAATTCAACATTTCTCCCCCTCTTCCACATAGCACCATCATCTGCAAACAAAGCAACATTGACTGATCCCTGCACTTCCTTAAAAACATCATTAATCATGATCAGGAACAATATCGGACTGATGATGCTTCCTTGAGGAGTGCCATTTCCACTGTATGTTCACTGCTGAGCTTTTCATTAATTTTGACCATGATTCTCCTACCTGTTAGGAAGTCTCTAACCCACTGAAACATTCTACCTATTATGCCCATCTGTCTCAGTTTAATTAGAAGTCCCTCCCTCCAGACCATGTCGTAGGCTTTTTCTACATCAAAAAACACTGCCAGCACTGTTTCCTTGTTAACCTGAGCTTTCCTTATTGAATCTTCTAAGGCTACCACAGGATCCATAGTACCCCTTCCCTGCCTAAATCCACTCTGGTAGCTGTGCAGAATATTCTGTGTTTCTAAACAGTAGACCAGCCTGTCATTCACCATTCTCTCCATTATTTTACCCAACTGCGATGTCAGTGCTATGGGTCTATAATTTGTTGGAATCTTTGGGTCTTTCCCAGGCTTTCTTATTGGGATTATTACTGCCTGCTTCCATTCAGTTGGAATGACTCCTTCCACCCATACCTTATTAATTAAACCCAAACCCACCTCCTTCCCTTTATCTGTCAGCTTCTCCAACATAATATAACAAATCCCATCTCTTCCAGGGGTAGACCTTCACACTTTCTTTATTGCCCTATTAAATTCACTCAAATCAAAGAGCGTATTTAAAACACTCTCATCGCCCATTTCCTCTTCTTAAACATGCCTATATTTTCCTATTGTCATTTCTCTTCCTCTTGCCTCAACGGGAGTGAGGTTTCCTGAGCTATGCACCTTTACAAGTGCCTTAGCAATGGCTTCTGCCTTGTCCTTACTATTTATAATAGCTCTGCCTTCTTCCATCATGACTGGATATTCAAAGTGTCTCCTACTGCCTCTCATTTTTTTTAATCATTCCCCATACTCTTTCTAATGGGGTAGCTTTATCCAAAGTGTCACAAAATGCTTTCCAATATTCCCTTTTTGCTTTTTTTATTGTAAACCTCACTACTGCTTGACTCTGTTTATACTTAATCAGATTCTCAAAATTCAAACTTTTCCTTAAAACTCTAAATGCTTTATTACGCTCTTTAATAACCTCCCTACACTCCTTGGACCACCAAGGCACTATTCTTCCTTTGCTACCTGGCTTAGATTTAGGGATAGCAATCTCAGCTGCGCTAATAACACTATTGGTGACAGCCCAGCACATGTTTTCAACGCTATCAGTGGACCCAATATGCATTAGATTGCCCTCACTTAGCTCTAAATAGCTTTCCCAGTCTGCTTCCCCTAGAATCCATTTCTCTTTTCTCACCACCACCTCTCTAACTAGCTCTATCTCAAGCTGAACTACTACAGGAAAGTGATCGCTGCCCAAGGTACTGTTTAGTACCTGCCAACTACACCTGGAGGCTAAAGGTTGGGACACTATTGTGAGATCAATGACTGAGCCAGTTCCTTTTGTTACATCTATTCGTGTGTATGAACCATCGTTTAAACAAACAAGCCCCTTCTCATCTAAAAACTCTTCCACAGTGCTTCCATTTACATCATCTTTATCCCCCAACAGTGTGCTGTGCGCATTAAAATCCCCACACCATATAACTTTTTCACCCAGCCCCTCCCAGATCGCCTCTAACTGTTCCATCTCAATTAGTTTACATGGATTGTAGTAGTTAACTATACTCACACTACCCTCCCTAGTCCACACTTCAACACATAAAACCTCCAGCTCGCCCCCTTTCTTTAGCTCTCTAAATTGCAGTCCACTCTTTACATAGATGATGCACCCGCCACCACCAGAACCCACCACCCTGTCTCTCCTAATGCACGTGTACCCTTTAATTGTAAAGTCTAGTGAGCTCTTTAGCCAGGATTCCTGAATACAGATAACATCTGGTTCATCACGTAGCTCTTGAACAAACCCTTTGAATTCCTGCCCATTAGCTATAAGACTTCTTGCATTCCATTGCAGGACCACTAAGCTAGACTTATTAATACTGGTGGAGAAGGTGTTGACTCTGGGGACTCGCTCAGCCTACTCAGATCCGAACTTAACTTTTCAGGGGACAACTCAGGTAGGTTCAGGAACTTCACTGCAGCCTTGGCTATTATCTTGATTTTCTCGGTCTTAGACTTTACCCCCTCTGAACAATTTATCACATACGCTATGAATAGCACTAGCCGCTCAGAGCTAACCATCACCTCACTCTGCTTTTGTCCCTTGTCAATATTTCCACACTCCCTTTTATCCTTGTCAACCTCCTTTACAGCTTCAGCGTAGGACAATTTTTTTGTAGCTCTGATCTGCTGAACACTCGCAGCCCTTTTCCTCACTGGGCAACCCCCATAAGCGGCTGAGTGATCCCCACCACAGTTACAGCATTTCCTCGCTACCCCCTCACCACACTGTCCATATTCATGGTTCCCCCCACACTTTCCACATCTCTGCCTCCCTTTACAAACTGCAGCTATATGGCCATAGCGCTGGCATTTAAAGCATCTAATCAGGGGAGGAATGTATTCCCTCACACTAAAGCTCATATAGCCGATCATCACTCGCTCCGGAAGGCGTTGCTCTTTAAACCCCAATAGCAGGGATGTACTTTCCACTATTTCTCCATTTCGCTTAGCCATCAGTCTCTTGACAGTTACCACTGTTCCTCCTTTAATATTCTTTTTAATTTCCTCCAGGTTTTCACCAAGCGTCACTCCTGAGATCACCCCTCTGGACCCACGCTCTCCAAACTTCCTTACCTCTGCTATTTCCTTTTGACATATCACCTGGGCTCTCATAACTTTATCCCTCTGATTTACATCTTTACACGCGACCAATAAACTCCCATCTTGCATCACTCTCGCCATCACAATATCACCCCATGCCTTCTTCAACCCTGCTGTTAAGCGAACCAAGCCAACCTCCCTGATGTCATGTCCCTCTTTAAACTTTACCACCAGTTTTAACTCTGATGTTGGTTCCTGCCCTACTCTCCTTCTAACATCCCTACTTCTTTCTCCTACTTCCTCATCACAGTCTTTCCTCTTGTTCTCCTCCTTACTACCATCAGCCACACTAGTCCATTGAGAGCTACCTCCATGTCCTCTACCCCTACTTCTACTAACAACTCCGCTGCGTAGGTTCTGGCTAATATTCCATACTTTGGAGGACAGAAGGTCCTCTTCATATCCTCATCTCCCATGCCCTAAACTAACCCAGACTCAGTCACAGATCAGTTTATGCCAACGCGCCACTACTCCCCGGTGTGCTGTATTAAATCGGTCCCACAACCTGGACCCGACTCCCCGATCAAGATCTTGAAGAACACCAGTCACTTCCGTCGCAGTTGACGACCTCCTAAACTAGCTCTGCTACTTCCGTGTGTGGTTTGAATGTTTTTTTCTCGAAAAAAAATACATGGGAGGGTGTCGTAATTCTCAGCCAGAACTAAAGTACAACACGTCTGCCAACTAGTGGAGAGGAGTATAAATGTGATTTGACACTATTATTCAATACCGCATCCTGTCGCAATTCTGCGACTTTGGCGCTTAGAGGGTTAACAGTTACAAGGATATTTATTTTTCACATGCATAGAGATACTGGAGGACACCTCTCAAGGGATCTGCAAATCCCTTTAAAGGTCCTTCTTTTAACTGTTGTAGCACTGATAGCACTGATATTTATAAAGATAGAGATAGAGAGAGAGAGTGCATGTGTGTGTTTACATATTCACAATCTTTTTTTTTTTTTTAATTGGTGTCATGCATTGCACAATCCTTGTACAGTAGCAGATCCTTACATAAGATGCACTGGGTGCAGTTCACTGTGGCTGATCTTCTGTGGTATTCGGGATATGTGTGGTGTATTCTGATGTGTTGATATTCTCACCTCTGTCTGAATATTTAGTACTTAAAATTGAAAATGAACTTTGAAAATGAAAATTGATTTAGAAAAGACAATGATCTATTTAGAGAAAGGCATTTTTAATGTACTAATTGTATTTATTTCATCTAATAAAACGTGAAATACTGCAATATGTTGTAAATCTGTCTGACTTTTAGATGCACAAGGAAAGTACCAGTCTCAGTGAACTGCGTGATCACAGTAGGGTGTGCTTGGTATAAGCAGAAGGTAAGTGCCATCCAAACTACAATAAAATGTAATGATATTAAATTAAAGCATTTTTAAGATATTACATTTACAGGAATGGGGCATATTACATACGATCACATTGACTTTGGCCTCTAACATCAAATTAGGTCATCTTTGGGTCCATGTAAACATCTATAGTAAATCTGAGGCAAATAAGCGCTCCTTCAAACAGCACACAGGAATAAATGTACATGATTAGAGTGACCTTAAACTTTGACCTTTCACTTCCGACATCAAGTTCAACTTTGAGTGCAAGGAAACAGGCAGACTTAATTTGAATAATCTATGTAAAGTATTTTATGATATTGTTGCCAAGATGTTCACTCGTTTTAGCTGTGTCTTTGTTAAGGTGGGGATGGGGCAAACATGTGAGGGGGCATGAGATGGGGTGTTAGGCAAAAGGGAGGAATGGTGGTGGTGTAAGGGGGGCAGTTCTGAGTGTGTGTTGGGGGGATACAAGGATACAAGGATACTTTATTGGTCACATACATAGAGTCACTTTCATGACGCATGCAGTGAAATGAATTGGCCTCTGCAAAAAGTGTGCTGAAGATAGTGGGGGGAGGGGGTTCAGGTTGAATTCATGAAACGAATGGCCTGAGGAAAGAAGCTTTTCCTTAGTCTTTCTGTCTTTGCTTTATGACAACGTAGTCTCCTTCCAGACTTAAGTTTCTTAAACAGTCCATTGTTTGGATGAGTATAGTCTATGATAATTTTCCGGGCTCTGGACTTAACTCTCCTTTTGTAGATTTCCTTCAGTGCAGGTTGAGGTGCACGAATACACCGCTCGGCAGAATGCACTACTCTTTGTAGAGCACTACAGTCGCGCACTGTGGAGCTTCCATACCATGTTGTGATGGACCCTGTTAATATACTCTCCACTGCTGAGGAGTAGAAGGCCTTCAGGATGGGTGTCGAAACTCTGAATTTCCTCAACAGGCGCAAGAAATACAGTGAGGGCTGTGTGTTTTGTGTGTGTGTGTGTGTGGGGGGGGGAGGGGTTGTGTTGAGATGGGGTGGGGGGGGAGGTAAAAGTGTGGCCTGAGGGGGCATGAGGGTAGGTGTTAGGGGTGAGTGGAAGGAATGGGTCTGAAGTACACACAAAGTTATGGTGGTGGTGGTGGTGGTGAGGGGTGTGTGACAGGCAGTGCTGGTGGGGGCAGAGAGAGTGGGGGGCGGATTGAGGGCTGTGTCATTGTTTGTGTGTGGGGGGGACTGTGTTGAGATGGGGAAAACTTGTGTGGCGTGGTGGTGCATGAGGGTGTGTGTGTGTGTGTGTGTGTGTGTGCACAGCGTAATGTGTTACAGTGTGTGTTTAGAGGTGGGTGTGTGCAAAGTCAGTATACTGTGCGTTTAAAGTTTGGATGGCCCGAGGATAGAAACTTCTTCTGAGTCTTTCAGTTCTCTGCAAGTGGTTATATAGGCATCCTCCAGACCTCAGTGGTTTAAACAGTCCATTTCCAGGATGAAAATAACCCTTGAAAATCTTTTAGGCCCTTAAAAGTATTCTTCTAAAACAGATATCTTGCAAAGCAGGGAGCGAATGCTTAATATACTACTCTCTGAACTACTCTCTGCTGAATATACTACTCTCTGAACTACTCTCTGAACTGAATGCTGCTGAATATACTACTCTCTGCAGAGCACTACAATTTCTGGCTGTGGAGTTCCCATACCAGGTGATGATGCTACCTTTAAGAACACTCTCTACAGCTGAAGTGTAGAAGGCCTTCAGAACAGATGTAGAACCCTTGAATTTCCTTAGTTGACAAAGGAAGAAGAGTCATTGTTTGGACTTTTTCATGACATGTTGTTCTAACAGTCCATGTAAAGATCTTCAGTGATGTGGACACAGGTATTTAAAACGTTTGACTCTCTCTACACTACAGGTTGCCCGCTGATCATTAGTGGAGGGTAACTGCTACTCTGCTGTCTCCATTTTCTTTGTTTTACTGACAATCAGCTGTTAGACTGACACCACTGTGACACCTCCTCAAGCTGATCCAAGTAGGCCTGCTTAGTGTTGTTGCTGATTAAGGCCATTACCACAGTGTCACCTACAAACTTGATGATGGAGGTGTGACTACCGCTGGCTTTGCAGTCATGAGTGTAGATGTTGTACAGCAGGGGACTCAAGATGCAGTCTTGAGAGGCTCCAGTGCTGATGATTAATGTATTAGATGTCATACCACCAACTCTAACCACTTAACGTATCCGTAAAGTATCCAGTGACGTAGTGTGGTACAGTCCCAGGGAACATAGAATGTTCGTGCTTTGTTTTTGTTGTTACTGTTAAAACTACAGAACAAGAGGCTAACAAACGTTAACAGAAGCATATAGCTTTCCCTTAGGCCCTACTAATGTTATCTTGTTTCATTACATTACACTTAGCAGACGCTTTTATCCAAAGCGACTTACAAAAAGAGGACATAAACAAGCTAGATATGCAGAGGAACACAGAGCAGAAGGAAGTTTTATATGATAGTCTCATAAAGCATTCGCAAGATAAAACCTGCATTCAGGCATATGGTATTACTTTACACACGTAGATATTAACTGTGAGTGAGCAAATTATCTGTGTGTGTGAGGAGAAATCTGAGACAAGTGCGCAAAACAACCACTGGGGGACAGGGACACCCTCGAAAAGCCACTGAGCTCTCTCGAAATGAAGCGAACAGAAAACAAGTTTGAGAGAGCAGAAATCCATTTCGTGCGAGCGAACAGAAATCAGCTTCAAGAGAGCTCAGTGACAGTATCTCAAGACAGTATCTCTGTACTACAGGTAGAGGCAGATTAAGGTGACATGAGCCTATAGGCTAGGTATTTTGTGGGCTCCCAACTCCCACCTCCATCTACCGGTCAACCAATATACACACTACCTTTACACTCCCTTTTAGGGTTATTTCTGACTGTTTTTACATGGGGAAAAACACAAACGCAGCACTATAAAATAGCACTTGTGGGGTTGTGTACACAAAGCTATACTGGCTACTTTATATTTTAAGGAGGGTATTTTTTTTTTGACATGTTGTCATGGTGCTCCTCCTACTCAAGCAAGTAGGATGCTTTTTTACCTCTTGCTTGGCCTTCTCTTTTTCACTATTTCCACTATTTTTCTTGTTTTCTTACTTTCACAAGTTTAGCCAGTATAAGAAAGAAAAACAGACACTTTCAGTTACTAGTGTTTTAAACAAGATAACCTAAAAATCAGACAGTACGGCTGGCACTGCAGCTCACCTTGACTCTGGATTATAACAAAATGTGAAGACCCAGGAATTTCTGTAGAAAATGCACTGAGCTTGAACAGAGACAACTCAACATAGACAGTGACCGAACTGCAATAAAAGCACAGTGGGCAAAGATGAACAGCAGCCATCAACACCCTGCTTGGCCTTCAACCCTTGATGTAGGTGACACCACTGTAAGAAATTTAAAAGAACAATGGATGACCGTATGCTGCCTTCCTAATGCATCCATCATTGACACTAAAAACAGTATTTTAAAGACAGTGTCAAAGCATAAAACTATTAAATGCATCATTGTGCATGTTGGAGCAAATTACATTTTTAGAGATCAGCTCAGTGTTAAAGAAGATTTCAAACCTTTATCAATGGCCCACTTCCAGCACAGGGAAGCTTTGCATTCTCTTGACTGTTCAGTCAAACATTTGGCTAGCAAAGACATTTTTCCTTTGGGATGAACTTTATAGACAATTTCAAATCTTTTTTGGAACTGCAGAGCATTCTTCAGACCAAATAGCACAGAACTCAGCTGGAATGGGGCCAAAGTCTTGACTGACCACTATCGCCCCTCTCTCTACCATGCAAGATTTTTTCCGCCGATCTTGGGTCTACCTGCTGCCTGTGCTACCTGCGCTCTGTAACAGTGCAGACAGAACCAACTGTGGTTGATAAAGACTCTGTTGGGGTACAAACTGAAACAGTCATGTACATCAACAAACACTCTGGTGAACCAAAACAACTGTCCTCACAAGCTGAAAGAGAGAAATGCTTAATCACCTCCTCCGTTGGCACCCTGGATTTGCCTCTGGCAGCTGCAGACAACGCTTGAATTAAAGTGTGGATCGTTAAGGACTGTTATGTACAAAAGTATGACAAGAAGGACAACGCTAGAATGACTCAAAGCCAAATGTCAGCACTGAACCTCCCTGGCTGTCGGAAAATGAGCAGAGATTATGAGGAAAATAATGCTGATAACAGTGGAGTTTAACAGAGGTCTTTGTCGCCAACCAAGGCTGCTAAGAAGCTATCAATTGCAGAGGGTTATGCTAACATGTCTGTATCTGATACAGTTCTGGGAGACCATCCAATGGCTGATGCATCACCATCCAGCTCCTTGCCACTGCGGGAACGTGATGACAAGGATACTACTGGAGTGACTCAGGACCAACTATTTGCGTCAGGCTGCCCCAGACCTCGGCCATTAAATGGAGACTAAGAGCACGTAGCACCAGATAACAAAGGAACATCTCCATTACATACCATGACTGACAACTCGCTATCAAAGAAGCAAGAATGCATCGATACATACACAGAGAATCAAAGCACAACTGCTTCACCAAAAACCCCTGATTTGTTTTTACCATCTCCATCATCACCCTGCTGTCAGTTCCCTGCAAGTACCATATGTGGAGACTGCTGCCAATTGCCACACTAACTTTTTCTAGCCCAAGACACTAAAAATAAGCCCAGACTGCCGTGGACAGGGCATTACTAGCCTACAACCTTCAACTGTATACCCATCTACTACAGCACCCAAAAAACCCAGGGAACCACCACCCCCTCTGTCCACAGCAGGATCCCTTAATCAAACCCATGGCTTGAAATATGCACAGCTGCAGTACACTAACAGTGGCAGTAGGGACGACCTTGATGATTGTGCTATCTGATATGCCGTGGGTTCCTGCATTAAAGGTAGTTCTGAAAACAAGCTGGGACCCAGGATGCCCAGGCCATTCTCTATTCCTGTGCTTACAAAAAAAAAGAATTTGTGTGCATCCTGCCAATGGGGTAGACCAGTGAAATCTCCTGCCTGTTCCAAAACAACCTCAGAATGCCTTAGTGGATATGGCCCCCACGCTCACTGTAAAACTAGATCTTCTGAATATCAAATCACTCTCAAACAAAAAAAAAAAAATTACTGATCTTATTTGCACATGACCATGTTGATTTTTTTGCTACTTACCGAAACCGGGCTTGAACAAGTGGACAGCTTTACTACCCTTATCGAATCAGCTCTCCTAAATTTCGATTTCATGAGTGCCACAAGAACTACAAAATGGGGAGGCAGAATAGCAAACATATTCAAAACATCTTTTCAGTGCAAACAGACAACATTTGGAAACTTTACACCTTTTGAGTACTTAAGTGCACTCATTAAGTGTTCTTCTAGTATGTTATTATTGACTATTTACAGACCACGAAGACTTTCAGCAATAGTTTTTTTTGTGAAGAGTTTGGTGAACTGTTGTCAAATATTTGTTTGGAGTTTGACAGTCTTATTATATCAGGGGATTTCAACTTGCATGTCGATACCTATGCCAATGAATTGCTGACACTGATTGCCTAACTTCAGCCTAACACAACATGTTCACGGGCCAACACACTCTCATGGCCATACCCTTGACCTTGTTATCAAAAGGGTCTTAATGTCTCTACAACTGTTATGGACTTGGCCTTTTCTGATCTTTTTTTTTTATGTTTGTATATCCCCTCACATTCAGAATAAGTCTATTACTGTAAGAAGGAGAGTCATAAACAATGACACAGGTCTTCTTTTTGAGCAGGCTCTCTCACAGACCCCAAGTCAACCATCAGACTATGCAGATGATTTAATGAGGATTTTGTATTCTAGGATGACACATATTATGGATGATATTGCCACTTCAGAAATCAGGAAGCAGCCTGGTAATTGAATCCAATGGTTAAACTGCTAAAGAGAGAGTGTAGAAAGACTGAAAGAAAATTGTGTAAATCTAAACTTCAGATTCATTATCAAATTCATAAAGAGATGCTCTGTTACAATACCATTTGGACATTTCTAAAGCAAGACAGTCTTTCTTACATCATAAATAGTAATGTCAACAATGCATATGCTATTTTCTACTATTGAGAAGTTAACAAATCCTCCATCACAACTGCCTCCTGAGCTATATTAGCTGATGTACTTCAGATTATAAATACAAATCACTACAGACTGGCATATTTCCTTGAGTAAAACCTCAAAAAGAATAACCTTTATGTGTCAGTACTTAACAACTACAGGGCAATATCCAGTTTACCATTTATTGGAAAATAATCCAAAAATAGTCTTTAATCAATTAACTGCCTTTCTGACATCAGATAGAACAACTCAATCAATTACCATAGCTATGCTGACGACACCCAAATTTGAAGTAGTCTATTTATATTTGGGAAAAAAGACAGAAAGACTTAGGATCACCACTGCTCTTGAGACTAAGGGGGCTTACAGCAAAAGATACTGTTAAAAACCTTGCTGTCTTCATTGCCAGTGAACTAACCTTCAACAGTCATATGAAAGCAATCACTAAATCCCTATTTTATCACATAAAAACATTGCTAAACTTGGAGGTCTTATATCAAAACAAGATCTACAAAAACTTGTACACGCCTTAAAAACACCATCAAACAGCTTCAACTGACCCAAAAGGCAGCAGCAAGGGTTTTTACAAGAATAAAAAGATCTGACCACATTACCACAATTTTAAGGTCCCTTATAGCTAAGTTATAGAACTGACTTTAAGGCATTGCTTCTTGTGTTTAAAACATTAAATGGGATGGGACCCAATTACCTGTCAGATACATTTTAGCTATATGCACCTATAGGTCTCTAAGATATCAGCAGAAAAATCTGTTTGTAAAAGCTGCTGTCAGAACAAAATGTGGCAATTCACCTGCTATGCTGTTCTGCTCTGGAGCCAACTTTCAGACATAATACTCCTACTGTTGGCTGTTTCAAATCTAGAATTAGTACCAAACTGTTCTCAGATGCTTTCTGTTAATGATTTACACTAATTTTACATATATTCTTTTAAGCGTTTTATTTTCATTTTATTTATTTTTATTTTATTTTAAGCATTTGTATTATTTTTTAGATAATTGATTTCTGCTACTAAGTTACCTTTCATTACTTATTTATACTTATTTTATGTTTTCATATGCTTTTATGCATTTAAATGAGTGAACAGTTATGATTCTACAGTGGGAGCATTATTTGATGGGTCAAGTGGGCTGTCAGAATGTGCTACCTTTAGTAAGAGCCTTATTTGATAGACGAAAACGTAAGGTAGTTTATTTCGACGGGGTAGCGTAAATCGATAGATGCCACCGTCGATTTAGGCTACAGCTCATTTCGACGAAGCAGCCCATTTCGACAGTACAGCGGACGAAGTACCCAATTCCTTTACTTAAGTTGCCAACATTTTTAATACTCAAGTGTAGTACAGATAGCTGCTAGGCCTACTTGAAATTTGTTCCTGCTACGCTACAGTACTTGGGTGCATTTCCTTGGTTACTGCCCATCTCTGCAGAATTCTCTCGGCTCTCCCCCCTTAATGCCAGATGAACTCGGATAGTCCGCTCACTTTCCCGACTGGTTGAGTCAATCAAGCTTCCGCACTCTGGTCGACCAAGATGGCAGCCTCCAGCACGGTGCTTGCTCTCTCCCAAGCCTTGAAGCCCGTTGGCCTTTTGGGTGGACGACTGGGAAAATCAGCTAGAGTAAGTCAGGACTGTATGTTTCATTCATGTATTAGTCCATTTGCAGGGTACATTATTATTAAGCAGCGATAGCTAGTAAACAAATTATGTTACTGTGGCTATATTCCACGACGCAAGGTCAGTCAGGAGGGATGTTAAATGTCTGACAGTTTGACGTTTGCAATGCGTTTCGCCACTCAGTTTCCATTATGTTATTCGAATAACTGCAAGGACTTTAAGGCATCAGAACAATTGTATGTATAATTGTACTGAGTTAGTTAATTAGCTATCTGGTTAGCTATCCTTAGCTTAGCAGAGTCATACCCTAAACCTAAACATCTGGTGGGGCCAAATTTTACTAGTATACCTACCGCGCATGACCAAATACCTATTTTTTGCTAAATGTAAAAATAGATCCAGCCACTTACTTTTCTGTAACGTGTAAGGAGCCTCTCAATTGCTTGCAGGTATGCGGCGCTGTTGTTAGCTGCCATAGAGGGAAGTCGACGTACACGGTGAGGTTCGCTTGTTTATTTTTATCTAGCATGCTATCAGGGTTAGGTGTTCTCCTGATGGCACCTGGCTCTGGAATGTAGCTTGTCCTGGTTGAAACTGATTATTAATTTCTGACCATATCTTGAGGTAGCGGGGGACTTTGGGAGGAGATAACATACAACAAAGATAACTTGCTACTTGTTACTATTACTCTGTACTTAAGGCTGCTCGATTATGGAAAAAATCTGAATCACGATTATTTGGGCCAAAACTGAAATCACGATTATTCAAACGATTATTTTGTTTTCCTCAGTAACATGCTTCATTTATTGAAAATGTATTCAAAAACATAAAAAAAACCATTCTTGTACCTTCGGATTTTCCCTAATACCTTTCTTCGTATACATTAGTAAGTCTCCTTTGATGTCTAATGTACAAACAGTAGAAATGTCTAATGTATACATCTAATGTACAGTACAAACAGCAGAAAATAATTAGGACAAAAACATTGTTGCCCTCGATTTTATTTGTTTTGAGATCGTTTGGCCCTGAAATCGTTATCACGATTAGAATTCGATTAATTGAGCAGCCCTATCTGTACTAGTCCTTTTCTCGCCTTGTAGCTGACTCTAGAACAGAATAAGCCCTGATCTATCATGGTTTTGTCTGATGTAATCAAGGCCATACCTGTTCCAGAATCAGCTTTTTCTCAGTCTTCTCTTAAAGCAGACTTAAGTGTCTTCTGGTATACTGCTGTAACTTAACTTATCCTCTCTCTTCTGTTGTGGTGTGCTTTCTTTTACTGACTGGTCTCTCGCTCCTTTCATCTGCCATTGCCAAAAAGGGCCGTATCATTGTAAGTACCAGTCAGGCATTACATTATTGAATTCCCAAAACAACACTCAACAGTTGAACAGTCAAACACACTTCATTAATTTGTGAAAATTACAGTTTTATTCTGAACTGCTTACTTTCCTAGCCGCCACCTGCAAAGTATGGCGGTCGACACACCGTGACCCTCATTCCCGGAGATGGCATTGGGCCCGAGCTACTCAACCACGTGAGGGAGCTCTTCAGGTGTGTAACATTAAGTGGAGCTAAATTGAGAGCCAAACTGATCCCTTGGAATTTTCTTAGTTTCATGACACAATTGAGGTGCTGTGGTAAATCATGTAGTGCTAAAAAGCAGGTTGGGTAAACAATACGCACAGCAGTAAAAGCAGTGAGTAATTTTTCATATCCCTAATATTAGCGAATCACAAGAAGGTGAATAAACAGTGTTTTGTAAATGTACATGTAAACATGCTCATGTTATAGCTGTCGTGTTATAATCATTTTGCAGGTTCAGCTGTGTTCCTGTGGACTTTGAGGTAGTGAATGTGACTCATGATGCTGAGAGTGACATGAGCAATGCCATCACCGCCATTCGCCGTAATGGCGTGGCACTGAAGGGTTCGTATTAACACTACAAACTAATTATCCACCATTACCTGAAATGATTTTCATAGTTAGACTTCTCTATTTAGTGATTTGTAATATTGACATGAGGTACATGGTTTAAACCAACATGTATCTGCTGTTTGTAGGAAACATTGAAACCAACCACACTCTGCCACCATCCCACAAATCTAGGAATAACCTCCTCCGGTAAGATTAATTGTATTGTATATTTTATATTTTGGACAGGTACGGAAACAGCTGACAACTGTATGTAATGGCCACTCAATTTTATTGGTAGAAAAATGCATCCGAAATAAAATATGTTGTTTTTTCTTCCCCCAAAAGCCTGTTTAAGTTTCGTCCTGTGATTTTGGGGTGTCTATTTTGTTTGTTTAGATGTCTTAGATTGTTGTTCACGTTGTCCCCTAGTGTTTCACTCGCTCAGTCTGTCCTTCGTGTCTCTCCCTCAGCACAAGTCTGGACCTTTATGCCAACGTTATGCATTGCCAGTCCCTCCCAGGAGTCCAGACCCGCCACAAGAACATAGACATCATCATCATCCGAGAAAACACAGAGGGGGAGTACAGCAGTCTTGAGCACGAGGTTAGTTCATATGTGCCTCTTTTATACACTTCTTTTCCCCGTGGGGACCCAGGGTAGAATAGGGCCCCAGCACCCCCTTGCTGATCGTAAGAGGCGACAAATGGGGCGACTTGTTTGCCGTGAGTTGCTACCCGTGTCAGTAATAAGAAATCCTGGTTCTTGAGGAATGTGTCTTGCTGCGGCTACCACAAATCCAACATAGTGCTTTGGCTCCTACTTCACTTAGACGGGCGATTGGAAGGGCCCGATCCAGTCAATGGGCTTGTCAAAGTCTTTTATGGAAGTCGTCAATGGGACTATTTATACACTTTTTTCCCCCTTGAAGGCTTTGGCTGAGGGTCAATCGGGTAATATAAACCGTTTTGTTTTTTATTGCTCGAGTATACCATCTCTGTATCCTTGATGCACATCTGGAGGAGAACCGCCGCTCTGTGTATCCCCTTTTTGGGCTCCGAGGTGGGTGGGGAGCAGAGATGATGAATTCTAATCAACAAATATGGCAACCATTCAACCCAATAAAAAAAGATTAATGGATCATGACTTGGATGATATTTCTGAAATGGCAATAATTTTTCCTTCTACAACTACTAACTGGCAGAAAGTTATAGTAGTTGAGTCTGTGTTGCCGGACATGCCTCTTGCTAAATTATCCCCTTTTGCGATACAGAAAGGAATCTCAGGTATTGCAGGAGCAGTTAAAGATGTTAAGAAACTGAGATCTGGCCAGATTTTAGTTGAATGTGCCAAAAAATCCCACTCTGACAATCTGTTGCGCTGTGATGTTTTAGCAGGAGTCTCTGTGCTATTCGGGTGTTATCCGTACAAGAGATCTCCACGATATGGAAGAAACAGAAATAACTGCTGAACTTAAAGAACAAGGAGTAAAGCATGTAAAAAGAATAACTTTGAGAAGGGAAGATAAAATTATTAAAACTGGAACATATATATTGACTTTCAATCTCCATGATTTTCCAGAAAGAATCCTAGTGGGATACTTAAGTGTGGCCGTGGATAATTACATCCCTAACCCTTTGAGATGTTTTAAGTGTCAGAAATTTGGTCATGGTTCTTCTGGTTGTAAAAACAAGCCAGTTTGCTGTACCTGTGGTGAAGATGGTCATGAACTTGTCTGTACAAAATCACCTAAATGCTGTAACTGAGTTAGGGGTCACAAAGAAGATCAGCTATATTGAAGCAAAAAAACAAGTGGGAGGCTTTCCTGTGTATAAGTTTCAGCACTCTTTTGCCTCTGTTGTTAAACCTATTATGACGACCAGTGAATGTCAAACTGATTTTACTTGGATGAATAAGGATAAGCCACAGTTAATCAGTGGAATCAAATCCATGTCTCACAAAACAAGATTGGGAGCACCCATTCATCTGCCAGTCAAGCTTCAGACATACTAGACACCTCCCAGCCACCAAAAGAAAAAAAGAAATAAACTTCTGCCTCTCAATCCAAGAACAGTCAAGAACATAAGAACATTAAGGCTCTGGAGATGAAGAAAACCTCAACCCCTCGCAGCCGAAGCTCCTCCCCCAAGAGTAGGAGCAAAGGTCCTCTTCCAGTTTTACCCAACCGATGACCTACAGTAATATTATTCAGTGAAATTGCCGTGGTTTTAAGGCAGATTTTTCTGAACTGCAGCATCTAGCAGCTCAATTTCACCCTCTTGCCTTTTAGGGGTGCTACAGTTTCGGATTGTATTCGAATCCGTATGGTTCGTTTAGCACGGTTCGGTTCATTCTGTAGATCGGATCGGATTTCGGATACACAAGATATTAAACTTGCTTGTTTAATAGAAAGTCATTGCTTATGCATTCTGTGTAGCGTACGACGCAAGGGTGTTTAGGACCCAGGGGAATGGTTTCTCTTCAGTACCGCCTTCAAAGACGCAAGAGCCAATGAGAATTTTCCTGAGCTTGCCTTCAACCTATCAGCGCTCCGACACAGACGCTGGGGAAGAGACACGTGTATGCGAGAAACTTTTGAGCGCAGAAAACATGGCAAGTGTAGGAGAAGACACGAGACCCAAGTTTGAAGAGGCACCATCGTCTCTGAAATCCACGGTGTGGGAAAATTTTGGTTTCAGCGTAGAATATGATGACCAAGGAAACAAGACGGTAAACAAGCAACGCACGGTCTGCAAACACATTTACTACAGTGAATGTGTTTGAGCACAGCACTAATCGAATTATTTAATGTTTATTAACACTGTAGTAAAAACACATGTATCTGCCCTTGCTCTTTTCACTTTGCACACCCCTAGTGGTGCACACACCACAGTTTGGAAAACCCAGCTGCATCCAAACCGTATCCGAAACCGTGGCCCACAAATCGTGGACCGAACCGAACCGTGGACACACTGATCCGTTGCACCCCTATTGCCTTTTGCCTTCAAGAGACTAACCTTTCATCAAATAATACCATGTCTCTGAAAAATTATACAATTTTTACTGTTTATGGCCCAAGCATTCTCCGGCCATCTGGTGGAGTGGCTGTCTTAATAAGAAACGACATACTCTACAGTCATGTTGTGGTTTCTTCCTCTCTGCAAGTAGTAGCAGTAAGGCTAACTCTTCATAAAGTTCTTACCTTGTGTTCTGTTTATATTCCTCCTTATGACAGTAACATTGCAAGAGTTGGATAAGCTAGCTGAACAACTGCCACCCCCATACATTCTTTTGGGGGATTTTAATGCACATAACCCTATTTGGGGAGGGAATTTTTCAGATGCCAAGGGTAAAGCTCTAGAGGACTTTATTGCTAAAAATGACTTATGCTTGTGGAATGATGGATCATCTACCTATCTACATCCAGGTCATGGAACCTATTCCGCAAGTGATTTGTCTGTTTGTGATCCTGATCTTTTGACTGACTTTTTTTGGCATATTAATGATGACCTTTGGGGGAGTGATAATTTCCCCGTGATTATTTTATCTACAGAACCTGACGTTCACTTAAAACCTCCAAGGTGGCAACTTAAAAAAGCGAATTGGACTCTGTTTTATGATCTCTGTGCTGCTAAACTCGGCCAAATGCCCCAAGATATCGAACCTCCTGTTGACAATTTTAGTAAAATATTGATTGACATTGCAGATGAAACTATCCCTAAGACCTCAGGAAAACCATTTCATAAGTCCAACCTTTGGTTTAATGATGATTGTAAGAATGCTATTGCAGCCCGGAAAAAAGCGGAAAGACTGTTTAGCAAACACCCAACTAGTGTAAATTTCACTTCACTAAAAATCTGTAGAGCTCGAGCCCGTAAGACCATTAAAGAGGCCAAGACTCAAAGTGGGAGGAAGTATGTAGCAAACCTTACATCCAATGTTTCCTCGAAAAAGGTTTGGAGCTTGATTAAGAAGATGAAGAGTAAAGGAGGTGAAGCTCAAGTTCAACACCTAAAGTGTGGAGACAGTGTTTTCTCAACAAAACAAGAAATAGCAAATGAACTTGCAGAAACGTTTAAAAAGAACTCATCTGTGGAAAACTGTCGCACTGAATTTCAAGCTCTGCGCACAAAAGATGAGCATAAACATTTGCATTTTGTGTCAAGTAACTCTGAGCTTTACAATTTGCCCTTTTCAATGGATGAACTACTCTGCTCTGTAAGATGTTCCCATGACACTGCTGTGAGCCCTGACTCAATCCATTACCAATTTCTAAAACACTTACCTTCTAGTGCTTTATCCCACCTCCTAGAAATATTTGATCGTATCTTGAAATCAGGTATTGTCCCAAAGTCCTGGCAAAAAGCAATCATCATTCCCATTCCAAAACCAGGAAAAGATCACACTGACCCCAAAAACTACCGTCCAATTGCTTTGACTAGTTGTTTATGTAAAACCATGGAAAGGATGGTGAATAAGAGACTTGTTTGGATGCTTGAATCTGACGGATATTTGACTAAATATCAGTGTGGCTTCAGACTAGGAAGGAGTACAACAGATCATCTTATCAGACTGGAGTCTTACATACGTGATGGTTTTATCAGGAAAGAGCATGTGATGGCTGTTTTTTTTTTATCTTGAAAAGGCATATGATACAACGTGGCGATATGGAATATTAAAGGACCTCTATTCCATGGGGTTCAGAGGACATTTAACTATATCTCAAATTTTCAAATTTTTCAAGTCCAACTGGGAACTACATTGTCTGCTCCTCATTTGCAGGAACTGGGAGTTCCTCAGGGAAGTATCCTTTCTGTCACCCTTTTCAATAGGCGCTTTCACACTGCATGACACGGGGTGGCGACACGGTACAACACGCTAATTTAACCCGGGACGGCAGTGTGAACACACGGTGTGTTTTTGACCTCTCTTCTGAAAAGGTGGGTTGAGGAGGCCTAGCCCAGTGGCACTGTAACATTACGCCACGCATATTGCTGGGCGTGTACAATGAATGACCCGTGCATCAGTGGTAAAAATACCTGTCTGCAAAGTTTTCATTCGGTTTTTCAAAACAACCATGGGGGGACACAGTTGTTGCTGGCTCTTTGTACAACCATTCAAGGGCAAATGACATGCGACTGTACTACACTCGGATGCTTACATGGGATTGCAAATATATGCCGAGAATACATTTGATGCCGAATTACCGTAGCTATTTGTACAAGGCACCATCAACGTATGGTTAACTATAGCGCTATCATCAAATAATTTACTCTATCCACACATTTTCGCCCACGGTGAAAAAGCTAAAACTTAAGATGAAGATGCACTCGGCGAAAGGGGTCTTTGCGGGGATATTTGCAGTCATATATTTCGGGATATTTACACTATATGGAGATATATTGATGGATGCGCTCTGGACATGTTTTCCAACACTAGTAAACAGTAGCGTCATTCTACTTAAACATTCTACTCTTACGGTTAAAAAGCACACAACACAATGCTTTGTCTCTCAAAATGTCCTGTTTATTTAACATGAAATGTCGTATAAATCGGCATAGCGTTTGTCTTACCGTGTCCATGTCATTGTTTTGTGTTTCTAAAAAAAGTTTCCCGCGACCTTGGTTACCGGGGTAACAGGAAGTGAACTCACAATTTGTTTTTCATTCAAAATTATGCATTTGGACTTTGGCTCAGCTTTTACCATTAAAACACATTCCAAACAACACCAAAATGAGGGATATTATTCCTTGCACATTCACATGATAAAGCCAACAGTCATGTACAGCGTTTAAATTAAAAACAAATTCCGAGCTCACCTTGGGTGAGTTATACATGATTTATGCAAAATAAACAGCATATTTCGAGAAACAGTTTGCAGTTCGCTTCTGAACTTCTTGTTAGTGTTTTTGTAGTTCTGCTCAGCTGTTTCCCCTGTTTTAAAAGTCCCGACGGTGGGTGGTGGCAGTTGTGAAACGTCACCATACCACACCCCGTGCCCCGTCTCGCCTCGGCTCGTGTTCACATGCGCCCCGGGTTGCAAAAAAGTGTAGGGTCCGAGGTGGGTCGAATTGGCGGGTCGTTTGAACACGCCACCCCGTGTCGGCAGTGTGAACGCAACAGATGGCCCACTAATTTCGGCTAAAATTACCGGTAATTTTGGCAGTGTGAAAGCGCCTAGTGTCAAGATCAACAGTATTGTAAAAGCCATCAACCCAAATCTTTTTTGCAGCCTTTATGTTGATGACCTCTGTATTTGTTATAGATGGAAATGTATGAGTACAATCGAAAGACAACTTCAGCTGTGTATAAATAAGATTAGTACATGGTCTATTCAAAATGGTTTTAAATTTTCTAAATCTAAAACTGTTTGTACTCATTTTTGTCAACTGCGGTCCTTGCATCATGATCCTCTGCTTTATTTGGATGGCGGACCCATTCAAGTGGTGAAAGAGGTTAAATTCCTTGGTCTGACTTTTGATACAAAATTATCTTTTATTCCTCATATAAAGTGTCTTAAAAAGAGATGTTTTAAAACACTGGACATTATAAAAGTATTGGCAAAAACAAAGTTTTTGCACTGTGTTAATACGACTTTACAGAGCTCTTGTGAGGTCACGTTTGGACTATGGGAGCATTGTCTATGGATCCGCAAGAAAATTCTATATCCAGATGCTGGATACTGTTCACCACCAAGGCCTAAGACTGATCTTGGTTGCTTTTAGAACTTCTCCAATCCAGAGTCTTTATGTGGAACCCTCTCTACAGTTACGGCGCTTAAAACTTTCTCTACAGCATGCAGTTAAACTTACACAAAGTACACAAAGATAATCCTGCTCACTCTGCAATTTTTTTACAGTTGTATCAGGCTAAACCAAAATCCATCAGACCTTTTGGATTGAATGAAATAGAATTGATAGAATGAAACCTGTCCTTGACGAACTGAATGTTAACCTGGACAATCTAACATCAACAAACTTCTGTTCCACCCCCCCTTGGTCTTTGTCAAGACCAGTAATAGTAAAGGATTTATGCCACAGGAAAAAGTCAAGCACCCATCCAAATGACTATCAGGATTCCTTTTTTGATTTACGGATGCGTTTCCCCTTACACACTCCCATCTATACTGATGGCTCCAAAATGGATAATGCTGTATCGTCTGCAATAGCTGTTGGATTACACCAGTATGGAATACGCATTCCGGAACTGTGTTCTATTTTTACAGCAGAGGCCCAAGCCTTACTCTTAGGGCTTGAATATATAGAAGAGACTAATCAGCAATACTCTTTAATCTGTACAGACTCTAGATCCTGTCTCCAAGCACTGGAATTTAAAAAAATTGATCATCCCCTGATTGTGCAGATACTTGAAAAAGTGGCTTATTTAAAAACTCTTAATTTGGATGTTGTTTTTTGTTGGGTCCCTGGTCATGTTGGTATAAGTGGCAATAAGAAGGCCGATACTGCTGCAAAAAGAGCCTTGAATGACAATATTACTGAATGTCAACTGCCTGTTTCAGATATTAAGCCTGTTGTGTGTTCGTACATCCTTGATAAATGGCAAACTGAATGGGATGGCTGTACCAATAACAAATTACGGGAAATATGCCATTCCGTTAAGAAACGGCTTTGGTTTTCATGCTCATCTAGGCATGATCAAGTTGTATATATTTGATGTAGAATTCGTCATTCTAGACTTACACATGCTTTTTTGTTGACTGGGGGTGAACATCCATTGTGTCCTTTTTGTAATGGGTTTTTATCAATCAAGCACATTTTATTTTCTTCTTCTGCTCTCAGATTTAAAAGGCAGTCGTTTTTTAAAGAGAATCTTTATTATATGGTTCCACCTTTAAATGTTTTAAACTTACTAGCATTTATTGATCTTAAAAGACTGATTTAATTTATTTGTTTTATAGTTTCTGTTTTTTAACTTGTTTAATATTTATATTTTTAATTTATTTATTTTAATCTGTTCTGGCCATTAATAGCCACAGTTGTTAAAATGACAATAAACTGAACAAAACAATTATACACTTCTTTCTCTTTCTCTCTGTATTACCCACACACTGCCTCCCTTCTTCCTCACATGATATCCCCCCCCCCCCCCCTTCAGAGTGTGTCTGGTGTCGTGGAATGTCTGAAGATCATCACCAGACACAACTCCCTGCGCATCGCTGATTATGCCTTCAAACTGGCCCGGGAGAAGGGTCGCCGCAGAGTCACAGCCGTGCACAAGGCCAATATCATGTGAGAAGCTTTGCTTTGTCTCCTTATCTTTCACCTTTAATCCACCACTACATTTCTGGAGTTTTCAATCTGCTATGAATGCCTATCCACAAAAGGTGTCTGTGTCCTCGAAGTGTGGATGGTCTACTGAATAAAAGTTCAGACCTACATTTGTAAAGGTTTTCCTGCCATTTAAGAGACACGCATCTTAACACCTCACTTACACTGAGACGTTACATATCAATGTAATATTCGCACGTTTTGGCCTTTGTCCTGGGATGTGCACAAACAAATTTCAAGAACATGGCTACAGATGGTTTACAGAAAACACTGTAGATAAGATACTTGTGCACCTAAGGCGAGTACCTTTGGGAGGAGAAATTCCTGACTATTCCTGAGGCCTTCCTGACTACAAACCTTATTCTAATATACTATTATTTGGGAAAACACTTAGCCTTAGCACTGTAGGTTTTATTGTTAGTATTATTTCCATTCTATTATTTTCTCAGTCATTGTTGGGTTTGTTTGCTAAGTTGTATGATACCTCATCAGTAATGCACCTCAGGATCTACAGGTGTTTCAGGCCTTTAATTATAATACAACTCCCCCCCCCCCCCCCCAGAGATTTTCACAGAATGCTTCAGATGGGATTATCTTAAGTGTCTGTAAGTGGATGTATAAAGGTAGTGGGTGACTGGCTGCTCTGCTGCTCTCCTCTTTGACTGTAGGAAGCTTGGTGATGGCCTATTCTTGCAGTGCTGTAAGGAGGTGGCGTCTGGATACCCTGATATCGCCTTTGACAGCATGATCGTGGACAACACCACTATGCAGGTCAGCAGGGTGGTCATTTTGTAAGAGTGTGCACCATGATGATGCATATTGTATTTACGTGTAGCCATGGTGGCAGTACAATCTTATTGTCTAAAAGTAGCAAGTCAGCCAGTAAACAGCTAGTAGATGAGCCAACAACAGCATACCTGACCACAGCTTAGTAACTGTTTTATTTAGCAATGTCCTGGCCAACAGACAGATGTTAAAAGTAGTACATAGCCCAGGTGTGTAATGGAAATATAAAACAATGTACATTATTAGTGGTTAACACTACAGAGTTTCTCTAATAACTCAGTAGTAGATGTGGTATTGTAGTGAATTTCAGCATGACTGTGGTGTCTTTTGTTCCTGGCTCAGGTGTTTATTCACTTTAGCGTTTTCTTTCAGTTTCCTTGATGACAAGGAAGTATGTTTCAAGCTCGTATGATGGTGTCTTGCTTGTTTTGGTGTTTTTCCTCTCAGCTTGTGTCCAAGCCTGAGCAGTTTGATGTCATGGTGATGCCCAACCTGTATGGGAACGTGGTCAGCAATGTGTGTGCCGGACTGGTGGGTGGCCCTGGTCTGGTGCCTGGTGCCAACTACGGCAACAACTATGCCGTCTTTGAGACTGTGAGTACAACATAACAGTCCGTGGTTAACTTGGGTGTACAGAATTTCTCAATGATGTAATGCTAACACTAATGTGGATGTCTATGCTACGAAGTCCACTCGGTTTTGCATCAAAACTTAGTTTGCCAAAAAATGGTGCCCCAAGTTTAAGATCGGCAGCAACCTTTTATTATTATAAGGTCCCCTCCCCTTTGCAGTCAGCTACACTCCCCCCCCCCCCCAACACACACACACTCACACACACACCACACACCCACTAACAGATTGATAGATAGATTGATGGCTGCTCTGTTGTGTCCACAAGGCCACTAGGAACACGGGCAAGAGCATTGCTGGCAGGAACATTGCCAACCCCACAGCCATGCTGCTGGCTAGCTGCCTCATGCTGGATCACCTCAAGTGAGTCTCCTACCTCCATGTGTCCATGCATCCAAGCCATGGAGAGTATTTTGCATATCTGTTTTTTATTGTTGAAACAGAGTTGTGTATCTAGACTTCCAAGCAATGCTGTCTCCTGTCTGTTGTTGTGTATTATATTCATAATTGTCTTACTGCTGTTCCAAAAGTATTTCTAATATTATTTCTATATTTTACCAGACCATTTCATCCAAACAGCAGATTTGGACTACATAGCAGTCTGTGTTTTTATGTCCTTAAATATGTATTTGTTTTGAAAGTAATGACTAGAAAAAGTTGTCTCTTTTTTGTCCAGGCTTCATGAGTATGCGAGCATGGTCCGCGGGGCTGTCTTTCAGACCATGAATGAGACTAAGGTAAAGATCACTCTTAGTCACAACACTCTGTCTGAAAGGCTATGGGTGGTTAAATGTTTTGACACTTTCAAAAGTAAACCAGTGATAATTTGCAGCCACATCTAGAAATGCTAACCCCATTAATATTGAAACTGTATGCATGTTCTGCCCAGTAGTAGTCTCTGCCAGGTTGAAGTTGCATTTGAATTTTTGACTGAAGCCAAAGATTACTACATACACTCTTTATGCTGATGTGGCATGTATGTTTATAGGCGTGATATGCAAAGCACTATTTTTGGAGAACTAATGTTTTCTCACTTGGTCGTTGTAGTTGCACACTCCAGACATCGGGGGGCAGGGCACCACCTCGGAGGTGGTCCAGTCTATCATGAGGAACATCCAGAGCACTGGGCCTCTGACAGCTGAACACATCTAAGCGCTGTGTTCCACCTGTGTCCACTCCAGGAACACCACACAGGTGGGTACACCTGCTGATAGGACTCCACTCTCTACCAAGCAGCAAAGTTCCAGGCCAAACAATGAAGCCAAACTCAACGTTCTAAGGTTGCAATACCATATGCCCGTTGGGGGCCGGCTGCAGAAAGAGCAACTTGCTATAGATTCACAGGTTAAAAAAGTTAAATTTCACAGCAAAAAAAAAAAAAAAAACTACAGCCTGGTTCGAAAAAGGTTTTGGTGTCTTTCGGTAGGTTCTCAGTTATTAACCGAGATAAATCACAGTAATAATTGACATTCACAGAATGAATTGGCCAAAACGGTGGCGCCCAGAAACTTCAATTTTGGCTTTATCCGATCTGTGAAAAAGTCTAGCAGTGATGTTTGTCAGAGCGTTTGTTCAGTTTATTTCAGTTCATTTACTGTTACCACAGTCATCACATTTTGTTGTACTTACAAGCACTGTCCTGTACTTTGTCTGCACTTACTCCGTTACACTCTTGCTTACTCTGTTCTCCTCTTAATAGCTAGTCCTATATTTTGAAAGTTGCTTAGAATAAAAGCGTCTGCTAAGAGTAATGTAATGTCTACCAAACATGTAGGACATGAGGGCCATGATGGCTAGCAGAGGTGGACCCCCTTTTCAGAAGGAAAAATCCAGCCATGTATTACTTCTTGTGCACTTAACACGTGATGTCACTAATTACCTCTGCCAGTGGAGGTTATGTAATCATCGGTGTTTGTTTGTTTGTTTGTTAGTTAGCAACATAACTCAAAAAGTTATTAATGGATTTTGCTGAAATTTTCAGGGTAGGTCAAAAGTAGGCTAACTTAAACTTAGATTTTGGTGGTGATCTGGATCACCATCTGGATCAAGGAATTTTTATAGGATTCTTCACCATTGTGAGAGGGCTCTGGCAGAGATCTGCACTCTCGGAACGCTTTTCTAGTTAACTGATGTACCTGTCTGATAATTTATGTGCTCATTAGAATTAGCGGGTAAAGAAAACGGTTGGAATATGTGGCAGGGTTTTTACTTTTTGAAGACGGGCTCTGCACCTCTGTTGGCTAGTTACAGTTTTCTGTGTCATGTAATCACAATGCTTTAAGAATGTGTTACTAGTGATGGGTGTGGGAGTAACTAATATTACCTGGATGGATAAAAATAAAATGTTGCAACATAGCATTGAAATACTTTATTCCACACTTAATCAACATATGAAACAGTTGCAGAGGTTGAATGTTTCTGTCAAAATATTGTGTGAATTTGTTATGACACCGTCAGTGAAGTCCACTAAAAAGCTTTCTTTCCTTTTCTCTCTCCTCTAGATCCACGTATTTCAAGAATTCTTTAGTTCAAACTTAAGTGAATGTCTTTTTACCACATGGCTTTCACTTGTGACTGACCACCAAGGTATCTGGGTGTGTATGAAAGATATTTGGTGTTCTCCACTAACAGCATGGTTGATTATAGTTTTGTCCTTTTTGTTCCAAAACACTTTGAAAGCTCCGTATTGTATAGCCAGCAACTCATCTCCGATAACACAGAATTACCATTCAGTTTTCGGATCACATTCCAAGGTACACTTCTCATCAGGACAGACCTTACTCAATTTCTTGCCCAATTCCATGAGTTTTTAGTTCTCATTGGTGGTCCAGTTACGCCAAGGTTTACATTGGCTAGTGGGGATCTGGCGGGTTGGACAGCTACAGTTTATCTTCCGCTCCAGGACTCCTCCGCTCAGCTGTAATTGCAGATGGCCTGATGTCTCAGCTCACCTCCCCTCCCCGTCTGCTCCCCTCTGCTGCTCGCTTCTCATCTATACCACACCGCGGAGAGCCACGTCGGGGCTCGCCACCCTCTGCTTCATTGGCTAGTTCATGACCTTCTGTCATGGGGGAACCATTGAGATGGCCTTTCACACAAGGTGTTAGGAAATCGTTGTGTATGTATGAAGTGGCCTTTTCTCCTGCCTTTTGTTTGCTCGGTTTCGTGATATTTACTTTAATACCAACTTCTATTTGTTCACTGTTCCTTAATTATTTTGTTGTTTTTTTCATTGCTGTTACAAATGTTCTGTTTTAGTGGACAGTGGTTAGCTGTGTCCTGGAGGATAAATGTCAGTAACTGCCGTAAAATTAAAAGCTAATCGTATCTATATTAAATATTTTAAAAGCAACCCAAAACCAGTCTTTTCTTGAAAAATAAAGCTTTATATTATATTTTAACAAACACTACACTGGCTGACATTCAGAACACTAATGTAGCCAAAACACATACGGGATGGAATATTAATATTGTAAAGAGTTCAAATTAAAACGATCACTCATCTAGTACTATAATTTGTGTCTGGTAAATGGTGCAGTTGTTTTGAGTTCCATTGGTTATCCCGCTGATTGCAAGTAGCTGACTCAAACTGCTGCTACTCTTAATGGAGTTATTATTTAAGACAGAAACTTGAGCCTGTCTTCACAGGGTCTGACTTGCGCTGCTTTGCTTTGGCTGCTGGAGGCCCCGCGAATCCTCCTTGTGTCCTCACGTTACTCATGACAAATAGCCACTGAATTCTCTCTCGCCTGACCTGAGCCAAGTCTTACAGCCCTGCTTCCAAGCAAACCAAGTGGCTAAGTTGAGAACGTAACTGGTGATCTATTCTATCTTTAAAATCCAAGGCTCTATGTTCTTTAAAAAAAATTGACTATTCGTGTTTTTTCACAGCAGTTGCCCACTAGATGGCAGTATAGCACAGTGTCATCCTCAGGGTAAATAGGAGTCGGCAGAGGACACAGCAGCACCATATGTGTCCCATTACAGGCGTGTGACATGGTAGGGCTTTTAACATAATCAATGCAGTTAGCATGTACAGCGTGTTACAGAGGTGAAACATTCAGTGAAAAACAGCTTGGTTATTTCAAACTTCAGCGCACGAGGAATGTTTTTAGCTAAATGACTTTTGTTTTTGCTACTGCAGGTTTTGCCATAGGCTGTTTTGCCACAAGGCTCCTTGATGAATATTGCTTCCCATCACTCCTACCAGAATGTTCTAGATGACGGGGTGTCCAGCATTTACCATTTTTAGTAAACAACCCTATTTAAATGTCGCCTTTAGAGGAAGATACAGTGATGAGCCTTATAATGATAAATGGTGTGGGGGGTTTGCATTGGGAATTTATTCATGAGTGTAATTTGGCCGCACACTTTGGCCCCACTATCCCACAACTCCCTCTGCTTGTCAGTGATCTAGTCTGTTGAGGCCTGAAGTTGGCTTGCATCTATCGATCCTTTGTTTGGAGGCCAAGCTCCCTCTCTGAACCAAGCTTTGCACTCTTCACCTGTTCTCTCTCTCTCTCTCTCTCTCTCTCTCTCTCTCTCTCTCTCTCGCTCTCGCTTGCGCTCTCGCTCTCTCTCTCTTTCTCAGTGGCTTCATCCCCTCCAATTTCACTGTCACTTCTGAACAATCCTCCAAAGCTTCCCTAATTACCACTGTTTCATGTCGGCAAACACCACCCAGAGGACACGCACAGACCAATATTAGTCAACCGCGCTTGAAGGTGGATGCATCACTGTGGGAAAGAGGGGCTGCCTTTAAAACATGAAAGACACAGATCAATTAATCTCCCTTCTTTTGCCAAATTTTACTGGTTGAATTAAAGGGTTGCCTTCTCTTACTTTCTAAGGAACTGAATTAATTCAAGAATAGCAATGGTCTTACACTGTGTGTCGTTTGTATGCTTTAGGAGAGAAACTTACTCTGCCTTTAGTTTAAAAAGACATCGACACCCTGCCATCTAGGGACATTCTTCGGTGGCTGAATGTAGTTTTTCCAGCATCTCTGCTTATACCACTGGGTCATGTTTTATCTCTTGTATATCAGATAAGGCACGACAGCCTTCTCTGTGACTTCAGTTCAAGCTGCCGCCTCCTTGACAACGAGGTGCCTCTTGTGCCTGATATTAAATGCACAAAATGGCGATAATTCATACATAATAACATTAGCTGCCTCAGCTTTAAGTGCTTCATTGTGCCTTTCCATAGCTCACTCCCCTCGGCCTGTCCTCTCAGTGTTTATGTGCTGAAATCCCACTTTCAAAAGGTCACTTCCTCCTCAGTCTTGCCTCACCATGATTTTTATATGTGTGTTCTCACTATTTGAGTCCTCTTTTTTTCCCTGCCATCTCCCAAAACGCTTTGGCCTCTTCCCCAGGGGCAGTAATTAATTAGCTCTGTCTCCATTAGGCTGCCCGTCCTTCGCTCTGTGTTCGCTGGCCTAAGCATGCCTTGCCCGAGAGGAGCGCTTCGAGTGCATACATATGTGGCTTTGGGGGAGTTGTGGTCACTCAGCAGTTTCCTCCGGTTTCCAGGCCCTTAATAGACTGCTTCTCATACTTGGACCGAGTTCTGGCCGAAGGAGCCCTTGCACCCCCAGGACCTCAGTGGGAGGCTTCTCAAGCCTGGTCACTCTCAAGTCACAGTGAAGTGTGTGTGTGTTTGGGGGGGGGGGGTATACATTATTGTGAAGAAGTGCTATAAGTCCACATAAAGTGGGAGGGCTCTGGGTGCTTGCCTTATAAGTGCATATTTTGCGCACATATAACCCCTGGAGAAAAGTGGGTGGGGCTGGTTATGGCCGCGGTATGCGTTGATGGGCTTTTAGTAGGGGGCCGCCACAGGGGCTTACCCCAGGCAAAAGGATCATGTGTGTGGGGTGGGGGTGGGAATTGATCCCACCTGGGTGAGAGTGAAGCATTGGCTCTGCTAGGCCACCACTATCTGTTGCTGTCAAAGGAGGAAGGCGATAATATGAAGTGGTGGGCTTTGGAGTAGGATTGTGTGTGTGTGTGTGTGTGTGTGTGTGTGTGTGTGTGTGTGTGTGTGTGTGTGTGTGTGTGTGTGTGTGTGTGTGTGTGTGTGTGTATGTTGGGGGTGGGCAGTTTTGGGGGTGGTGGAGGTGTTGGGAAGATGAGGCCAGGGAAAGGCCCCTTTATTGCATCACATGTGGGCCAGAGGTCTGCTGTTGTGCTGGCTCCCCGCTGGGGCCCCTGTGCCTGAGGAGTGCTCGGCAGTTTATTTCAGCTGGGACTCGACATGACGGGCCCATGTTTTGCAGTTATATATAATGTAGGGGTCAGGCCAGCTAGTCACGGGCTTGGCATTCAGTCAGGGTGAATTTATGTCATGAGTGGCAGAGAGGGAAAGAGTGAGAGAGAGGAAGGAAGGAAGACTAACTACATTTGAACGGTGAGCTGTGTGTGAGTCATGGACTAATATTTTCAGACCACCTTTCTTATTCTCTCCATCTTTTTGCTCCCCTGGCGATAGCAGTGCCAGAGCTGCATTTCATTAATAGCCACACACCGCCTTCATCATGGCAGCCCACACTACACAAACGTGATGTCAACAAGTACCAGCTTACTTTGTACGTGCAGAAGCTTTGACAGTAGGGGTGGAAATTAACTTTACAAAATGTAAATCCAGCGACAAATAAATGGTAAAATTCACCAGCCACTCAACAGTAAATCATTATTTTGTGTCTGAAATCTACCAGCCACTTTCATATTTTACCAGCATTTGGCTGGTGGATTGTGCCAATTTCCATCCCTGGTTGACAGGTGTCACTTTTTCCCTCTCTGCATGTCCCCTCTTTTCCAACTAACAAAATAAACAAATAAAAAGGCTCGGAACTGAAAAAAAAAACACCCATACTCTCAGGAAGATAACAACGCTTTGCTGAAGCCCTGTCCACTGTTTGGCTGAATCAATGGCATCTGTAGGGCCTGTGTTTGCCTCTCTTGCGATCCCCCTGTGCTTCCATGAGACTCTCGTGCTTGTTGCCAGAGACTCGTCTAGACAGGTATTGAGCTCATTTACAGGCCATCCCCATGATCTGCTGTGAGGCACACAGAGATAGCATGTGTGAGAGAGAGAGAGAGATAAAGAAAGCAGAGAGCCTGAAGAAAGAAACACAGGACCTGGATGTGATAAAAGTGCCCAGAGCACATCTGTGAGGTGCATGAGCGATCATTATCATTCATCTGACTTCAAAAGGATATGATCCCATAGAAACACAGTGATCCATGCCCTCACCCCTGCTCTTAAAGCTGTTGAGGTGCACTCCATTAGAATGCCATTTAATCTCTATAACCCCACTGGAATGAGACATTCAATATAAAAAAGATTCCTTATGCTGTTTTTATAGCGTTTTTTCCATGGCTCTCTTACTCATACTTGAAACGTAATCCTAACCCAACTTTGTCTCAGACTGTGTCTCTCTGTCATTCTTGCTCTTGGTGCCTCCATCTCTCTCTGTCTCTGTCTCAGTTTCTCTCTTTCTTTCTCTCTCTCTCTCTCGCTCTCTCCATCCCTCCCTCTCTTTCTCTTGCCCTACAATATAAGAAATATCTGGTTATCTTGTCTACCCCATACCATGCATTTAAGTGAACCGTTTCTAAAGTGCTTTTGATGAAAACAGATTTTTCTGTAAATCCACCAGAAAACACAAGTCTGATTAACATCTGCTTGTTTTTGATGTCTCTATACCGGCAGCTTCTCTCCGAACATATCTTTTTACAGAGAGTATTTTGCAGTGCAGTTTTGTATTCTAATTTAAGGGAATTGCAGAATTATGTTCATCAGCTAAATGAACACTGAATGTACAAAAAATACTAAGGGTGCTTCTAGCCATGACAGACACTCAGGATTCTTTTAGTAAATTACATTATCCCCCTGCTGAAAATGCAATTATCCAGCAAAGTTAATTAACAATTTCACCTCAAAAAGGGACCAGTGACACAAATCAATGTAATCGCCTCTTTTTTTTGTTTCCTCCTAAAAAGCACCTGTTCCTCCATGACGAGGCAGTATTGCTCTGAATGCCGTCCTCAAAACAGTGGGGTGGCCCCTGGGGGCCCATGGTGAGCATAAAGGGCATTAGTTCACTGAGGTCCCATGGCCCTTGTTACCTTAGTCCTGCGACTGACCTCTAAACAGCAGGAGGAGGCCAGGCAAGCCAGTGTGTGTGTGAGAGAGAGATCGGGTTAGCGGCCAGGTTACAGATGTCCCTACTGTTTGCCTTCCAGCCCGCTGCTGTAAATTTACCATGCCAAACATGTCCAGTAGGTATGCGGAGATCTCTATGCTATGCTGTGTAATTGTCCATTCAGATGCCTGTGCTCAAACAAGTTGCAGTGCAGGGAGGTACCACGATAACAGATGCCATATAAAGGCTATACTGGTTAGTGGACACTGTGGTGTATGTGTTGGTCGTTTTTCCACTGTCTTCTGTTATATACATAGACCCAGGAAATAAATTGTTATTGTTTAAATAATTACTGTTTGGCAAGAGGGTATGTAGGCTTAGGTACATATGTGCTCCAATTTTTGTGAACTTGTAAAGTGGGAGGTTAAGTAGAGAATTATCTGTTCTTTGTCCCTGATCACGCATCGGCCTACTTATTTCTGATGTTCAGTGTCATTTTTTCAAAATTCCGGCATAACTTTCGGTGCTTGCAGGCCTTGTGTGTTAATGCTGTATATCAGACAGCTCCCCACCATGCTCCTCATTAGGCCTCTCAGTCGTACTCCACGCAGTCGCACCTTGGAGAGCGTCTGCACACCAGCCACCCAGGTGTACTGTAGACGTATTTCACCTTGCCTCATGTTGTCACAAGCACAACGTGGACCTGCGGGCCTGTGGACATGCAAATTCCAGAATCACTGCATCACATCAAAGGCCAACCTTGCCAAACCTTTGGAGGCAATTTTGTACAGGCATCCATGAATAGAGTTAAGCTGATATGTTTTACCTGATTTCTATTTTGTTGTGTTGTTTTCTTTCTAAACACAGACACCATCCTTCCTCCCACTTTCTTCCAATCTGTCTTTCTGACTCTCCCTCTCTTTCTCTCTCTCTCTCTTGTTCTGTCTTTCTTTCTCTCCCTTTCTTTCTCTCTCTCTCACTTTCTTCTCTCCTTCTGTCTGTCTCTTCTGTGGTGGCCTAGCGGTATTGGCAATTTTGTACAGGCATCCATGAATAGAGAGTTAAGCAGATATTTTTTTTACCTGATTTCTTTTTTTTGTGGTGTTGGTGTTGTGGTTGTAGCACCACTGAGGTACCCTGAGCATGGTATCGTCCCCACACACTGCTCCTGGTTTGCTGTTGTCATGGCTGCCCCCTGCTCACATGTTAAATGCAGGGGTGAATTTCGTTGTGTGCACTGTGTGCTGTGCTGTGCCGTGTGATCACAATGACTCTCCTAGTCTCTCCTGTTTATTGGCACTCTGTCCAATAATGTCCCACAATTTCCCACGGCACTGTATGGCCTATGGCTGCAACACTGACCCAGGACTAGTGCTGCCTCCCCTGCATGCTCACTGCAATACTGGCTTCCTCTCTGTCTCTGCACAAAGCCCTGCCACCTGGAGCTACTAATAGCTTCCAGCGACTCTTCTAATGACGATTAACCCAGTGGCACATTTAGTTTCCACCTCAGCATTAAAACCCTGAGATATGCGCTCTGTGCTTGGCCCCCTGGCCTGGCCCACACTGACTCTCCTTTTCAATCAATCACCGCTGCCAACAGAGGGGCGCTCTCTCCTTCCCAAGAGGACAGCACACACACATAGACTCTTTTTTCAGTCCACCCCACATACTCCCACACACACACACACACACACACACACACATGCCAACAGGCATCCTGTCTCCTGGCCCTCCCGATCCTTATTATGTATCCCTCTATGATTATTGTTGAACAACATGGGGGCAGAGCCCGCAAAGCATCTTGAAGCGTAACAATGCAACTTTTGTATGAAATACATCAGATGCTCAGAGAAGAGGAGGAGTTGGAGGAGAGGAGGACCTTTATTGCCATTGAACAGCTGCCTGTACGAAATTTAACAAGGATGAGAAATGAAAAGGAGAAAGAAGAAGAAAGAAAGAAACGAAAGCACAGACAGATAGACAGATAGATAGACTGACAGATAGGGTAATTAGACAGATAGATGGAGGAATGATTGCTGGCTGCCTCACACATGGTGCATACTTTCAGAGCCATCTCCTGTCCCCTGTGTGTCTCATTTTCCATGGAAATTTGATACAAAAATCTCCCCTGATCCCATTCAGCAAAAAACAACTGATGCGAAAAAGACCACAGCTTAAAGAGCACAAAGACTTTGGACTAATTTTACCCTCGTCTTCCCCCCTGCACATGCCTCCCCACCCCTTTCTTTCTCTATCTCTCTCTCTCATCATTCTCCATTATTTAAGCAAACTTAATACTTTGCAGGGACCCATTTAAGGGGCATCATTAAAGGATAATGCTTTGTGTCTGATGTGGTTGGCCGGACAATTTTGTATCATCTGTTCTAAAAATATATCATGTACCTTCCTTTATGAATGAACACCTGGACAAAATAGAAGCATGCTGTGCAAAAAAAAGGTTATTTGCTCAGAGCGTAGTGTAGAACTGTTGTGATTTGCATTATAGGCTGCTCAGGTGGGACAAGCCTTGAGCTTTTGCATATTGATGAGCATCAGCAGGCTGTTTGACAGAAGCCCAAGAAGGTAAACGGGTAAACATGATGACAACCAGTGAGACCTGTGTGCTTAAATCGTTCTCCAACACCGCTGGACTCTCACTGTAACAGTACACTTCTGCTCCTCTTTGTGTCCCAATGAAATTTTTCACCTTCATATTTTATGTCTTTAATTTGAGCTTTTTTTTTAAATCAGAGTCTTACGGAGATCCAAGATCCAGCAACGAATCATTTGTATCACACCATCACATTTTTTCTCAAAAAAGAAACAGACATCACAAACATCTAAACTGCCATATCAATATAACAATGTCAGAGGACCCATTACATCTCCATTTGAGAAGTTCCCCTCAAAAAGTGATCAACTAATAAAAAGGCATGAAAGGGCCATAGAGTCCTGTTTACCTCTATCCCTAGCAAGACTTCTAATTGGTGTCACATTGCGTACTATAAACAGCTGTGGTTGGCTAGATATGGGAGGAACGTGCTTTGCGCAGTGTCGGTGCGATATGCACCGAGCAGCTTCTGAGCATTTATAGCTTCCCTTTCCCCAATGACGTTGTTGTGGATGTGTTTCCCAGATGTGGGGGTTGAGAGAACATGGTTGTTTGGGCCTCGCTGAGGGACTGACACATGCCTTCATGGCCACAGGGAGAGAAAGGAAGATTGTGCTCCCATATAGGTCTGGGGGCCCCCTGGGAGCCTGTCCTGTCCAGTGCCTCAGGGCACTCTGGGTTCCATCAGTGAGCTGGCCCCACCTAGAGAGGTGACAAGGTGGCTAATGGCTCGTTACATACATTAGGGGGCCCACTGCTGCAGTGACAGTGTGGAACAAACTTGACACCATGTGTGCAGACATGCACACACACACACACGTAGCGAACATGACACCCCACACACACTCACACATACAAACATTTCCTATATAGAGGTTTAGCCCAAAGCACTTAAATGTTTAATTTAACTGTAACATGAGATGGAGTCGGTCACATTATTTTACTGCTGTTACGTGAATTGTGACATAACACCTTTTGAGCATCCATCTTGAGAGGCCTGGGACAGTGGTGGTTTAGCTTATCACTTTTTAAATAGTTCTAGAAATGCCATGCCACGCCACGCCATGCCACACCATCTGGTCGTCCCCCTTCTCTTTCATCTTGACGTTTCACTCCATTTTTGGCCCATTCTCTGAGCTTCTCCATTCCACCCTGTGCTTTACCCAGCATAATGAGAAACAGCTCATCTATGGATTTAGTCTCAGGAAGAACTCAAATCTGTTCTCCGAACCAGCATCAATTGTTCCCACATTTCCACTTGCTGTTAGGGCTCCTTGCTATCTGTATATTTTCATTCTCATCATCATCATCTCTCTTTCTCTTTCTCTTTGTGCTGCCTTCTCTCTCTCGCTTCCTTGCTTTCCCCCCAATCCATTGAGAGTTAATGCTGAGTTCATTTTGTTGAGGATTTATGTACCACCATTAAATTACATCTTTCTTCCTGGGTCAGTCTTGATTTTTGTGTTGGTATTCTCACTGCACTGTCTCTTCTCTCTCACTCTCTCTCTATCTCACTCTTGCTCCCCATGAAAACCCCTGAAACTGAGCCCCCTTCCCCTCTTTACCTTGAGTGCGGAGTCCCGCAGGCCTAAACGGAGTGATAAATTATAATCAGCAGCAGGAATGCATAGTGGCTGTTTTTGCAGAGGGGCTCTTAATGTGACCCCAGGCCGGTCCCGTAATGTAAGGTTTGCGCACTTTGAATTTGTTTAGGTGCTGTATGGATGACAGAGTGTAAGGCTGGCTTGTGCATTAGCAGCATAAGCTAGCAAGCTATAAATCAGTCAGTGAGACATGGGATCATTTATCTCTCTCTCTTTCTATGTCTCTCTCTTTTCCTCTCTCTCTCTCTCTCTCTCTCACACACACACACACACACACACACTCTTTCTCTCTCTCAGATTTGTCTCTCTTCCATCACATGCTGTAAGAGCAGAAATTTATAAACACAGAGAAAAACTTACACATGCATATTGCACAGAGCCCCATTCACACATCTTTTCTTCCTCTCCAAATATCCTTTTCTTCCTTTCTGTGTGCACTCTCTCTCTCTCTCTCTCACTAGCCCACGCAAGCTCTTGAAAGCATACAGGCTATTTGTCCCTTACATGACTACATGCGCGCATGTGTGCGTGTGCGCGCATGTGTGTGTGTGTGTGTGTGTATATGTTTGTGTGTGTGTGTGTGTGTGTGTGTGTGTGTGTGTGTGTGTGTGTGTGTGTGTGTGTGTGTGTGTGTGTGTGTGTGTGTGTGTGTGTGTATAATCAATCAGACAGGTAACCACACTCACATGGAAAGAGACCACAAGGCCAGTCGTCTGGTCAGTTAGTGCTGTGGCACAGAGCTTCATTCAGACCTCCACCTCCTTTTCACTCTTCCTTCATCCCTCGTTCTTCCTTTCCCTCTCGCCACTCTCATCCCTCTGACACACTGTGCCCTTTCACCACCACACCTGCTCTTTCCCACCTCCGCTGACAAATAAACAGAATTATCACTCTGCCAAAGGCTGCATTACGTCAACACTCATGCATACGTCCCAAGTATGTGTAAACACAAATGTACTCCGGCGCCCACTGTGGAAATAGGACAGCCATAAACAGAAATTTACAAATGCGGACACACACACACACACACACACACAGACACACATCTCTCTGTTTCTTTCTCTCTTTCTTTCTCACACATGCACACACAGCTTATGCTAACAACAGTTCCATGTCTCTGTGGAACACCGTGTCTCTTGCCCCTGACATTAATTAATCAAAACAAACTTTGATTGATTATATTCACTGACGTTCCGTTGCTTAGTGACACAAAGATCCCAATTGATTTCTGTATTTATTGTATTTGTAATTGAAATTCATATTTATGATACCATTAATTCATTTTTCAAAGTAGTCATTAATATTTAAAATTAATAAAGCATACCACACATAGTCAGTATGTGTTTATGTAATGTGTTAGCAATTAATGTTGCTAAATTTATATTGTGATAAACATTTCATGAAAGTAGGTTTATTCAACACACAAAGGACAAACCAGCCCTGCCATTATACCTGCACTATTGATCTTCGCGCTTCCACTCAAGTGTGTTTCAATGTAGTGGTGTGTGTGTGTGTGTGTGTGTGTGTTTATTCGTATGTTGAGTATGTGTTGGGGGCGGGCATGTGTTTGTGTGTGTCTGTACATATGTGTGTGTCTCTTTGCATCTGTTTGCCTCCTTTTGTGTGTTAGAATTCGTGTGTGTGTGTGTATGCGCGCATGTGCGTGTGTGTAAATGATACGACCTGACCACATAAATATGCCTGCTGCCCACTTCGCCATCAGTCTTTGTGTTCCTCATTTGTGCGTGGCCCCTGTGCAGATAGCGGGGGGAGGGTAATGAGGGTGGAGTGCGGTTCAAAGCAGAGAAACTGCACACAAGAAAAGCAATTTTGCTCTAATTCACGTGCTCTCTGCTCCGGCTGCGATAATGACCACAATCTGCCTGGATGAAACACAGACACACACACACACACACAAACCATATACGGCATACATAACAGAAATGTAAACAATGTACCTACTCATAATGTGAGCGCATGTGTCTTTGTTGCTGGATGAATGATGGGATTGTGGGAGGCCGCTGTGATTGACAGGAATCAGTAAGAGAGAGGTGAACTATACTGTAAGTTACGTAACCTCAACACTATACAAACGTTAGCCTACTTACTTCTCCGCTTGCCTTTTTAGTAAGTTTGTATTCAGAGATTGCTTCCACAGACTGTCCATATCAGAAAGCACCACCCATATCACAGATGCACTCCCCTTTCTGTCCTCTCTCTCTCTCTCTCAATATCCACCATGACAGCATGTCCTTGTGTCACACTCTGATTAGATTCTCAAGAGCGCAGACTGTGTCAATCACCTTGCTTCCACCTCAATGACCCACTCTACCTAATGCACTCCTTCACACTGAGATTGGAATGGTGTTCTACTGTTCTTCTTCTGCTCTCTTTCTTTTTCTCTTTCTGTCTGTCAGTGTATGTCTTGGCTCTATTTTCTCTCTGTGTGTCTTTTTTGCACCAGTCCTTTTTGGTTTTTCAATTATTCTAATTGCCTTTACCTAACTACACGATAATCTGTAGTTGATTGTAAAACATTTGTTTTCAATATACCCCGTCACACATTCATCCTCTCCGACTTGAGTTACTGTTTTGCAAGTTTTTCCTGACAGACAGGTCTGTTTACAAAGGAATTTACAAAGGAGATTTTGTGTGACAGAAATGAATAGTTAAGGAACGAAGAGAGGAGGGACAAATATATATATATATATATATATATATATATAGAGAGAGAGAGAGAGAGAGAGAGAGAAACTGGCAAAGTGGGAGAGTTTGCTGATGGGTAATGATGCACAATTTTTTCTGCTTACCTCCGGCAGAGCTGCAATTGATTTTCCCCTTCCACTCTTCTGCTGGAGCTTCTTGTCCTCTTCTCCTTTTCCCATCAGCGTCTGACTCAATGCTCCTTGCCTACCCCCGCCCCAGGCCTTCCAATGTAAACAATAACAGCAGACTGTGCCATGCGGTAGGCAAGTTTGGAGAGACAGAGGGGTATTGTGTTGCGGAAGGCGGTGAGGATGATGGCTTAGATGAGGAAGAATTAAATCAAGACAAAGCAGAAAAAACTCTTGACCTATGCAAGACACAAAACACACACACACACAAACTCACACACACAAATGCACTGCCTTTAGAATATATATTTTAGTGAATTTATAAGCCTGGAAACCAGATGAGGCCCACTTAAAAGTCAACAAGGTGTTTGATGATTTTCTTAAACCTTCTTTATTTATGTGCGTGTTAGGATCTTCACTAAACTTACCATCTGGGTTACCTGGACTTCAAGAAAGAGTCTCTTGTAGGTGATTATAGCATAGCATTAACTAGATCCCTGTAAAGATGGTGGATTTTGTGGTTTGTGTTTGAAGCCTGGGTCCTTCTGAAAGCACTAAATGCTTTTCTTATTAAATGCCAGAGTGGTGACGTGATACCTGGCCTCACATGGATTCCTGATACACCATATTAATTTTAAGAGCAGCTCGGAAAATGTCACAAGAATTTGTGTCTACTACATTTATATTTAACCAGAGGACACTGGACACACACACAAACACACAAAAACGCACAAACAAGAAGACAGACACTCTCTCTCTCTCTCTCTCTCTCTCTCTCTCTCTCTCTCTCTCTCTCTCTCTCTCTCTCTCTCTCTCTCTATTACACATACAGTCTTTCCCTCCCTCTCTATCTCTCTATCTCTCTTACTCACTCACTCACGCACCAGCACAAAAGATCTCACATTCTTTACTGGCGTGAGCTATTTATGAGGCGACTGGCAGGTAATGTCTCTGTCAGACATGGCATCCAGAGGGAAGGAGACACTGGCAGTTTGAGTCAGACCAGGTGTTCCTCTTCTCCATTCATCTTTCCACTCAAGGTCCCCGTGCCACTTGGACCTTGAGCAACCCCGATGACTAAGGTTTGCTGCGGAAAACACACAGGGCTTTAGGCAGCCAAATCTGAAAACCCCTCACATATCCACAAACACACATAAACAAACAGAAGCACACACACATACGGTCAAACAGGTCGGGTCATTTGGCCAGCAGAGAGGATACTCAAAACAGAAAAGTGCTCCAAATAGTCCCCTCCTGACCTTGAGATTGATTACCTGACCAGTTTCGCAAGCTGTTTCGTCCGAGCTTTCAGCATTAGTCCCATTAGACTAAAGGCCGACACACACTCCTTCATTCTCTCTCTCACACACACACACACAAACAGACATTCTCACAGACACACCCTCACACATATACACACACACACATACATACATGCACACAGCCCCTTTCACATTCTCTCAGAGGAAAACAGATGTCAGTTTTATTTCGAGCTCATGAGTGGAAAGGACTGGCGTGGAGCCTGAACATGTGGGGGCCACTCTAGTCCAGCAAGGCAGCGAGGAGCCGAGGAGGCGTCTGCTCTCCACCACCAGAGTGCTCCAAAGGGTGTTAGCTGCCACACTGTGAATCCCTCCTTACCACAGCACCGTCCAAGATGACAGCTAGTGACTTGTGAATCCCTCCTTATCAGGACTCTTTAGAGAATGACAGCTAGTGTGAATTCTTCCTTCCCTAGGATGCATTGGAGAACGTCAGCTAGCGCCATGTGAATCTCTTTTGCGAACCTTTTCAAAATTCAATTCACACCTCTGTGACTGTGAGGAATTCAGTCCCATGCAGACACTGGAGTCAGAGAGAAAGCACATGAGGTGCGAATGTGTTCAGCCTCCCTTTGTTTTTTGGAATGTTACAATGGGCATCTGGTTTGCTGAGTGACTTACTTTAGGACTTCTCCAGAAGCGCCGAGCAGATCCGAGGACATTCCGACGCTAGGCTCCCCTGATGTGCAGCGGTCTCAGCTGGGCTGTTAGTCACAGCCTTGCTGTCCTTGCTCTTCCTAGGGCAAGGGCAAGATGACACACACTGGTCCGACACGCAAAACACACCAACGTGTACACACACATAGACACAAAAAACACAAAGACACCTGTGCGCACACACACGGCATCATAGAGATGCACATTGAATTAGCACACAGAAGCACATCGATGCACACAGCACTGACACCAGATAAGACCCAGAAACACCTATCACACCAGCAAGATGACCTGAGACACACACACACACACAGTAGATGAAAGCAGCCTCTGATGGAGAAGTTGCATAAGTATGCGTAGATGCAATCCTGAGAAACACCCAACAATGCGCTGATAATAGACCAACTAAACAAGCACACACACAAAAAAGCACAGATGTTGACTTGTGGACATGTATGGCATGCACACAACACCCACACCACAGACCTCACACATACCAGACAAACACACCTAACACGACAGTGAAACTTGACACTCTCAGTGGGCAGGAATTTATGTAACGTTACATCACACAAACACACACACACCTGCTTCTGTCTGGTCACTGCAGGCCCCCTTATAGCCTTCATTGCATTTTGTTTGCACAACAAAAGTACCTATAGTGACTGGGTGAGCTGAGGGACATCCATACCTCTATTGTGCCTTTGTGCTGAAGCACCGGAGGCAAACCAAAGGACTCCTGGGCCATCCTAAACAAGGAAGAGACACAATGAAGTGATGAATACACAAGGGGGCAGGCAGAGATGACTAACTCCTGAAGGATCAGTTGGCTCTTGGAAAAATCGACGAGCCACGTTGACAGAAGGGACGACGCAAGCGCAAGCGCTGCACCTCCATGCAGGCATTTGTATTACTGCAAATATTTGCAGTGATCCCTCATTCATGGCAGGCTTTCGGCCTGTCTTCCCATTGATCTTTTTTATCCCCCTCCCGGTGATGCCTGACAAGCCTCTGTACATATTTGACCTCTCTGTCTTTTCCTCTCCTCCTTTTGCTTTCAATATGTTGCGGTCTTCATCTGTCTTTTAGTGGGAAAAAAGTGGAAAGGTGTGTACGAGGGCACCTCACCGATCTCCTCAGCAGTTAATCTCTGTAATCCTTCAGGACAGAGTAGTTAACCCAAAGTAGTGGTGGCGGGGGTGTGGTGGGGGGTGGAGTAGTTGTTTATTTTGATGTATTGTGTAAATGGCCATACATTTTTAAAAACATATTTTGGGTACATAATGTATGTAGCTATGAGCTTGTTTGTTTCTTTTTTTGTAACAGTATCATTCCATTTGTAATCAATTATCAATTACTGATACTGATATATTTTAATTTGGGATGGTTGAATGTACTATTGTAACTATTATTGTTATTGATCAGGTTTTCTCATGAATAAAGAACCTTTTCAATTTGAATTTGATAGAGGAGAGAGTAAAAGAGAGCGAGACAGAGACAGAGAGAGAGAGAGAGGGTGGGAGTAAAAGACAGAGACTGCTTATGGGGGAAGGAAGAGAAAGAGATAGAGACAGGGAGTGTGTAAGAGAGACTGTTCGAGAGGGAGAGAGAAAGGGAGGGAGGAGGGGGAAAGAGAGAGAGAGAGGAAAGGAGTCAGAGTGCGAGGCAAGCAGAGCTCAAAGGCAGTGCGCGGAGCGCTGTGAGCACACACACACAGCTTGCTCACTCACACACGCACATGCGCACACACACATATTGAGCTGGTGTAAAGTAGAGCGGAGGGGACAGGCAAGCATTCAGGTTTCCTGAGAAGACACTGACATTTGTCTGTATTGCGGTCGCTCACTCACTCACACACGCAAATTTGTCAGAGCAGAAGAGAAGAGCACTGGTGACAGACTGGACGACTGCAACATTAAACAGCTCAACATTACTCCACGCTTAACCAAATACCAGCCGCTCCTCTGACACAGAACTTCTCAATTCAGGATCACTGGGACTGGTGAAATAACAGACTGACTGCTGTTAATCAACTTTGAGGCAGTCACCCGGGCACACACACACACACACACACAAACACACAGACTCATACATACCCACAAACACAACACACAAACGCAAACAGAGCAGATTATCACAGCTGGACACCATAGATTTAAAATGTGGATTATTACTACTTGAAGAAAAGTCCCTGTGCAAGAGATCCACAAGGTAAGTTCACTCTCTTGTTTCTATGCTCTGTGGTTTTCAGCCTTGTTTTTGTCTTAAAGCCTCCATGCAACTTAAATGTTTTCTTTTAGTGCCTGACTTCACTTGTAAAGCTTCTACTCTCTCAACTGCATGTCTGGTGTTTGAGGGGCGTGAGCTGCTTAAGTTGTACGAAATGTTGTGCGGTGTTTTATTCGTCCATCCGGTGCTGTCTAAGCCAACACCTGTGTGTGTGTGTGTGTGTGTGTGTGTGTGTGTGCGTGCGTGCGTGCGTGCGTGTGTGTGTGAGAGTGGCTGACAGGACGTTCATGCAGATCTTGAATTCTGCTTACGGCCATGAGGCTAAGCCCACAGGAGCTTACTCTCTCCTCAGGGTGACGGTGCAGAGTGGTCAATTAACACAGTCAAAGTCAGGGTCACAATATTGATGACTGACAGCCTGCTATTTTTCTACTTCAGCCAGAGCGGGGAATTTTGATTAGCGCAGCATATTTTGGGGTCTGGAGAGAGGAAGGAAAGTCATCTTTTTTTCACCAGTGTGTTTGTTGTTACTGTATCTGGCCTCCAGTTCAAAGGACATTTGTTCAAGGAAAACACGAGGAGGCTGAGGACTATGCATTGAGAGAAAGGTGAGTGTGAATGGCATCATTTGCTTGCAAAAAAATAGCCAACCACTTACATGTCACATTGAAATACACGGTCAAGTTACAACAGGCATATGGATTCAAACTCCTACACTGTGGGAATGAAGATCTCTCTCTCTCTTTTTCTCTCTCTCTCTCTTTCTCCCTCACTGTTTGTCTTTTTCCTCTCTGTCGCTGTGTTTGTTTGTCCAAGCTCCTCAGGCAAATCTTCTGATGTTTTCTGATGGTGTAATGGGCCAGGGTAGATTTACGATGCCCCCCATGCTGTACATACTGATGATGTGTTCATTATACACACAGTAAATCACACACCAGCTTCGCTCTGCTCCACGCTGCCGGCCCACAGCTCTCGGCCAAGCGGGCGGAGGCAGGCGAGGGGAAATTGGATCATTTCGCTCACAGAGGCCAAGACGCTTCAAGTAGCGTGGGATCCTCTGGCATACTGACAGCAATTGATTGGCTGACTATTTGGGGTGATGTAGATTGGGCTTGACTACATTGACAAGAGCCCACAGAATCCAATGCGGTGCTGATCAGTTTCTATATAGCCTCCGCCATTGAACATAAAGCAACTCTATCAGCACAGCTAATTACACACTCCTCCTCGACAATGGATTGTGAATTCCCCACGCCCCCCCGACCAATGCAGGTCACACATCTTGGCCTAATCTCATCTGAATACTTAAGCTGTCACAGTTGGTTTTATCCTCCAGTGTCAAATGTCTCTTATTTTATTGTAGTGGACATGTGAGTTTTTTCATTTCACTTTTCATACTCGGACAAATTGTTTTCTTGGTGAGAAAGACTTTCGCAGTTGACAGTTAAAAGATGTAGTGACACCCAAGCACATATTCATTTTGAGATTATTTGGTTAATATCCATGTTTTTTATATCAATTCCATTTCCACTTCAGACAAATTCTCAAGTGTACAAATCATATTTAGCTACACTGTAATCACTGCTGATTGGTTGCCCACCCCATATCACCACTCTTCCCCAGACACACCCCTAAAATGTCTTTCTACTGGGATTTTTTGTGTTTGTAACACTGATCCATTTAGACTGGTCATTTGTATTGCACTTGTCACCGTTGAACAGTTGAGCTCAGTATTGACTTACCTGTTTGGGTAAGGTGACTTGCGTGCCTTTGGCCAAGTCAGGAAAGGCTATTGTTGACAAATCAAGTGCATTGTAAATGTTGTTGTGGGGGCAAATGATAAACAATTGGCCAGTTGCCCAAGGCTCAGTGCCCTCACTGTAGAGCCACGTAACAACAGCCAAGAGTCACCTGTCAAATACGGGTAAGAACACCTGCACAAAGCAAGAGCACAAGTAATGGGCCGTATCCACTGTGATTACAATCTAAAGGTTTGTTGACTGACGTGCCAAAAGGACACTGTTTATCACTATCAACCTCACAACCCCAGTACTGTAAGGTTGATATATCCCGAGAACGAAATCAATGCTTTGTGAACGGAGCACTGATTGCTCTCTTCAGTGCAATTTGTATCTGACAAGGGCATAAATGTTATTAATGGGGGAGTTTGTAAGACAGTGGGTTAGACAGAGCATATAAGGCAAGGTGATATCATAAAGCCTAAAGTGGTAACTGAGCAAGCTGTGTACACATGTAGGCTTATGCAATGTGACACTTAATACTTTCATCAACCTCTTGGGCCAATCAGTCAAATTGGCCCAGTCATACTGATTATTGCGAATTTAATTTGTATGTAGATAAACTATTCTGCTAGGCGAGGTGAGATAGAATAGGGAGCGTGTCTACACTGCATGCTAATATCTTCAGAAGAAAAGTCGGTTTCTCACTGCTTGCTTTGGTTTCGGTGGTCGACGCATTTCTTGAAGGGTAGCCGTTGTGTGACACAGATCCAATAGGCTACGTCACATGGTCGTCTATGTCAAAAAAAGAGCAACAGCACCGTCACTGACAGCTGTTACACTGTTGGGACAGCTGGGAAAGCTGTGACCAGGGGGTTCCAAGTAAATGTTTGGACATGAGCTCTCGAAAAAAAGGTGGACATAAGCTCTCAAATATAGCCAGAACCAGTTAGGTCACCAATGAGTGTACCCCTGATTATTTCCAGATTAAAAAATCTCGAGTATTTTCAATGTATACATGTAAAGCGAATTAGTGAATTTATTAGATTTTCCATTACCATACACTTACAACAAAATGATAATAAGAGCAGATTCAAACATTGGTTACACATGAGGCAAAAAAACACCGTTTTCAAAGCCAGACATTATAGGCAGCGTTTTAAAGCAGATTAACAGCTATGAGTGCACTTCTTTCTCAAGCCATTCGCCTCTCGTCAGCGGTACGTAAATCAGCATGAATGTCATTTAGCACGGACTCGTTTGCGACGAGTCGACGTGCATGGAAAGGGTGACAGTCGAACAGGTGGTAGACACACAGAGAGGGTAGGGGCCTGGTAAGAGCGCAATCACTCAAAGTTTCACTATCATGTACACCTGGCTATGTTCCGGTGCACTGTAATCAGGCTATAGGCCTACCTGAGGCGCATAACTGAATGCCACTCAGAGATGAGTGGAGAGGGAAAATACAGAGCAAAGAAGACTGTGAAAAGGAAAGAGAATAAGTGTTAAGGCATACTGACACAACATGGCTAATCACTGTGCTGAGCAGTCCAAACACTGTATTAATTTAAATGTAATAAGAGCCAAAGACCTCTGTGATTTCCACTCACATACCGTAATTTAAGTATGGGGGTGATATCTCGTATTATGTTATTTTTGTTATGACATAGGTGACTTTTTTTTTTACAATGCACAGTTGGCAACAACAGGCTAGTCGGATAAAACAATTTAGACCGAAAATGCAGTATATTTAATTATGTGTAATTCTGCAACAGAGGAGAACTACAAGTGTTTTTCAAGTTTCAAATCTAACAACAATTAGTGGCCTATTGTACATGGCATTTTATTCTATTTGTCAGGAATCAGCTCCGGCAGTCTGTTATGCAACAGTCATAAGACTCCACATCCCTATACTCACGGATGACATAAGAAAGAGCACATTTCCAGCACAGAAACTATTTAAATAACAGTGGAATTATTTCTGGAACTCTGTTTTTTCCAGTTAAGGAACTATGGAAATTTGGTACTTTTAATAAATTCTTCTACATTCACTGCTCTCTGATGGTGGGGTGTTTGAAAAATGAAAAAGACGCAGAGAGATAAAAAGGTCTTAATTTTACGATTATGCATAGCTATAGGAGACAAATACACTCAGCTGGATGTGACCTACTATCTATGGGATGCTCCTGAATGGGCTGCTGCCAAATATGAAAGGACTAAAAAAGGATAAAAAAGACAACAGCCACCAAAGTGGTCTAGGGAAATTAACAACTAAATATTCACATACCACAGACAAATAATTCATAACTGCTGTGGCACGAGTGAAGTCTCATTTGCATTGGCATAGTGAGATATTAGTTATGGGCTGTTCTATGTCATCTGTCCTGACTCAGGTGCTCAATCCAGGCACTCTTGGGTTATTCTGACATTATGTCACATTTTTAGAATTGGACATATTGGATACAGTATCTAATATTTTTTAAATCATGTTTGTAAGGAACATTTGGTGCAAACAAATGGTGCCTTTAAAAAAGGCTTAATCATACCTTAGTGCCCTTAAGTCATACAGGAACCTGTGGACAACACGTTTTTGGCTGTTTTACAGTGGGTGTAAGTCATCATGTTTATGAAAGTCTAAAAGGTATAATTACAGAAATGTCAGGTCATATTGGAACATCTGGTATTGTTGGAACATAAGAACATCATTGCTTCAAAAGTATGAACTGCAGAAAATGCTGATTACAGGTTTCTCTGGGATCAATATGTTATATTTATGGGTGATGTCATATTTATAGCTGGCCATATAGGGATTCAGAGATCCAAGAGCCCATAATTTCTACTATGTGTCTGTACAAGAACATTTATTAGTTCCAATACTTTCACCATACACCAATAAGTGACAGCACTCGTACATATTATGCTATTTAATTGTTATACAGAATTAATGAAGACCACATATGTATGCTACAACATTTAGAATTTGTGCAAGACCTCAGTTTTTTAATAGTGGACATTTGTTGTACTTGAGAAACCAGTCATGCATTATGGACACATAATGACATTAAGTTTTGACCTGCTGTAAATGCAATTGATAACCTTCACACTGCTAAGCTGAACTCCATGGCTGTGTCGTATGGGAATATGAAGGCCACGTTTCCTGCTATGATTTATGGACCAGAAGGGGGGTGTCCAGCGCTAAGTTTCATCTTATAAACATCAGCAGCTCGGCAGTTGTCACGCGTTGGAGAGTGGGGTGGCAGCGATGTGTTTGTGTGTGTGTGTGTGTGTGTGTGTGTGCATGTGTGTGTGTGTCTGTGTTTGTGTGTGTCTGCGTTTGTGTGTCTGTGTGTGCGGCTCATGATTGACCGACCCCCCACGTGAGGGAGGCCGTACCTGTGGGGCTGATTACATCCCTGACCTCCATCCGTCCGTCTGTCCATCCGTCTGTCCCCTGAGCTGGCCGTGAGATGCAGACACAGCACATTTAGGCCAAACGACCTCGCAGCACCCTGGGAGAAAGACCACCTTATTACACACAGGGGGCATTGACACCATCACAAGCCCTTGCACTGATTTAAGATGGAGAGATAGAGAGAGAGAAAGGGGGTGGGACAGGGAGGTAGAGAGAGAGGGCAGGAGAGGGAGGTGGAGAGAGAGAGGTGGTGGCAGTGGTTGGTGATACAGAAGACCATACACACAGGGGGCACTGACTCCATCACATGCCTTCTCACTCACTTAAGATGGAGAGAGAGGGCAGGAGAGGGAGGGAAGGAGAGAGAGAAGGTGAAGGCAGTAGTGGTGGTACAGAAGACTTGGCTACCTAGGTGCAGCAGCAGTCTCTATTGCTTAACATGATTTTTTGAAGGGGCTCCACAAAATGGCAGAGCAGCTGTGGAGTGGTGTCTTCACTTTCTCAGGGGTGTTTGTACTGACAGTGGACCAACTCTGTAGCATGTGAGTGATGAGACAACAGCGGTGTGATTACAGAGGGTGAAATATGACTAAGAACACATTACTCAATCATCTGGCACAGTAAAACATTCTCAGCTGAGACACCACACAGCAGTAGTGAACAATCATTAGATTTATATGCACACACCACACACACACACACACACACGTGCACATGTGCATACACATACCCAGACACCTGAGCCTCAGTACTGTTCACTTTATCTTCCCCCGCTGGCAGCCAGGCATGAATGTGCACCTGTTACTTGTTTTTCCTCTGTCATCATCAGAGCACCATCTTTTCTTTCTGCTGCTGTTCTTTGCCCACATCTTCTCCTTTTCCAATTCCTCTTCTTTTACCTCTCTTATTTTGTCCCTCCTGACCCACTTTCTCTCAGACCGCCTATCCTATGACTTCCATGGTCATCAAATTGACAGTTTCATTTATTCCAGTCCTATTTACTTTGGTGTTATTTGTTTGTGTGGCCAAGAAAATAAACTGCATTTTATTGGGATCAAGTAAAGGGTTAGGGTTAGGGCTAGTGTGTGTGTGTGTGGGGGGGGGTGTAGACAGAGTGGAATGTATGGGGGTTAGCAAGGGATGAGAAGAGAAATTACTGCAACAAAGAGTGAACGTGAAGTTAGTGATTGAGGAGGGTGGGATAGAATGAGCTCCTGTCAAATCAGCCAGTGGAAAATATGGGAATGAAAACAAACTCTGCGGGACTTGCGTCAAAAGAGGCCGACGGAGCGTCCTAATTGTAGGGCAGTTACATAAAAACCACGGGCGATTTCTCTGCATGATACCCACACATGGGCTAATCATCAGGCTTGAGAGATGGGTTCTTAATGCACCGTGTTGTTTGTTTGGACAACTGATCCCCCCTCTCTTAAAACTGCCTGGCACGGCACAGAGTCATTTAACTTCCTGAAGTGAAGTCAAACTGTACTTAGGTGCACAAGAGTGATTGCTTGACTGATTACAAACCAAAGCGATTTACATAACATGAAATGTTTGGAAGGAGAACATTTAAAATTATGAAAACATATCATATCCAAAATGCATAATTTCCCTCAGTGAGTGACATGTTTCTTTATGAAGTGAAGAGACTATAGATTGGACTGAACCAGGCGCAAAGATTAAATCTGATCAGTTTAATCTAATTTGTCTTGTCACAATACTGTATCATGTTTTGACAGCCTTGCTGCCCTCCTCTACCCCCCTTCTCTCAGTTTGTTTTGTTGGCTTGAGGGCTAGCTTATATTAATATTTTCTCTTGCGTCTTGACACAAAACAATACAGATGCCAGAAAAAAATGGGATCACTTGGGATCACGAAATGGAAAGAACCCAAAAAAGGGATGATTAGATGTGGGGAGACAAAGAGAGAAAAAAATGATAAGTAGAAGGAGGATAAGACAGAGCAGAGAGAAAAAGATAGATGCACTTTGCAACTGACCCTTAAATTCAAAAGTCAGTTTAGGATAACCACATAAAAATGAGATAACAAGACCTGACAATGCACTGATTACTGTAAACCACTGCTTCATAGATCAAGGAGTGCTCTGAATCATGAGTGATGTTAACCACAATGCAGCCCTGCTTTCTGACATATAGCCGTTGTCTCACCCTCTCTTCCTCCTTCTGTGGGCCTCTTGTGGTTCACTCCCTCTCATCCTTGACTTCTTCCCCCAGGCATGGAGGCTGTCTCTGGGGAGGCAGGTTGGGATGGACTGGCCCAGTCCTCCTCTGTCACGGTGTCAGCGGTAACTGCAGGCGCCACGTCGGGATGGATCAACCTCACCTTCTCTGCCCTGTTCCCAGGGACCGCCGGCCCCAATGGCACCCATGTGGCTGGGGGATCCCATTTCTGGCTTTTCCCTGAGAACGGCACGGGAGGTGCTTCCGGAACGCCGGCTCCGCCGCAGCAGCGCGACCCCTCACTGGCGCAGGCAGAGATCGCCGTGCTGGGCCTGGTGCTGGCGCTCACCACCCTCGGCAACAGCTTTGTGCTCTGGGTGCTGCTCCGGCGCCGCAAGCACAACGCACCCATGCACACGTTCATGGTCAACCTGTGTCTCGCAGACCTGGTGGTAGCTTTCTTCCAGGTGAGAGCCGCTATCTCAGCCATCTAGTGTCATCAGAGCTGAGGCTGTTTGCTTCCAGCCAAAATTATTGTCTGTAATGATACAATTGAAAACCCTCTTGTGAAAAGTTTATGTTGTGATGTAATGTGACCCTCCCATTTACACAGACCAGAACTGTTCATCTTTGCTCCAATTGTAAGATATTACGTTGCTCTATCTTTGTTAGAATCCAGAATCTTTGACTAAGTGTCTCAAAGTGAAATCATTTGAATTGAATGGAAATGTGGGTCATATTACCTTAAGCCACTGCTGACAAAATGACAAAAAAGTTAAACTGTCACTGGTGTCGTTGCTAGAAATTTTGGGCCTTATGTGAGGATTCAAATTTGGCCTGTGTTATTATTAATATTTTTATTAATACTGTCTGTCTGGATTAGTGAAAAGTACTGAAGAGTAGTGAAGAGTACTTCTTGTGTTCCTCCAGGTCCTTCCACAGCTGGTGTGGGACATCACCGAGCGCTTCCAGGGCCCCGATGCGCTCTGTCGCCTGGTCAAGTACCTGCAGATTGTGGGCATGTTCGCCTCCTCCTACATGATCGTGGCCATGACGGTGGACCGCCACTACGCCATCTGCTGCCCGCTGCAAGCCTACCGCGGAAGGGCCGTGTCTCGCTGCAACACCCCGGTCCTGGTGGCCTGGGCACTCGCCCTGGTGTTCAGCATACCACAGGTAAGCCCCCACACTGTATGACCTCACAGCAGGTGGTGGTTGTTCCAGAACCAGTGGGTGGAGCTATGTTCCAGCAAGGTGGGTCTTTGGGTCCAGCGAGGGGGTGGCATCTATGCTTTTGTAGATAGTTTTATAGATACACTGAATTAGTAACTGTTTCCTGTTAAAATCTAGCATGGCAAATAAAGTGTTTCGGTTGTTCTGCAGTGGAACTATATAATTACTTCCTTGAATGAGGTCATCTGATAGCTACAGCAGTCATGGGATTGAAACCAAAACCGTAGGTGTCTTGCTTTACTAAAGCTGAGGCTCCACCTCACTGGACCTTAGCTTAATGGGCTCCACCCACTGCTTCTCCCTCAAAGAGACACAGGCATGCTACAGTTCTGTGATATTTATACCTTCAAAGAAGCAGACTTAAGTCACGGGATGTATAACAGGCATGCGGGCTGAGAGTATGCTGTAGCGCTAATGGTTGGTGACAGAAGCAGTGGTGGGATGTGAAGGTCAGGCAGGCAAGTGTGGCTGATACTTGAAGAGGCACTGACGAGCATTCCTCCCTCTCTCACTCTCTCTCCCCCCTTCAGGTGTTCATTTTCTCCAGGTCAGAGCTGGCGCCGGGTGAGTTTGACTGCTGGGGCCACTTCATCGAGCCCTGGGGCCTCAAAGCCTATGTCACCTGGATGACCTTGGCGGTGTTCGTGTTTCCTGCATTTATCATCACCGTTTGTCAGGTGAATCATGGGGGGGGGGCCTGGACACCACCCCACCCTACACTACCCCCACCCCCTGCCCCAAACACACACACACTTCCCTACCCCCTGTACGCTACCCACCTCCCCCACCTCCCCCCGCTCCCCTCCTCAGCTTTCCATTATCTTCTGGAGAAAGCGCCTGTCAACTCTGGGGAAATAAAACCATTCACAGGGTAACTGAGCTTACCCATCTACCTGTATAAACTACCCACAAGGTTGCCTCAAGGGTATGTTACATAATTATGAAATTCTGTAAAAGGAGCTTTTTTTCCCCTTCATAAACAGTAGCTGTTCTCAGCCAAGATGAGTGCCCAGGATGACTTGACTGGCCTTGCTGTAATGGTTGGCAAAAGAGGTGTGAAAATGTGAGTGGGAAGTGCCTCTTTAGCAAATGTAATATCCCCTCGCCTTATAAGGACACGCTGTACTCATGGTGTTTGCCTTTGATTTAGAGGGGGCAAGCTGAGCGGTGGTCACTTCACACTGTTTTTTATTTTATTTTCTCTGTCGGCTTATGGAGGGCGTTGCGAAGCTGTGCTTGGGGGTTTGACATTCTGATCCATGCTGGGACATTCTGGTAACAGCCATTTCTATTTAAGGGCCAGATATTCTTGTGTACAGAAATGTCTCACCACTAATTGATGCCTGATATTGGTGGACCTCCAGGACCCCAAGTTAAAAATGGATAAACAAAAGGGAGGAGGAAAAAGGCAGATCCGTCCGATGACCATATATACAGTACACACAGTCATCGGATCCGACCAAGCGCACTTCCATGTGCTGCAGATTTCAGAGTGTTCCTTTCAGATATGCAGAGGTGAACTCGATATACCCTCTGATCATTATCTATTCGTGCATTGTTGTTAAGCAGCTATTTTTCCGCCTCTATTTCCTGTTTTTGCTGGGAACTCAGATTATTTTTTTTAGTCTTAAGGTGCTTCACAGGTCACTTTATTTTAGACTCACTTTAGAAGCTAGGGGAAGGACTTCATAATCTAACAGAAGTGCTACTTCTTGACAGTTCATATTGATTTATTAACAAAATTGTGTCCACACCATAACTTCCTTAATATAGGATGCAGTTCTTTTATATTTGGAAGGTGTGTCACGTAAAACATTAGCCACCGTAGCTCATTAATTAATGCGTGCAATGACCTAGGTTAGGTTAGGTGAGGGGCTTGTGTCATCATGTGTACATAGAATTCCTGGAAGTCTCTTGCTATTGCATTCTTGATTGTTTGCAATCTTGCCATAATAATATAATAATAACAATAACAATAATATTAATAATAATAGTAATACATATAACAACAACAACAATAATAATAATAATATGTAAATACAACAACAACAAATATGTTGTTTGTGAGCGTCACAAGTAAGTTACTATTTTTTGTGAATAATTGGTGTAATCTACCTGTACCTTAGTCAGAAGGTCAAGGTCACAGGAGTCAGCACTACCCACTCAGGGTACTGGACTGCATCTCAATGTGGATGTTTTACACCAGATTTTCTGTTTCTTTTGGAGTGGTGTCAAATGACAAGGTCAGAGGAGTCAGGACTATCTGCTCAGGGTAGCGGGGGTACCATTGAAACGCGGGCGTTTTAGATCTATCTATTTGTTCTCATTGAGGTGTTTGTGTTCTCATATGCCTTGTACTTTGCTTTTGCTTTTAGGTGCGAATATTTAGAGAGATCCATGACAACATCTACCTGAAATCAGAGAGGGTGGTGTCAGCCGATCTCAAGAAGAATACTGTGTTCTTCAGCCTGCAAAATATTAAAAAGGAGGATGAGCGAACAAGAGGAAGGGCAGGCTACAGACCCAGGGAGGGGAGAGGAGGAGGAGGAGGTGGGGGAGGAGGCTACCCTTCGCAGAAAAGCGAGAGCAACCAGGCAAGCCATTCTTACTGTAATGATTGTCCTCCTGAAAACGCAGTAGACTGCTATGACTGCAGTCAGTATGCCCAGTGCCCCAGCAATGTCACCCAGCAGGACAGATCCTATGGCAACAACAGCAGCAGTGCGCCCGACATCCTCCCCACCAATCAGAACCATTCCAGCACAACAACAGGGCCATCAGTCAGTCACTGTGTTTGTAGCAACCCGGACAGACACCCTCCTCCCACCTGCACTGAGTCAGCTCACAACGGGGGCTCGTTCTCCTGCGACAGCAGCCCCCTGAATGCCTCCTTCGAGGCACACTACAGCGTCAGCAGTGGCTCCCCCTACACCGCCCAGGCCCCCCTCAGCCCGCCGCCCCCCAGCGTGTCCAGAGCCATGTCCAAGACCGTCCGCATGACGCTCGTCATCGTGCTCGTCTACACCATCTGCTGGTCCCCCTTCTTCATCGTGCAGCTGTGGGCTGCCTGGGACCCCAACGCACCCAGCCAAGGTTAGGTCAAAGGTCAAAGCAGCACACATGGAAAAGTGTGTTACACTTTATTATGGTAACACTTTGTTTTATGGTTCCTTTTTTAGCGTATCTACATGTAACAACATGTAATATTATTTACCTGCACTGTACCTAACACTAACCCTGACCCTATGGTACAGTGTAAGTATATAATGTTAAATTATGTTACACACTCTGTTACACTGTACCTAATTGATGTAACAGGGTCAGTAAAATAAAATGTAACCCATGTTATTTTATGGTGTCTGGGACAGTATGTCTACATCATGACGTACAGTGTAAGAAACAGTGTAACAATACCTAACATTATGTACTTACAGCATTCGAAAGAGTTAGGGTTAGTATTAGAGTTAGTGTTAGGTATGTACAGTGTGAGTACATAATATTATACTGAGGAATCATTAAAATGTAAAAAGTGTCACTGAAAAGTGCATCAAGGGGTAAATAAGTCAAAATGGAAAGGATAAGGTAGTGAGGACACATAGCTATTACTAGCATAGGTACACTAGCATAGGTAAAATCAAAAGCGTATTACAGTTTCATAAAAGGCTAAGTGATATTACAAAATAATTAACAAAAGTGGTAATAAAAATAATAAATTAAAGGGCACACTAATTAAGATAATGGAAACTTGAAGAGTGTCCCAGCACAGCCCTTCTACACATCTGAAGTGCATTTCTAAGATATGAAAAACATGCCTAGAGAGAGAGACTTTGTGGAAAGGGAGATACTGTACCATAGTGCTCTAGAACCTCTAATGGCCTCAAGTAACCCATGGAGGAGTGGAGGTCATTCCAAAACCAGTTCTTCTTATTGTCAACGCGACGGCTCCCAGGTGGCGTTTGATTTCCCATATTCATCACATGAAATGAGCTGATATTGTTAAGGAGAGTTTCTGGTATGGAATAGCCTTTCTGAGGAATATGCACAAGCCATAGGGTTAGGGTCCAGCAATGCCATTAGTCATGCCAGAGAAATCCTTATGCGCCCCCTGACACAACATGTTTAGAGCACTCCTTCTTCTTCTTCTTCTTCTTCTTCTTCTTATTATTATTATTATTATGTAATTAAACTCTAAACTCTACATATCCTAATCCTAATCTCAACCCTAATCTGAACCCTATGGTACAATCTAAGTACATAATGTTAAATATTGTTACAAACGTTGTTACATGGTACTTTATGATGTAGATACACTGTAACAGGGACCGCAAAATAGAGTGCAACCCCTGTTTGTTTCACCCTATTGTGTTTCTGCACTGGCCAGGGGCTGATGTTCCTACCCTCCTTTGCCAATTCAATAGACATGTGGCCCTGTCCCACTAGCCCAAACTGTGAAATTACTTTCATCTGGTTTACATCTTTTACTTTTTTCTGTTTCTCATTTCCTTCATGCCTATTTATCTTTCAGTCTCTTTCTTGCTTTATTTCACTCTTTCTGTGTGTGTATGCATATGTGTGTGTGTCTCCTTGCGCCTTTGTATTTATTTTAAAATATAATGAATTGCAATGTATCATGTATTACGTTTTGTGTTTTATGTCCCAATCCACCCCCAAAACACACACACACACACCCACACCCTTTTCTGTGTTGATCATGTGAGGCCATTTCAATTTATCTGTCAAGAGACACTGTAAAACACTCACGCATGGTCTGATCATGGCAAATTTCACAGATTTGAAATGGGTGACTGCCACAGTAAACTGTGTGCTCCCACTGAGATCAGAGCACATTTCTCTTTACGCCCCCTTATGTATTTCGAGTCTCACACACACAGGCAGGTCAGGTAAATGGCTTTGGCTTTGTGGGGTCTGTGTTGTTTTCTCCGTTATCAGAGGAAAAAACTGTGTCCTCTGCTGTGATGTCTATCTGCTTGTCTAAAGCCATTCTGTGCATCTTGCCAGAGCCCCTGCACTGCAGTGCATACTGATAGAGGAGTCGTAATCAAATAAATAAATAAATGAAAAAGTTTTAAAATGGTCAAGGTCAAGGTCAAAGTTTTATAACAAAACCATGTGCTGCGTTCCTCTTGTGGTGTCACAGATAACTAGGTTCTACAAGAACAGAAAGAACTGTTTTAAAGTAATTACTATCCTATTAAACAGACTTGTCTTGATTAAATGTGTGTGTGTGTGTGTGTGTGTGTGTGTGTGTGTGTGTGTGTGTGTGTGTGTGTGTGTGTGTGTGTGTGTGTGTTTGTGTGACTCTGTGTGTGTGTGTGTATGACTCTGTGTGTGTGTGTTTTTACCCAGGGGTGGCATTTACCATCCTGATGCTGTTGGCCAGCCTGAACTCGTGCACCAACCCGTGGATCTACACAGCCTTCTCCAGCAGTGTGTCCCGAGAGCTGCAGGCCCTGCTGCGCTGCCGATCGCGCTCCAGCCGCCGCGGATCCCTGCCCGATGACTCCACCACCACCACACACACCTCCACCACCAAGGACAGCCTGTACTGACACTCATACTCACCCACACACCAATACAAGTGCACAGACATTTGTATATTCTGAGGTGGAGGACCCAATGATGACTGGTTCCTTCACCAACGTGAGACTGTGATTCGGGACATACATGAAAAACACAAAACCAGACTCAGAATAACATCACCACACACATGCCTTCACCAAGGAGAGTTTGACAAGCACACACACACTCCACCTCTACATTAAACTCCTTGTAAAAGTAATAAATATAGCAAAGGAGTCCTTAGAAAGGAGTCCAGGGCAGACACAAAGCCAGACACGCAGCCATTAAAACATGAATCCCTTGTGCTCTATCAAGGAGTCCTTCCCTTTGTCATGATCATGACATAATTTAGTGTGGTCTGTGTCAGTCAACATGGAACAGTAGACACAGAATGCTAGGGAATCTGAAGAGAATAAGAAGGAAAGTAAGAGAATATGTAGAATATGTTTTATCAGCACAAGGAGGGGGGGGGCAACACCACTCCAAAATTACTTTTGAATGGCCTAAACTACAGTGCACACAGCACAGCTCAGCTAAAGCAATTTATCATGTAAAAAGGAGGTGAAATGACATGGGCATTTTTTTTTGCCTTTTTTTATGTTTTGCAATGAGAACAAGCGTGGAGGTGAAATAGGCCACAAAACTGACAATGTTGTTGAAAGTAATATATAAATACAGTAAAATATTGTAGCCACAATTATAATGTGGGGTGTTTTGACATTAAGAGAAACTGAGGGGTAATTTTAAGAAACACCATGCAAAGCAAAAGAAAGAAAAATCCTGAGACCAACCCTGTCAACAGTCTAAATGAAGAGCAGTGGAATGGGAGCCAACAGATATTCCACGTTAGCTAGAATGGACAGCTTTACTCTGTTGGACACAGGAGGCTTCTCATTCACTTAATCACTTAGACACTGAGATCTCCCATATACAGTCATGTTGTCCTGATAACGGAAATGGAGGCACAGACACACAAACAATGTGAAGAATCCAAGGAGAGAGGGTGACATGGACTGATATCTATTTAGGGTGGACTTGGACTATAGCTCCCTAAAAAGCAAAACATATTGTAAATATATACTGGTCAACCAACTGGTCAAGTGTTATAAAAAGGCTCCCATAATCTAAACAACGAGAATGGACTGTATGCACACACATGTTCATGTAACTGATGCATTCCATTTGTTGTACATATACTGTAACGTGTTAACAGTTTCTGTTTCAGAATGTGAAAGGGGTTGGAAATGTTTCAATGTGAAATAACATGAATGTACTTGTGAGATTGTAGGTCCTGGACCGTAAAATGTTGTAATTTACAAAGCAACCAAAGAGTCACTTGAGTAATGTAGCTGAAACCTGTGAAGTAGAGATTTCTGATGGAGAGTATCCAGTGGTGCATCACACACACCATAGAAAAACCTAGAATTATTTGATGTCCGGCCGATCAAAAGTGCCTTTTTGAGTATTGTTACACCACACATAACATCTGTCACTGTTCAAATATATTGTAAATATTGCAGAAAATAGTAGTTATTTTTTACTATTGCCTATTGTTATTATTTGCAATATCTAGAATTTATTTATTGCATTTTGATTAAATGAGATTTTTTTTTCTCAAATCACCATACTACCTGCAATTTGTACCTGGCATACAGCATACAATATGTTTGTTGTTTGTGTTGAATGTCTTGCACTGTGGAGAGCAAGTCCACCAACGACATGGTGGAATTCCTGACAGTCAGCTGTATTTCAGTTCATGCACATGTGTAAATCTCACAAACTATTGTGTGTCCAGGGAAGACACTTTTAAAGATTATATATTTAACATAATAAATGGATATTATATCACATGGGAGGTGCAGAATTTCAGTTGGTTGATGGATGGATGAGTGGATGGATGACTGGTTATTGTAAGAGGTTGGATCAAAATATTCATCATAACAATGATCAGTCATAGGTTATGGCACCAAATTAGCAAATGGGTTGACCGGGGCCCTAAAAGTAAAACCCTGTATAGGAAATTATTTCAGCGTATCAAATAATCCAGAGTGAGCACACCATTTTATGCAAACATGCAATTTGGAAGCAGACCTCACTAAAATACTATAGAGCGCTCTTGCATGAAAACTAGCTTTAGCCACCTGAATTGCAGGTGACGCAATGTAAATGATGTTAGATTTGGTATGTAAATCAATAAGTATGAGTAATGAATGAATGTGTGAATATCTGATGTGGAGAATGCAGTGCAATGCAGTCCCCCTCTCACTCTGATCAGCAGCACAAACACCCTGCTCTCACTGTGAGAATGAACTTTTCGCCTGCATGTTTGCCATTTCATCATCTCTCTTTAGCAGAGCCCAGAATGGACCACGGCCCCAAGTAGCTCTCTCCTCTGAGAACAGGAAGCATATTTAAATGCGGTTCCAAGTGTAATGTAAACAACCAGCTCTAACAATCCCACATGGGGCTTCCTGAAAGAATGCATGGCCATGCAAATACACATCCACCGCATGAAGGTTGCAAAGATGGCAATAGCTGTGCCACTGAACCAGACTGTACAGGCTGCCCTGGCTCTCTCTCTTTTTTTTCTTTCTTGTCATGTAAGGGGATGGGTGTGGGGTGGGGGCGACTGGGCATTGGTGGTGGGCTGATTTAGCTGTACTCGGAGTATAACTCCCTCAGTCTTCCTTATAAGCTGCCCATGCTGATCCCTCAGGCCTGATGAATGGGGTCTCCTACATGACCCACAGCCGTGCGGGATGTGGCCCTGACCCAGAACGTCAAGGGGACTTGTGCCACTGCGCTCCAGGAGCCTATGCCGGAGATCAGAGTCACCAGTTCATTTCTTTGTGACAGTGTCTTATCTGGATACAGTGGGACAGGGGTCTCACTTGACATGGGACTCACTTAGAGAGGGGCTGTTCTGAAAATATTAGCTAAATTTCTCTACTGCTGATGTTTTGGGTCAGACAAGGCAACAGTGGTTGTCCTTCAGGAGTCTAAGACATTCTGCTTATCAGTTTTAATGATATTACACAGCAGCCCCTAAAGCAAAGGGGAGCCCCATGAACAACACATTTCAGCATATCACTGGGATCAAATTACTGGAACCGCTGCATAGCGAGATATTCTAAAACAAGCAGAAGGGGTTGCCACACCGAGATACAGTGACAGCAGCAGAGAATCACGTTGGTGAAAAACAGACTGACAAAAGAGCCTGCAGAGCTGGATACCGTCACGCCACACCTCAGGCCTGAGGGTCCAGGTCTGACAAGCAGCTGAGCGTGAGGCTGAGGTCCAGATCGGATAAGAATCCACGTGGCTCCAGAGCCGCGTGTACCGCTGTTAAGGGGAGACCTTGGTCGTCTCCTGCTCAGACAAGGGAGGTTTTCAACCGATGACGCCAGTCAGTAACTCGGCTCTTTGGCTTGTCTGTTCAAACAGCTGTGGAAATTATTTTTGGAGGTTTGCAACTGACCAAAAAATGCAGTTACATCAAAGGCTTCAGCCATATCTATATATAACAAACTGCTGGTACAGTGGAGAGAATTAGCTGCTGTCTGGAGCTTGGCCCGCGAGACGCTGAAACATGAAATACTGTTTTAATTTTGATAGCGGGGAAAATATTCTCAACTCGATTTTTTACAGATGGCTTTTGCTTTTTCCCCCCACTGGAGAGCCAGAGGTGTTGAAATCAGTTCTCTCCACATTTGTGCCAGGTTCTCAACTCCCATAACTTGACAGGTTCAGCTTGTTCAAGTATTTCTCCATGATCATCTGGAGCTGGATTCTGTATTTTGCATTTTTCCCCTTACTTCCTTTGACATCGGGGTGATAGGGACAAGGGTCTGCAGTTGCTGACTGGCTTTGTGTGTGTGTATGCACATTTGAATTTGTGCATGTGTGTGTGAGAGTGTGTGTGTGTGTGCATGTTTGAATTTTTGCATGTGTTTGTGCATGTGTGCACTTGTTTGTGCATGTGTGTGATTGTTGGAAATCTCTGGCATCACAAATCAATGCAGAAGGACACTGCATGCTGCTGCAAATCAGATCGACAAAAAGCCCACTTCAGTCTTAAGGAGTTTGGCTTTGTGCACAGGCATTGGCTCATGTTTATATGCCACAGGACAAGCCACAGTCATAAAACTAATAGCCAAAGACAACAAATATTGTTGAGCACAGAGCAAACACTGAGCACCTTTTTATTGGAGGGATTATGGGGATTTTGTCAGTGACATCATTTGGTAGCATCTGACAGCATGTTTGTCCCACGGATGCATTCTTGGAACCAGACCTTGAGTCCTGGAAGAGCAGACAGACGTCATGCTCACTTGTCACACGCCCCAGGTGAAGGATTAACACCGTGAAAGTATCTGCTCTACATGCCAGCTTTAGGGGTACAGACAGAGGAAAAAGGGGAAAAATACAGTGTGAAATAAGGTTGGATAAGGTTGGATCACATGTACGCCCTGAGTGTATGAAACCCTTTATTATCTCTGCAACAAGCTTCTCTCTAAGATCAAGCTGGGACACTGAAACAGATGGTAATGAACACAAATACCACCACAAGATTGCATTAAATAACAGTTTGTTAAAAAAGCACTATGCTGGCTTGGAGACAGATGCATATTCAGTGTCTACAAGGACATGTTGGAATTGCTAGAAATACCACTCTCTGTTGCCAGACAAGTGGCTTCCACCACAGATAGCCACATTAGCATGGTAAAAGACAAGGCCACAAAACTAGCGGTTATTTTAGGTTTAAAAGTATCAAGGAAGGAAGTGTTGCGTGGAAAGCCTAAAGCATGAAGACGGCTCGCCTTTCTCATTTAATCTCAGCTACAGGCGCAGTTGCAGGTACATTTGAATAGGCAGGGCAAAGACTCCTCAGCATGACAACAACTCGACTGGCTTGAACTTTCATCATGGCGGCGACAGGAAACAACTGCAAACTACTGCATGTAAGAACTGTTTTTTAATAAAAGTTGTGTACACTTACAAAGTTCTCACAGTGCCTCGTTTTAAATGCCAGGGCCTTAGTTACACTACCGATGGAGTGTGGAGTTTCTTCCAGCTGTTTTTAATGGTTTAAAAATAGCGTAATCTTCATGCTCCCAATAAGGGTGCCTAACACTTCCATTGTTAGGCTTTTGAGCCAAATGGTAAAAAATAGTGAAGATCGCAACAGGCTAGTTCAATTTTGCTCCTCAGCAAACATGCCAACCCAGTGTGATGTTTTAACTTGACAATTTTCATTTTACACTGAATTTCTCCTTTAAAAGAAGACACCTCGTGAAGAAGATCTTTAGTCTGCTCATGACAAAAGAAGCACCTATCTTTACTGGCTGCAGCTGCTAAGGAGTGAGTGTACCGGGTCTTACTGAATGAGCATTATGCAGCGGCAGATGTTTCTGCTGGAGCTGGTCTACCACACTGTGAGTACCAGAGGATGTCCTCTGACTGCGTTTCCCATGAAGCCTTGGAGGCACATCTACTGTGTGAGCCATATGAGGGACCCAGGTTAGGTTGACTCTGGTGTGAGGGACCCCAGTGATGGGGGAAGCATGAGTATGTTGGACACCCTGGGATGGATGAAGTATGATGGGAGATGTGTTTGTGATGGAGTGTTTTTTTTTGTTTTTTTTTAACTGACTCTTTGGTGTTGTGGTCAAACTGTATGTTTAGTACCCCAGGTTTTGAATGATTGACATTATGTGTGTTTGTGTAGTGTGCAGGAGGGATTTGTTTAAGGGATAGGCAAAATGTACAATTATGGTTCATCTCAAGATAAATCCTTTGATAACTTTGTTCAGCATTGTCTGTAGATGACATATAACAAATTTGGTGAGATTCACATGAACGGCCTATGACGAGTATGTTTGCTTCTGCTTTCACGATGTTAAAATTTCATGGAAATTGTTTTCGTTGGAAGTGGGCGTCGACCAGTGTTTTCAATGCATGAGGGTCAAATTCACAACAAAAAATTTTAGACATTGGCGTTCTCTAGATAATAGGCAAAATGACATTTTGTACAATTACAGTGCCCCCTATGGTCCAAATTTTATGGCATGTGCTGTGCGTTTAGAGGTCTTTGTGCTGATCACGCATAACATATTTTGTGCAGTTGCCACCTTCTCTGTCCAACATATTGGCAATACCAAAGCCGAATTTTTGCAATTACCCATATTACTAGGTGGCACTATGCTTCAAGTGAGTGCTTATGGGCTGGGTCGATAGAATAGAATGGACCGTGGGATGGCGTTGTTTTCAACCGGAGCCGTTGAAGCACGATTCTGAACATTTTAATTGGTCACCAGGCAACTGCGCAAGCGTGTGGTGACGTACGGTCACATTGGCCAACGAACCCGAATACGATAAATTGAGTGGTAGATGCTCAATCAGAAAACAGACAGTGTATGCTAATTTTCTTAACAAGTATTCAGCATGGACCGAATAGTCAACCTCACAGAGTGTCAACCTGCAACCAGATATAGAATATTCACAAAGGCCTGTCATTTCTCCAGCTGTGCTTGCCTGCCTTGTGTGAGCCTGTGGGTGTCTTCGCTCCATATATCTCATTCGAATGTTGTATGTTATCAAGGAATGTTCCTCGGGTTCATCAAAGATGGGGATGGTGGGGGGACGCTATGTAACTGATATGGGGGCCTGTTGGCTTTGCAAGGTAATTTTTGGAAAGCATTATATCTTGTTCCTAGGGTGTCTAAGGAATTTTTAAAAAATCTCCATTTATTTTTTCGCAAAAGGAAACATGCGTTATATAGTTGTAGTTAGATAGTTAGTATCTATATAGTTTTGCTGCTTGGCCCTGGAATAATGAAACATTTTGCGCAGTAAGAGTTTTTTAGCCGAACAGTAAATTGATAATTCTGGACTTTGGGAACATAGGGCACAAGAAATAAAGGACCATGAAAACATAGTTACCTGGGAACATAGTTACCATCCCCATCTTAACATAACATTAGCATAATTTTGCTTGCCAGCTAAGCAAACTCAGCATCTCGTGCTTTCAGTCTGCAATAAAAAAATGTTTCATGTCTAATCCACTATTACCAGTATTTCATTCATAATTAACCAATAAGACTGGCTTGTTTTGATGTGGACACTTTAATGGCGTAGACAATCATTGACTGGCTGATCATTATCTTTTGAGAAACTGCACCCAAATTTCTCACGTTTGCATATTTAATGTGTAACTTACTTGGATTCATTCATTAATATTTTTTTCTGCAAATGGCATACAGCTCAGTACCTGCTTTCCTGTGCATAATATAGGAATTAGTGATAAATGTTTAGTACTTATTTCAGTGTGACCTTCAATTTTGATGTCAGGCAGCTGTAGTCTAAAGGTTAGGGAACTGGTCAACTCATACTCAAACAACATACTATGTAGCCAACAGAGACTTTCAGCCATCCACAAACTCAGAGCACTTTCCATTTCCACAGTCACCTGCTCCTCTTGTACAAGAGCACAGTCCAACTCATTATGACCGACGCTAGCGAAGCTAGCAAAAGCGGTCATATTCGTGTTAAGGGGGTAGGAGCATAGGCTGAAGTTGAAGCAGCCATGGGGAAATCCCAACCCAGAAAGGGCCCAATAGCCTTTAGCATTCTGTTGACTTACATTCATTTTAGCGTCACTTTGAAATCAAATAACTTTACATGAGAAGGACGCGGTGTCTTGATATTGCCATTGTTCTAAATCGGAGAGGACACAGCACAACATACTTGCTTCGATCGGAAATCTGTCATGTCATTGCCTTGTAAGAAACGTTTATCTGAAATTGTGCTAAAAATGGCGTCATAAATCATGCGACGGCTAGTGAGTTCCTGTCGCACAGGAGAAAATTTACCGTACTGTTTGGATAATAAGCCGTAGCCATAGTCATGCCCATAGACAGTAGAAGAGAATGGACCGTGGGATGGCGTTGTTTTCAATGGGAGCCGTTGAAGCCATAGACAGTAGAAGAGAATGGACCGTGGGATGGCGTCGTTTCTACCGTTATAGCTGCAATCTCTTACTGGAGTGGGGTGGGGACTTGATTCTTCGTCATCTAACTTTGGTTCCAGGCAGTCTTGCAAGCCAGCATGTCAAGGGAGCTAGCTAGTTAGCATGTAGGGGAGAGCGGGGTAAAGTGAGACACCGGGTAATGTGAGACACCCCCTGTAACTGGGCAACCGAACATATTTATGACCATGTGACCATCACATCTTCAAGCCCCTCCCATTCCACCATTTCCATAAAAAGAAGTTCATGCTGATACTGTGGTAAGTATGTTTTTTTTCATGAAAATGTGTTTTCCCATGTAAAAGTAAATTTTATGTCTGTTAACTTAATCAATAGTTTTGTGAAAGCAAATAGGTTCAGGTGGAAAAAGTTATACCCCACATATTAGTTAACTTTCAACATATAAGACCATGTGCTTGATGCTAGCTAAACATTTGCCTGAATGGCTAGCAATGTTGTTTTTTCTGAAAAGGTAGCTATGGGGTAAAGTGAGACACATGATGTGGGGTAAAGTGAGACAGTGTCTCACTTTACCCCACTATGTTAAATTTACTCTTAAACTTATTTTAATGCAATAGTACATTATAAATTTGATAATTTTTTTATTGTTAATGTTATAAACATTGTAGAAGAGCCAGCATGCCACGTATTTATACAAGGAAGACAACCTGGGGCCTAACCCCCTTCAGAGAGATGGAAAGTGCAGCAGCTGAGGTGATGGAAGGGAGGATGTCTTTGAGAGCAGCAGCCAGGCAGAGAAACATCAACAAGAGCACCTTGTATAGGTTCATTAAAAAAAAGAGAGAGAAAGGGGAGGTGACAGCAGTGGCCTGGGGTGCTGTATCTCAGGCTAAACGAGTTTTTTCAGATGAGATGGAGCAAGATTTAGCCAACCATCTCAAGTCCCTTGCTGACCAGTTCCATGGACTTAGTCCATTAAAGTGTCGGGAACTGGCGTTTGAGTTTGCTGTGAGGAACAATGTCCATGTCCCCGAAAATTGGAGTAGGAGAGAATGTGCAGGTAAACCAGGGTGTGCTAAAGATCACATGATTCAGTAGGTTAACTGAGGCCAAGTGTAGGTTAGCTGAGGCCAACTGATCTTGGCTAAATCTTACTGTATTATAATGAATTATTATAATAAATTCCTTCTACAGGAGAGGAGTGGTTCATTGGCTTCCTGACACGTAACCACCTCTCTGTCAGAACTCCAGAGGCAACATCCCTGGGCAGGGTAACAGCCTTTAATAAAACTACAGTGGGGGAATTCTTTGATAATCTTGCTGTGGTGATGGACAGGTGACAGAATGAATTCTTCAATTAAAAATATATAATGGAAGCTTTACTTGTTAGATTTTGTTTTGATTCTGACAAAGTTCTTGCCTTGCTTATCTTCTTTAACAGGTACACATTCCCCCCACACAGAATTTATAATGTGGATGAGACTGGTGTTTCCACCGTGCAAAAGCCACGGCAGGTAAGCTACAGACTAGAGAATACCACGCTGATGATGTTGGATGGTTTGTGACAATGAAGCTAGCTATGACAGAATGATGAAGGAAATATATAGGCAATACATAAAACTCAATTAACCTTTATACCAATAGTGGTCAACTGATTGTATATGTCATTGAATCCAAACTTCTATTTCATTCAGGTGGTGTCGGAGAAAGGGAAAAAACAAGTTGGCTTGATCACATCTGCAGAAAGAGGAGAACTGGTTACGGTGGTGTGTGCAGTAAACGCTGCTGGGAATGTCATTCCACCTATGTTTATCTTCCCCAGGATGCGTTACAAGGACATTTTTCTGTTTGGAGCACCTGCAGGTACCAATACCCTGAAAATATTAACTGTATGTTGCGTTGTTTAAATTTGTCAGCTAAGTGTAATGTATTGTAATGTAATGCAATGTCATGTAATGCAGGGGCAAAAGGCACATCCAGCCGAACAGGGTGGATGAATGAGGAAATCTGGCCTGAGTTCCTGGACCATCTGATAGAGCACACCAACTGCAGTACTGACAATCCATTGCTTCTAATCCTGGACAACCTGAAGGCGCATATTACCCTAAAGGCTGTGGAAAAAGCAAAAAGCAATGGAATAATATTGCTTACTCTTCCACCCCACACATCTCATCGATTACAGCCACTTGATGTTGCTGTGTATGGCCCATTCAAGGCTCAATACAGCCAAGCACTTGATGGATGGATGAGGTCAAACCCTGGGAAAACGATGTCTATATATCAAATTCCAGGGCTTGTCACAGAGGCCTTTTTGTCAGCGGTTACACCGCGTAACATTACGTCAGGCTTCAGGTCCACTGGAATCTTCCCGTTCAACAGGGGTATTTTCCCTAAAGACACATTTGCCCCATCTATGGTGTCAGACAGGCCGAACCCATTGCTGGAGCCAACATCTACATCGTCTGAGCTCCCAGGTCCAAGTGTTCAACCTGACCCAGATGTGCCCCATATTCAAAGCCAACCTGGATATGTGTCACCAAGTGAAATCCTGCCATTTCCCAAATGTCCCCCCCGTGTACAAACAAAAAGGAAGAGGGTGAAGACGGCCATTCTTACTGATACTCCGGAGAAGCAGGCAATTGAAAAGGCGTACCAGGAAAAAGGTAAATTGGCAGGGAAGACGCAAAATAACAAAGAAAATGGAAAACCCAAAAAGAAGCCCAAAAAGAAAATCATCGAGACCAGCTCAGATGAGAGTGATGTCGCTGTCCCCCTTGAAGATGATGATGAGGATGAGGATGATGATGAAGAGGACAGTGTGTTTTTACCCACTGATCTAAACCCAGGTGACTTTGTGCTTGTGAATTTTGCAACAAAGCACAGGACCGTCCGCTATGTTGGGATGGTTGAACAGGTGGAGGGCGATGAAATACTTACCCAATTCCTCCGAAGAATTCAGGGAAGCCAGAAGGTGTGGGAGAGACCAACATTTTCTATAAAAGAAAATGATGTGGCACATGTCCCCAAAAGTGATGTGGTGAAGAAGCTGCCTCAACCAAAAAGGCGTGGAGGCACCACAAGAAGAGAACAGCTCTTCACTTTTCCCTGCAACTTCCAGGGGTGGATTGTTGAGTAGGTAGAGACACAGGCGGTGGGGTGGGGAATATGAATTTGTTGAATGGATGGAGGGGTCACTAAGATGAATTTGATCGCAAGTGTTGTTGTTGTTAGTGTTGTAGGCTAAATGTTTTCTTCTTTAACCCTGATTCTTAAGAGGGTCCTGTTTTAGAATGTTTTATGAAATGTCAATGAAATGAAATGCTTGGGGGGGGGGGGGGATGAATGTTATGAATTTGAAACCTACGTGGTGCATTTGAAATATAGGCTATGTGTTCTGAGACAATAACTGTTACAACTGTTTTCATAATAGACAATAATTTAACAAATAAAAACATTTTTAATGATTGTGTTGTCTGTAAATATTCTAATTCATCCAGGTAATATAATTCAAAGAGTTTATCTGTGTTACTAACTGGTCCTCACCTTTGAGCTCACATAGTTGTGTGTCAAATGTGACCAACCCCCATGATTCGATTACACCTAGGCCTACTAGAACAGTAATTTTTAACATTAGTTTAGAAATGTGATCGTAAACAACATTTCAAATTTAAGATTATAAGATTAAATGTTACAAAATTGTGTTGTAATGGTCGTTTTATAGTGAGAGTGTGTCATTTATGAGCTTACCCAGAACTGGTTCACTTTACCCCAGTAAATTCTCTGGTCTGTCTCACTTTACCCCGTCTATGGGGTAAAGTGAGACACTTGACCACTTTTTTAAAAACAATCATATTTTTATGGTCCTTTGTTCTGAAGATATTCTGATCATTTCTATAGTTGGGCAACATCCTAAATTAGTAGAAAATATGAAACATTTACAGATACAGCATTTCAGCTTGGCTAGGGGGGAGCTCATGTAAAAAGTGTCTCAGTTTACCCCACTCTCCCCTACATACCAAGCTATAGCGTGTAGCTTAGCTTAGCCATCTTTCTCAATTCACTTGCATGGAATAGTAAAATTCATAAAGATAGCGATTCTGCTTACAAACAAATACCAAGTTCTACGCTTTTTTTTGAGAAATACTGATGTAAATGTTTCCCCAACATGAATATAAAAGTAAAAGGGCATGACCAAGGGGGTAGGAGCATAGGCTGAAGTTGAAGCACCCATGGGGAAATCCCAACCCGGAAAGGGCCCAATAGCCTTTAGCATTCCGTTGACTTCCATTCATTTTAGTGTCACTTTGAAATCAAATAACTTTACATGAGAAGGACTCTGTGTCTTGATATTGGCATTGTTCTAAACCAGAGAGGACACAGCACAACATACTTGCTTCGATCGGAAATCTGTCATGTTATTGCTTTGTAAGAAACATTTATCTGAAATCGTGCTAAAAATGGCGTCACAAATCATGCGGCGGCTAGTGAGTTTCTGTGGCACAGGAGAAAATTTACTGTACTGTTTGAATAACAAGCCATAGCCATAGTCATGCTCCTTTACTTTTCTAATCATGTTGGGGAAACATTTACATCAGTATTTCTCAAAAATAAGCTTAGAACTTGGTATTTGTTTGTAAGCAGAATCACTATCTTTATGGATTTTACTATTCGATGCAAGTGAATTGAGAAAGATGGCTAAGCTAAGCTACACGCTATAGCTTGTAGTTTACATGCTAAGTAGCTAGCTCCCTTGACATGCTGGCTTGCAAGACTGCCTGTAACCAAAGTTAGTTGACAAAGAATCAAGTCCCCATGTACAATATTAGCCTCCCATTCCACTAAGTGATTGCAGCTATAACGGTAGAAAAAAACTTATTAAAAAAATTATCCTACGCTGTATGATTTGTGATTGAGGATCTACCACTCAATTTACAGTATTTGGGTTCGCTGGCCGACGTGACTGTACGTCACCCCGCGCTTGCGCAGTTGCCTGGTGACCAATTACAAATCTCAAGATGAAAAAAAAACGCACTCGCATGCTAAGTGTCATCATTTATTCTTTAAACCACCATGTCCACAAGCAGACGCGTTTCAGCCCTTACGCTCAAAATACATGCAAGCGGGCGAAGCGGAACGTTCCATTCTTTTCAGTTGGGAGGCGGCAGGTGGTGACGTAGATCAGCGAGGCGGGCGAGGCGGGCGAAAAAGTTGAGCTCTGCTGAACTTTATGCAAATGAGGAGCGGCGTTTGCCAAGCGGTAACCAATGCCATCGTTTCAAATGACTTTTCAGTTGGAAGGCGGCAAGTGGAGAGATAAACATTTAAAAATGGACGTACATAAAATTTGAAACAGTGCAGTGGTTAACATTATATTGACATACCAGAATCAAAAAAATCATTACCATTCAGAATTCTTTAGCCTTTTAAACTTCATATCTCTTCAACTGACGTTCGGTACACACCCACTCAAAGCGGAGCAAGCGGAGAGAAAGCGGTACATTTCGCTTGCATGTATTTTGGGTGTTAGGCCTTCATCAGTGCGTAGTGTGAACAAAGAAAAGGGGTGTAACTTATTATAGGGGGTGAAAGGTCATGGGTTACGTCCCAAAAGGAGAACTGCAACCATCATTAAGCCTATCATCCACCCTTTACATCCCAATAAAATTAAACAAATATATATAATAAATAATGAGCAAATCCACAGTTATGCGTGTTGCTGACCCACCACCACAAAACTATTTTCCAACCCACCAGAACCAGAGGAATATTAACAACAAGACATAAATAGACAGGGTTAGGCAATCACAAGAAACAATTCAAGGCTAATTCTTCATTCAAACTATTAGGGCAGGGGTGTCCAAACTTTTTGCCAAGGGGGCCGGATTTGGTGAGGTGAACATGTGTGAGGGCCAACCATTGTAACGACACGATAATAACAGGGAAGAGAAATAACAATAATAATAATAATAGTACTACTACTAATAATAATATGCAAATTAAGTACTTAATGAAATTTTTGTTGCAATGGCATAGTTTTTATATCTTCACATAAAAAACAAATGAAAATGTTTGTTTTCCAAAATAAATGTGCATTTTATATTTGAAGACCAGTAATAAAATGAAGAAAAAGTCTCAGTGAAAAAAAAAAACACTACTCATAATTCACTGTTATACATAACATACTATTATTCACTGTTACATGCAAACTGTAAACGTGAATTTATACCATGTGAACAAGAAAATAGCACTAACATTTATCTTATTCAGAAGTACAAACCACTGACAGTTTTGATCACAATTACACACACACACATTTTAGAATTTATTTAGCCTACCCCAGAAGACTAAACAAGTAACTCTCCTGCACTAATGTGATGGGTGGTACTGAGATTTCGATTGCTGCAAAAGTCTGGCTTAAACGCAGTGGTTTTGATGATGTCACGCAAGTGAGAGTCACTTAGTCTTGTCCTCACGCGGTTTATGTTAAAGTTCAAAAGTGAGAATGTCTTCTCGCAAAGGTAGGCTATGTCAGGCGAAATAAGCTCAGCATTTTCTTGGCAAATGTCAGAATCTCTTGGAACCTGTCTCTATCCAGCAGGCGTCGACTCCGACAGTCTGTGTCAGTGTCACACTGCAGTTCAACGAGCATTGCAACCGGTTCTGTGCCTGGCGTTGTAATTGCATGCTGTGCTTTCCACAACATATGTGAGCTTCACAAATACCATTCTCTCCCGGAGTGGAACATCACGGAAAACCGCGTCCATTCTCATCCTGGCTCGCTTGCTGTTGCGATTGTGGGGGCAGAAGCAACTATCCGAGAGGTCATCATCGTTTTGAAGTGTTTTGTGAATGTTGTGATTACATATTATTTTCCCCATTTTACAGTGTTCATTGGTCAAATAAACATCGGTATTAAAGAACCTATCCTTCTTGTGTTGTTAAGAGAGCTAATAATAGCAACATCACACGACATAATAGCAAGATGTATGGTTTTTCTTTGCGAAATAAAACCGCGAATAACGCCTACCAAAGCGCAAACTAGTAAGTATGTTGTGGTCAAAAAACAAGAATACTGTTTAGGGTGACCAGATTTCCAGAGTCTAAAACCGGGACACTATGTGTGATATTGTAAGGATATTGGCCGGGTTTCCCAAATGCAGTTAAGAAGTACTTAGCGCTAAGTACTACTTAAGACCCTTCTTAAGGCTCCCGTAAGAAGCAACCGCGTTTCCCAAAATGCTTCTTAGCCTAAGAAGACCTGCCGTTAAGAAGGATCGCTAAGAAGTTTCTGAACCACTCTTAACACCCTTCTTAGCGACAAAACAGTGAAAACAGCACCCCCCTCAGGCAGGTAAAGCAATGTGACAGTAAGCAAGGAGATATTAATGCAGTACGTCCAGTTTTCCTGATCGTGTTTTCCCCCTTTTCCCTATCGTTCACGACAAGGGGACGCCAATTTCTCGGTTTTCACACATATTCTCCTCATGTAGCAGATTTCTATCAGAAAGATAAGAATATAGCCTACACATTAAATGAAATGACATACTGATTTCATTTTGTGTTTCCATTTTTAATTCCCTGGTCTTTGTTTCGGTATTATTATATGTGTCACTTTGTTTTTGTGTCGTGACGACAAATGTCATACTTTTAGCCGGTATTTTATTGATGAGTTCAGTCAGAGTGTTATACCACTTCAGTTTGGAGCATTTTACCATAGAGTCTAGAGTAGCGCTCTAAAATCTTGTAATTTACTATGGTAACTATGCGCTCCAATCGGCCATTCTGAGATCGATTGCTCATTGCGCTTGAGTTAAGAAGGCAGATCAGACGGTTCTTAAGACGTTGGTAAGAAGGGCGTTAAGAAGGCGTTTGGGAAACACTCTTATCTTAACGCTTCCTCTTAGCCGACCTCTTCTTAAGTGCCTTCTTAACTCGTTAAGAAGGTTCTTTATTGGGAAACCCGGCCATTGTTGATACTCCAAAGTGAAGCAAATCGAGTCCAGCCTAGAATTGAGGAATTACTAGAATTTTTTAAGTTCTTCTTCAGTGCCACTAAAGATAAAAAAATATCATCAATAAAACGAAAAAAATAAATAAATAAATGATGTTTGAAAACATTTTCAGAAGAATAAACAAAGTCCAACTCAAACTTCCCCATGAACAAGTTAGCGTAATTTGGGGCAAATGGGGATCACATGGCGGTCCCCTTCACCTGATGATAAAAGTTATTTTCAAATTTGAAATAGTTCATGTTAAGCACAATATGTGCCAGATCTCATATAAAAGACGTTGGTAGTTCATCCACATCACGAGCTTTGAGATAATATTCTAGGGCAGATAAACCAAGGTCGGAATGTTGGTGTACAGGCTGGTTACGTCCATAGTGCACAGGAAGTCACCATCAGCAACATGAACGTTCATCAATTTGCTCAAAAAATCAGACGTATCTCTTAGGTATGAGGGTACTCAGGGTAGTGACCAGACAATGGGTTTGATGTACCAGTTTACATACTGTGAGATGGCCTCAGTAAGGGATTGACAACCGGCCATGATTGGACGTCCGGGAACAGTATCGTCACATTTTTTATGGATTTTTGGCAAGGTGTAGAAGAGAGGTCGTACTGGGTGTTCTGAAGTAAAAAGGCAAATTCATTTTCTGTGATGTAATTTGCACTTCTGCCAGTATTCAGTGTGCGTTTTATCGAGTTAAAGAAACGGCCAGTGGGATCGCACATAAGGGGGGCATAAAATTCTTTGTCACCAAGTTGTCTTAGTATTTCATTGCGGTATGCACCTTTATAGTCCAGTCATTCTACAGGAATAAGGGGGTCAACCCACCACAAATTGCAATAGTAATGATTGTACTGCCAAATTAATCCTTATACACCAGAGAATCTACCATGAAGTTTCTCCTAAATTTTAAGCATTGGAACATGACCTAATTTGCATAATCCAAGATGGCGGACCATAAATATCACTTTTACTGAAATAACTCAAAAACTATTAACTTTGGATTACATAGTTGTATTGAAGTTGAATATAAACTTGTGCATTGTGGACATTTTGGTACTAATTGTATTTTTCTATCAGCAGTACTTTCTGAGATATGACAGGGTTGAAATAATATGTCTAGATTCAATGTTGAGTAAAATACGAAAAAGATTACATTGTTTCCAAGATTGCTTCAAACTTTTGGTTGTCTTGTTGTGCTATTTTACATTCAGCTTTATTTAACTCTTCCCAAAGTTCAGAAAAATACAACCCTTTCTAATAATGTAGTCAGTAATCTATAGTCTTTCGAACCCATTGACTCGCTTAGAAATGTTGCCACTCGTTACTGATTGGAACCTCCCAGGAAGCTGCCTTCCAGTCCGAAAGTTTACTGAACATTGTGGTACGCTGAATCTGCAGCATGGAGGTCGTTCACACAGTCAATTCTGGCTCTGACTTTTGTTTCCCACTCATCATTTCTCTGTATACAAATGTCATGTATACAATATTATTTTCTTCTGAAAGTCATACGTCCTGACTTGGATAAGTAGTGTGTCTTTGACTTTTCCAGCATAGGGATCGTCCTTTCCACAGAACAAACAGTGTTTGCTGAAGATAAATGGCTCCTCTAATGAACGCAGAGTATGAACAAGGCCCAAGAAATTAAAAGAATCAGAACCAGCTGCTTTTCTCTTGAATGCCTCAATTTCGCATGGGTTACAGAATTCTGCAGGAATTATGAACATGTTCTCCAGGTTTCACAGAACACTCACCACCTCTTTCTGCATTAGCTTTTGTTATGGCATCACATCTGGGTCAGTTTAGAACTTAATTGGTTGTAAAGTATTGGTTCTCTACACAGAACACACATTTCATCCATTATTCAGATTCTTTCAGTCTTTCAGGCTTAAGGACATAAGGGTTTCTTAAAACGTACCAGAGGTTGACAGTAACTAAGTAAATCTACTCAAATACTGTACTAAAGTACAATTTTTGAGCATCTGAACTTTACTTGAGTATTAAACATTTTGGCAACTTGTGACTTTCACTTCACTACATTTCCAAGACAAATATTTAGGGCTGGGTATCATTTAGGATATGGCGATTCGATACGATTTTTGATACAGGGCTCATTATACGATACAATTTTCGATACAGTGCAATTTAATTCGATTTGATTCCAATACCGATACATATTACTTTATAATTATTACTCAATGTAATTCACCCAATAAAGCCAGACAAATATTGTTATGTTCAATTTATTGAACAGGAAAGTCAATGCTTTTTACTGAATATGTCACAGAAAAGGTGCCCAGTCTCACTAGGTACCTGTAGTCAACTTATAAAACCATTTGTGCAAAAGAATACAATATGGCTAATGTACATTTGTACTCAACAAAGTACATTTACTACATTTTTGTTTAGAATCACTAGTGCATTCCTCTGTGCAGTAGCTACTGGGGAGTGAATTGATATTAATAGCCAGAATATCGATATTATATAGTTTTTACAAATATCGATATATATATATCTCGGTATCGATTTTTTTTTATCACAGCAGTACAAATATTGTACTTTTTACTCCACTACATTTAAAATGTGGGCATCGAATACAGTACCAAGGGCGTCGCCAGACAGATTTCACTGTGACACGTATTGGTCTGTAGTGCCCCAGTATAAATTTCACCAGTAAAAAAAAAATTATCATTATTGTTTGTTTTTACCTTTGTGTCACCATTTCCATGTGGATGTAAATGTTACAACTTTACTTTTTACGTGTAATGTGTAAGGCAGCTAGCAGAGGTAAACTTTCCGCAGCCGTCTTACGAGCTAGCTCAGGCTGTAAATGGAAGTAGCCTATAGGTTAGGGTGATAGTTTGATTACATGTATAGTTAATTTGCAACCTTTTTAACAGTTAAGCAGGACAGTTAACAATTTTAATAGAATTTTGGGATTTTCAATATTGCTGCTGGCTAGCATGACGTTTGGGCTGTGGACGCATTGTTCAAGGTATGTGATATCTCAGAAAGTACTGCAGATAGAGAGGTAAATTTGGTACCAAAATGTTCACAACAAGCAAGTTTATATTCAACGTCAATACATTTATGTACTCTAACATTAATAGTTTTTAAGTTATTTAAGAAAAAGTGATTCTGGTCTGCCATCTTGGATTTATGCAAATTAGACCATGTTCCAATGTGAGGAATTTAGGAGAAACTTGATGGAAGAGTCTCTGGATCATGACAATTACTTTGGGACCAGAACTATTTCTATTGCAATTTGTGGTGGGTCAATCAGTAGAATGACTGGACTATTATCTTGGATTAGGCCTACAACCGCACCACCTTTGTCAGCAGGTTTAATTACTATGGTGTCGTCATCAGTTAATGTCCGTAAAGCAGCGCGCTCAGAGAGATTTGGATAGAATTTGTGGGGCTTCGTTATTTTTTTAAACACATCTTGATCAACCAGACGGCAAAATGTTTGGACCGATGGATTAAGAACAGGGGGCATACACTTACTTTTTGGTCGAAAATGACTCTTCACAGAGTCACAATCCGGAACAGGCTGTCGATTGGGTTGGGTAAAGGGCACTGTATTCGTAGTAAAGAAAGCTCTCAATTTCACAATTTTACAAATCTCAACATCGTGCTTCAACGGCTGCCATTGAAAACGACGCCATCCCACGGTCCATTCTCTTCTACTGTCTATGGGCATGACTATGGCTACGGCTTATTATCCAAACAGTACGGTAAATATTCTCCTGTGCGACAGGAACTCACTAGCCGTCGCATGATTTGTGATGCCATTTTTAGCACAATTTCAGATAAACGTTTCTTACAAGGCAATAACATGACAGATTTCCGATCGAAGCAAGTATGTTGTGCTGTGTCCTCTCTGGTTTAGAACAATGGCAATATCAAGACACCTCATCCTTCTCATGTAAAGTTATTTGATTTCAAAGTGACGCTAAAATGAATGGAAGTCAACGAAATGCTAAAGGCTATTGGGCCCTTTCCAGGTTGGGATTTCCCCATGGGTGCTTCAACTTCAGCCTATGCCCCTACCCCCTTAACACGAATATGACCGTTTTTGCTAGCTTCGCTAGAAAAAGGTCACACTGGAATAAGTACTAAACATTTATCACTAATTCCTATATTATGCACAGGAAAGCAGGTACTGAGCTGTATGCCATTTGCAGAAAAAAATATTAATGAATGAATCCAAGTAAGTTACACATTAAATATGCAAACTTGAGACATTTGGATGCAGTTTCTCAAAAGGTAATGATGTGGCATTAAGACATTAAACCATCCACATCAAAACAAGCCAGTCTTATTGGTTAATTATAAATGAAATACTGGTAAGAGTGGACTAGACATGAAACGTGGATTTTTTTTTTATTGCAGACTGGAAGCACGAGATGCTGAGTTTGCTTAGCCTGCAAGCAAAATTATGCTAACGTCATGTTAAGATGGGGATGGTAACTATGTTCCCAGGTAACTATGTTTTCATGGTCCTTTATTTCTTGTGCACTATGTTCCCAAAGTCCAGAATTATCAATTTACTGTTCGGCTAAAAAACTTTTTACTGAGCAAAATGTTTCATTATTCCGGGGCCAAGCAGCAAAACTATATAGATACTAACTATCTAACTACAACTATATAACGCATGTTTCCTTTTACCAAAAAAAAAAAGGAGATTTTAAAAAAATTCCTTAGACACCCTAGAAACAAGATATAATGCTTTCCAAAAATTACCTTGCAAAGCCAACAGGCCCCCATATCAGTTACATAGCGTCCCCCCACCATCCCCATCTTTGATGAACCCGAGGAACATTCCTTGATAACATACAACATTCGAATGAGATATAAGGAGTGAAGACACCCACAGGCTCACACAAGGCAGGCAAGCACAGCTGGAGAAATGACAGGCCTTTGTGAATATTCTATATCCGGTTGCAGGCTGACACTCTATGAGGTTGACTATTCGGTCCATGCTGAAAGTTAAACAGGCAAAGGTGTTTATGTGGGAATAAATCACACAATGCTAGTTTCCATAAATGACAGACCGTAAAAACCTAAGATTGTCACTGGTGAAGTCTACTATCTCTACTGCAGAAATTAGATGTGTGCTGTGCTGGTATGCCCACCAGGCTCCAGAGAGAGAGAGAGAGAGAGAGAGAGAGAGACCTTGCCAAGAACACAACACAAAGACAAGATTAGCCTTCATCCCGCCACACTGTTTATCCTTCAGTCAAGAGCAGAAAGTCTTACCCCTCAGAACTGTTTATTTTCCCCTCCATTCATCCATTCTAAGACAGTGCATTTGTTCCTAATAACCATGTAATGATGTAGAACTTTGGGTATTATCCTGACCTCAGAGAACCTGTCTGCTACCTACTTGGATTGCCAAGTGATCAGACAATACCCTACAATTGCAAGTGAGCCCCAGCCCAAGGCTATAATGTGTTACCTGGCACCTTAATGTGTTTGTACTGACATTAGCAGTATTGGAAGTCAAACTGCAGTGAACTTAATTGAAGCTTAGGCACTTCTACCTTAATCAGGACCAACTTGCAGACATAACTCTCCTCAAATGTTGTACATCATCCCAGAAAATAATAGCCGTCAGCAACAATAAAAGCAAGGGAGGCAATACCAGATGTGCGCAGGCTGCAATTGTTTTCGCTGTCCTTCACAGTTCACTTTGAAAGTATATTTGGCATGCAGACCTTCATACATGGAAAAGCTTGGGCGCTGAAAAGCCGCTGGACGTGTTGTTTTAACCTTGGAGAAACATGAGCATGAATAAATGTAAACAGGATGTAAAGGAGCTTATGGAGGAGAGAGATTGAGAGCCCAGCATGAGTTCTGTCCCAGTTTATTTGCTCATTCCACTCCTGTTCCATAATCCACTTATCACCAAGCCAAGGCGACAGCCCAGCCTCTCGCTCTGTGCTGCTTTTGTTTAAAACATCTTCCATAGATACTAGATAAAGGGGGAAGGAGGACAGGGGGTGGAAGGATGGCAGTGATATTTGGGTGTCAAACTGGAGGGGAGAGAGTTAGTATGACAAGTTCATGAGACTATTGTGTGGATGGGATATTTTGAGAACACTGCTGAAACATGAGAGAGGTCACAGGGATACTGTTCTTTACATTTATGGATCATCTTCCAGGTGCATGAGGCCAGACTGTGAAAGAACATCATATCATAGTCTTAGGAGCTGCCCGTACAATGTTGGTCTCTCAGTGATGTTCACATGCTGAAGCACCTCTCACGCAAGAGACATCATATGCAAGAGAAATCATATCAGAGCACTTGTACAAAGTGGAGAGAAACTCAATTTGTGAGACAGCTCATATTAAAGAGATAATCCCCAATGCACACATACAGACTGGTACCAACTGATACTATGAGGACGAGAATATAAATTACAAACATTGCATTTCAATGGACCTGCACTGCCCCCCGGTGTTCATTAGAGAGAACTACATTGTTATTTTAGGCTCAAAATAGAACAAATAGTCCAGATTGTGTCTTGCTCACAAAATTCATCATCCGTAAATACTCAAATCTTTATTGTATTGCCAATGTGTAAATGTCATGGAGATGTTTAGGTGATGTAAATAAAGAACCTTCATGTAGGTGTCTTAAGCAGTTTGGCTTTTGGTAAAAAAAACAAAAGATTTCGTTGAGAATCCAGACAAAAATGAATGCAAACATGGGACCTTTTTTCACACTTTATTAATCCCTTGGGGAGGTCCCTTCAGGCAAACTGCTTCTCTGCATTTAACCCATCACACTCGAGAGCAGGGGGCCGCCATGACAACAGCACCTGGGCAGCAGTGTATGGGGATGGTACCATGCTCAGGGTACCTCAGTGGCACTTCTGGGTGGATTCAAACCTACGACCATCCGGTCCCAGGTCCGTTACCTTAATTAATATACAAATGGCATGCTCATTTAATCCAAGCTTGAATGGAGAGGGTATTAGTATTTTATATAGTTTCTTAATTTAGCCTACTTGTGATTACTTGTGGTTAAAAATGACAACGAACATAATGAACAACGTACATAATGTATGATACTCTGCTCCACCTCTAGAGTGTTACAGGCCAGTGCTGAATTGTGTATTCTGGAATGCATTAGCGTACATTCACAAGACAAAGGAAAATATATATAATGAAATCAATGACTGTATGAGTAAATCATACTTAAATCAATTACACCTTAATTTAATTGACTGGACAACAGTGTTCAGATTTCAGTTAACAGGGATTAACACAATGCACCAGAATGTAGGCTACTTTAATTTGTTATGAGTTATTTTTGTTGTGTAAAAGCATCAAAAAGCATTGTTGTGTACTGTATCAGGTATCAAAATAATCTACAGTATTTTGTATTTACCAGTGGGCTTAATTCATTGACAAGTGTTTAACATGTTGGTCTTTGCAAAAACACAAAACTGATCATGCTGAAGTATACTAAAGCAGCAGTTTACCAGTGGGCTACATGCAAATATAAATACTCCCAATTTATTTCAAACTTTCAACTTACAGACTTGTACAATAAATTGTCCACATAGAATCCCATCCCATCAGGGAAACATTATACTGAACCAACTACTGACACTAGGAGGAGTAAATCACTGATGATTTTTCATTAAAAGGGTGAAGTTAAAAAAAAGACTACACAGATTATCTAATCGTAATGTCATCAGATAACAGATACCATCAAATAAGAGTAACCGTATGTGGGCTGCCATTGGCTGCGGCAAAACCACACAACCACTTCTGTGTTGTGTGTCACCATAGTAACACTGGGCATTCAACAGAGCCTTAATAGAAACAAGGAAACTGTTTGTGGCATGTGAAAGGTTGTTCTCCAGGTAATATAGTTGTCTAAGCCAACAATAAGGCTAGCCCAACATCAACATCAGTACACGTGATACTACAGGGTGTCAGTCAAGGAATGGGTCCACTTCTGCTAACCACAGGGATATCTGCTGTGCACAAAAAGAACATTTAATGCTTACAGGAAGCTTCCAGTTCAACCCAGTCTGTACAACCAAGCTCATGAAACAGTTCAACTCTGCATGCTGTTCAGTTTCTGAAAAAAAAAGGCCTTTGTGACAAAGTTCCCTTTTCTTGACATAAAAAACGTGCGCTTGGCAATTCGTCAGAGAGGTTCAATAGCTTGTCTCAACTTCCTCTGGTGATACGAAGCAAGGGCTATCTGCTTTGTTGATCTCTCCCTTTCCGACCGAAGGCTGTCCTCTTCTGAGGGGTCTGCGATGGTAATGGGGAGAGGGAGGGTGGACCCACTGACCCGGAGGATGAGGAATTGGAGATGGGGGGATCAATGAGGGGGTGTCGGGAGAGAAGCTCATGGAAGACATGGTGCATCTGCTGGCACACCTCCTGTGTGTGTGTGTGTGTGTGTGTGAGAGAGAGAGTGTGTGTATGTGTGTTTGTGTGTGCACGTGTGTGTGAGAGAGAAAGAGAGTTTGAGTGTAAATGTGAATGTGTGTGGGTGTTAGTGTGTGAACGTGAGTGTGAGTGTGAAGGTGTGTGTGTGCAAAAGGGAGAGAGATAAAGAAAAAGACAGTAAGTAAGCATATGTGTATGTAAGTGAAAAAGAAAAGAGAAAGGGAGAGCTACAGAAAACAGCATGATGGGCCTAACTGGCTGTTACAGATAATGAATCATTACAGCACTATTTTGAAGCACACTTTTGGAGAGAAATTTCTTACTTTGTCCACCTTAATAACCATATTTTCGACACTGCCCGAATGTCCCATGTCATCTATAGTAGACTTCCTGCCCTGTGGACTAGAAAGCAAGACAGAGACTTAAGTCAGACGCTAGTTCCAGACCACACATACGCATCAGCAGCCACACCTGCAGCCACATCCCACATTTGCTTGTTTTAAAATAGACAAACACAAGATGGACCCAGTTGTGTGACACAAATTCTAACAGCTCACAGCTTCTTCTCCACAACACTGTGGCAGTATGTTGTGCAACACTACTTGTATTGATGGGAAAGAAACCAAGACAAGATAAAAAACATGTAAAAACACATACTGCAGATGCTTGCGAAAGACATCAGGGGAGTTTGCTGGCATGATGATATGCCCCTTTGGAAAAGGCAAAAAGGACTTTCCGCCATGGAGGCCACTGACCCCGAGTGATCCTGCCCTCTCACGACAGCTCTTCTGGCTGTGGCACAGAAGCAAAGGGGACAATGAGTTTCCAGGGTCCAGTGAAATACACTCAGTTGACTGCAGTGAGGAGAGCTGTGCTTTGCAGAGCAGTACCTTGAGCTGAGATCCACCTCCTCAAGGGCCCCAGTGCTGTTCCTCTTTTCAGATGGTCTTGTAGTAGCCTCAGGACTGTTATAACAGAAAGGGCAAGGTAGAGAGAGAGAGATAGAGTGAAAGAGAGAGAGTGAAGGAGAGAGAGAGAACGGGGGGATACACACAGTGTTTTTTATAACAGAATGTGTCCCTCAGGTTGACAAATTTACAAGCTCCTAACAGCTTCAAGTAAAATTAGTACATGTGCCATTTTCATTCATTAAGGATTAACACTGCACACAGTTACGGTCATCTAAAATAAAGTTGTGAAAAGCTAGAAGAATTGACATTTTTAACAGTCAGTGTGTGTGTGTGAGAGAGAGAGAGAGAGAGAGAAAGAGTGAGGTGAGTGAGAGAGAGAGCGAGAGAGAGAAAAAGAGAGGAGAGAGAAAGAAAGAGAGCCAAAGAAAATGAAAGACAGAGTGAGAGAAAGGGGAGGAGAGAGAAAGTAAAAAGAGAACAAGATAAAAAGAAACTGTGATAACTTTCCAAACCATTTCCAACATCTCAAAACAGCTCAGTAGTAGCAAGTCTATCTAAGGAAGAAGGTCCTGTCTTACCTAGTGATGCTGATGTACTTGTGTGGTATGAGCCCCTTGACGCCACTGGACTCCCCCCTCCACCAATCATCTGAGGGTTTACTGTGGAGTGTGAGGTGCTCTCCCTTCTTGAAGGACAGCTCAGTGGATGACCGGGCAGTGTAGTCAAAAAGGGCAACCGCTTCGAGATCTAACAATCAACAAGGACTGCTTTTTTATACCCCCCTTCAGAAAGATCTCAGAAGTGTTTCTGGTCAAATGTGATTGATGTTAAGTAGTACTGAATCTTACCCTCTCTCACTAAAGGGCTATCAAGTTCCCCCTCTCCCTCATCCACATTTAGCTCACTGTGGGCAAAAGACAAGCATGTACACACACACAATTAAGCATATACCGTCGCTCCACTAAGTCATGCGTACTACTGTTGTGTTATAATTCAGCTGGTGATTATTTATAATTCAGCTGTAAGCTGTGCTCATCTTACGTATGTGGTCAGTGTTTGTATGTGCTGAACTCTATGTGGTCAGGGTGTGACAAGATGCTCTTGTGTGTGTGAACTCATATTCTAACCAGTCATCCTGTTCCAAGGTCATGCACTTCTCGTAGGACAGGCCCGGCAGCTCGGCCTGCCCGGGGAAGATGCTCTCGTGCTGGAGGATGATGCTCTTCACCAGAGCATTGATCTTCTGCAGGGTGGAGGCGTCGCCGGCCTCTGGCCCGCGGATGAGGCTGGGCCCGAAGCACACGGCCAGGTTGTAGGGCTGCATCATGTTCTCATCGCTGTACTGGGAGACGCTGTTAGGGGAGTAGGAAGGGGGTGGAGGTGGGAAGCAGACAGGCTGGGTCAGGTCTGTGGGCTGGCAGGCCTGTCTGAGAGCAGACCACATCAACAAGGCAACATTCTCTTGCCATTATGCAAAGCCACCTCCATTTTAACATCAAAACAGTTTCCTTAGTCCAGAAAAGAAGAACTGGCAAGCAAACATGATCGGACTCATGTGGATGTGGAACGATTGCATGTGTGCTTGCAGCAACCTGGTCCTTTACACCTGTTTGGCCTGTGAAACGGAACGAACAAGCTCATTTGGATGTTCTGTGTGTGTGTGTGTTTGCGCGTGTGTGTGTGCATGTGTGTTCTGATACAATATTTTTTGAGCATTTCTGCATGTTTATGTTTACACATGGGATCTTGGGCAGCCAACCACAGGCTGTGGTGTGACTGTGTGGTGCAGCCATGTCTTTCTTGCTGCATGGATGGTTCACACTGTGAGAAAGTGAGTGATGGCATTACTCACTGGTTGAGGAATGCAAAGAGGTATCTCATGACAATGATGAGAGGCTTGGGGTAGGACGAAATGATGGCCTTGATCTGCGCACATTTCTCGGACTCGTTCTCAATTACTTCATAGAGGGTGAGAGATAAGAGCCAGTGAATCACAGAGAGACAGTGTACGAACGGCATGATTTACCTACATAATCAAACAAGCATAATTCAAATAAGCTTTAAGCAAATAGGAACCCTTATAATGGGCCAAAACACTGAACATGTACATGAATTCCTTTTTTATTCTGCATTAAAGGTGCTCTATGTGGGATTGTGGCCAAACCTGGCACTGCAATCAAAAACAAAATATTCTAAAGTATTGTTTCTCCTGTAGATGCAAGAGGCAAAACACAAAATCAACACATAAACAGAAGTTGTGAACTAAACATTAAGTTTTGCAATATGAATACTCTGGTTGTTATTAATGTTGTTAGTAAAATCAGTATTTTATTTTAATATGTTTACTTCATCTCTGGTGACATATTAGGGCCATTTTATGAATATTTTCATAAATCTCTCACATATAGCACCAATAACGTCTTTAATGTGAAAAAAGCATTTGGTAATTCAGTGCAGCTTAATGGGGAGAGAGGAAAGGACAAGTAGGAGAGAGAGAGAGAGAGAGAGAGAAAGAGAGGAAGAGATAGATTGTGTGTGTGTATGTGTATGTGTGCAGCTGGCAACCCTTACGGACACACTCCATCAGCTGGTTGAAGCTCTCGTCAGGAAACAGAGGTTGCTCCAGAGTTCTGAAGTACAGCTTCAACACACCAGCCACAGAGTCCATGTCAGAAATGCCGTCAGCTAACGGGTCCTCACCTACTCACACAAACACACACACACACACAGGCACGCCCCCCCACACACACAGACATAAAGGCAACACATGGATAGTGGTTGTAGTGTAGGGGGTACAGGGTGTTCACAGTGTATGTATTGCAGTATCTACGAGTAGGCTACTGAAATGACTGATTCAGTACTTTGATAGAAGGGGTTGAGTGTGAATCTGCATACCATTTTCAAAGGCATCCCTCAAGGAGTTTATTTCCAGCTGCAAGCCAGGCACACGGAATATTCCCTCATGATGTAAACCTAACACAAGAGGGGTGAAGGTGGGTGTGTGAATGGGTGGGTAGAAAGCAGAAGCAGACAGATTACCCACATTGGTGAGATTACAGAGGAGGTGAGAAGGTTGGGGGACTAGGTAAACAAGGAAGCAGAAAAAAGCAAACAGACGGGGGAAGTACAAGCAGGAAGGAGCAGCAAAGATGCAGACAAGAGAACTATCTAACAGGAGAAGTGGCAGCTTGACACACTTCCTTTAGCAATGACTAAAGCAACAACATTTTTTAATTCTTTTTTTGTCATTATATTTACCATTCAGGTTGATGAAACGAATGCAGCTCTTCATCACAAGAGGGATGTTCTGCTTGGAAGCCTGGGTTGCAAAAATGTAAGTTAGTTACTTCAGGAAACAGCTAAAAGACAAATAAGACAGATAAGAAAAACGTTGAGACATTTTTTCTAAAGGCAGTTATATACTTTTGAGCATAACAAAAGGACATACTTTGCTGATACTTTTACCACATATTTCTTTCAATGTATCCATCTTTCAAATCTGCCATGTTTTGCTTTGCCTGAGCACTTAAGACATGGAATTTCAATAATTAGCAGATCTATCTGTTTAATGCTTTTGTGCTCATTAAGCTTAGCCATTTCAGAAAATGGTTGGATCAAATATGTAGCAGGGTTTTTACTTTCTGACGTCAGGATGTCCACCGGTGATTATGATAAACCATGCAACTACACAGAAGTTTACATATTTTTCGTCTCAGTGACCTAGGGTAGTGTACCTTAATAAAGGAGAGCAGGTTTCCAGTAAAGAGCTTCTGGTTAATTTGGGTCCCTGGATGACTCTTGCGATAACTCCTCTGATGCCTGAGAGACCTTCTGGTGCGCGTGCTGACAGACATAATCACCAACATACATAGGTGTGACCTTCATTAGGAAATATCTACACACAACAGACTTTACAGGCCACAAAGCCACGTCCTGGTTAAACAGCTTGTCCACAAGTCTTACTCTTACAGTAAGTCTGAGCATTGGAATCATCCACCATAAAGGGTCACAGAGGTTGGTGTTACATGAGCAGGCTAACATTTCTGTATCAACTGGGTCTTTAAATACAAAAGAATAAAGGTTTGCCTTTTGTTTACACACCTGACATTGTTGTCACCATTAGCCCTGGCTGTTGAAAATGAGAGGAAAAATGACGTGCTTTGAATAACATCAACACAAGGGGATCTAAAAATGGTGGTTTCAGCTATGGTTTCAGCTGACAAAAATATGAATGAATTGATTGATGTGAAAGTAATGAAGAGGAACATGGTAGTTTCAGTAAGGGTAGTGTATTGCTACCTTTTTGTAGGGCCACCTGTAGAAGATCGTGTTTGGCTTGGAGCTTAGAGATCACGGACATGGACAGAAGCTGTTCCTTCACTTTCTGAAAACAGCAATTAAGTTGTTATTGTTAGATTGTCCCTAGGACTTGCAGTTAATTACTCTACCAAGCACACACACACACACACACACACACACACACACACACAGTGTTTGTAACTAGTACTGAGTAAGCCTCGTAAAAACTACCTAGAGGATAAGATCTTATGAAGATCTCCTAAAATCCTCTTATGGGAAAAAGAACAGTACTGTATAAGACTATTTTAAGATCTTCAGTTGAACTAGGATTGGACTCAAACCAGGCTTCACTGGACTCTATTAAGCTTTGCTTTTAATTTAAGAAGTATGAGACAAAGGCGAGATCTTAATGAATTTGGAATCGTTTCTCCTAAAACCCCCTTAAAGATAAAAACATCTTAATATAAGATCTTATTCATTTCTGAAAGACAGAATCAAAATAGTTCTAAGAAGCAACATTTTCCTCTTGGTATGGTAAAACATGCCTTTCTTTTTATTCATCTAACCCTTTCTCAGCAAACATGCACTCTGGCCACAACGCAAAACAGCCAGGTGCATTGGGACTGCAGTCAGAGCACATCCCCAACCCTAGTGATGGCATTCCATCACACTGCCTTCCCCTTCACGAAATGCCCCCATGCACTTGACACACACACACTGGTGTCCCTCACGCACCTTCCACCATACTTCTCCCATCCAGTGTGCCCCACATACTGATGCTTCACCCATCACTGGGGTCCCTCACACTGAGGTCAACCTAACCTGGAGGTCCCTCATATGACTCACTCAGTAGCTGTGCATCCGATGGCCTCACAGCAAGCCATCCCACTTCTGACACCATTTGAAGTGAAGGGGAAGAGAAGTTAGCCCCACCTGGCTTTAAACCCAGGGCTCCGGGGTACCAAACATGCACTCTGACCGCAAGGCCAAAGAGACAGCCTCACTGGAATAGCAGTCTGAGAGTACATCCTCAACTCTAGTCATGGCACTCCATCACACCAAGAGAGGCATGTCTTTCAGCAGTCATGAACCAAAGCAACAACAGATCTTCTCCTTTAAGTGAATTTAATTAAACAAGCCACAACAAAACATGCTTTGAGGGCTCCAAAAAATGTGTAACCAGGCATAAACCATGTTCCATCACAATTACAAAATACATAGTCCACTTAAGGTGACTGAGATGACCCACAATCTATACACTAGAAAATTGAAATCACTCACTGTGAAATAGAAACTCTCCATTTCTTGTAAATTGGCTCTGCGTTTGGCCAAACTGGGCTCCTGAGTCTGGCTGGCTGTAAGGTCCTGGAGGGCCCCCAAGTCCTCATCACCAATGACGGTGATCATGGCAGATTGGGCCTCCTCTAGTGTCTCACCGGCCTGGCCAAAACAGGAAAAAGTAAAATGTGAATAAACCAGTAATGGTAACAAGCGATGGACAATGTGAATTCAAAAGATACAATCTAGTACCACATACAGTATTTCCATCACATGGTTCTACCTGTGCACTTAATATAGAGGATTTCAATAATTAACTCCTTTACCTGACTAAGGAGCTGTCCTAATTTGAATCAGTTAGTTTGGTGAATGTCTGAAAAAAATACATGGTACTGGATCGTAGCCTCTGAAGCCAGGTTACCCATGACTGATGCTAACTCAGGTGGCATGGCTAAATAAAACTAGAGGACAGACAACATGATGAGTTAAAATAATAAACTTTAAAGGTGTCATTGCATTGCATTGTCATTTTTTCATTAACTTTGCAGTGGTCTCTAGTATTAATGAATGAACCGTTTTTGGTGAAACAAATGCTTTAGTGCTACTGTTACAGGCTGTTCTAGTTTGGTGGAAGAGATGTAGAGGGGAGAATGACAGGTTCTCGGGTATGCCTGTTTTTCATTAACAAACTTACGTCACTTTGTTTGCCTTTTTCTTATTCACTCATTTTCCCGCCTATTTTCTTCCATTGACTAATGGAGGCAATAAAGGGTAGAAGAACATTTTCATGTGCAGCATGCATATGCAACTCAGAGTGACCTATCGAATTTTGAAAAGAGCAAGTACTAAACGGTTTCTCGCGGAAGTGACTCATTAAAGTGGCATGTAGTTTGCGAGTACCCGTTCCGCGTCTTTTGTGAAAGTCTCAAGCCTGGACTCCATCTGTTGGAAACGAGTCTCCAGCTCATCCTGCATGTCACAATCTGCTCTGACTTCACACACCTGCGCAGAGACACAAAGAAAGATCAGCCAAAACAGACACATGCACAGTACCAAGAACAGGTGTGAATGTAAACCAATACCTTGAGTGATGGACAAAGACAGACAGAATTAAAAAATCAACATAAAAGAGATAATGAATGAAAACAAGTGAATATAAAGGCTAAGTCTCACAGAAAAAGGGGGGTAGAAGGGGCGTCTGCTGCCTTCATCTATTTTCAATGTGTGTAACTTTAAGACCAGTTAAAGAAAGAGGTAAAGAAAGGGAAGACTGTACACAGGGGCTAAATAATTTCAAAATCTTGGGTTACACTTTATTTGAAGGTGTCTACATAAGGGTGTTACCAAATATTGTACTGAAATAAAGTGCTGAAGTGACAATACAGGACATAGCAAAGGCAGAAGTAGTTAGTGGCAGGTGGATGCTGACCGGGTCTCCCTCGTGGGGCAGGTACTTAAAGCTGAGGGGCAGACAGAAGGTGCTGTCATGGGCCTGCAGGAGCATGTCCCGGTCCTTGACCTGGTCCAGGGTGGAGACGGCCCCGCTCAGCTGCTGCAGCTGGGTGCCCAGGCTCTGCTGCATGCGGGACTGTCCTGACACAAAGCCCTGGAAGACCCGCGACACCCACGGGTGATAACCCACATCGCTGGTCTGATGACACACACACACACACACACACACAGCATATTTAAGCTTGCAACGTGTGTGACTATTTACTTTTTAATGAGACTATAATAGCTTAGAAACTATGATTATAATAGCATGTCTTATGATACATACACATAAACCCTTCAAAAAGCTATCATTGTGTAGTGGTAATGTCTATTGTTAATAAGAGACTATTATTCTATGAAAGCCTGATTAGTTTTGAAATACTAATATATTTTTTTTAGGAAAATTTCCTTTTTAATGATCTAAACACAAAATGAGCACAAAGGAAATCAGCACTATTGTTGTGCATCTAAAGGAAACCAGAGTAACAGTAGTGGGCACCCACATCGATGAGATGACTGATGTCCTGGAGATAATACTTGTTCATCGATGCATTGGCAGTAGCAAGGCTAAGCAGGTAGTCATTGCGAGCTTTAGTGCACTTGAACTGTATCTCCTGGACTTTCCCTTGTCTCTGTGTGCACACACACACACGCACCCACACACACATACACATGTGGACCCAGACACACACACACACACACACACACACACACACACACACACACACACACACACACACACACATACACACACACACACACAATAAATACCCATTTTCCAAGTCTGAGGTTTGCACAGTAATACCATTCTGTGGCATTCTGCAACACTCCCACACAAAATGACTGGAACAACGTGACATGCTTTTGCTCAAATAGGCCGTCACAGCTCTAAACATTACACTGGAAGGTCACATTCAAACAGCAACTCTCTAACTCTTTCTAGGCCACTGTGCATCCTTAACAGGCAACTGTGTGGCAACAATGACAAGGCATGAGTGAGTGTAACAAAGAACACTTTACTTTCTCAATCAATTTCTCCACTTTCTTGGCAGCACCCTGCTTCTGCTTCTCCTCCAGTTTCTCTGCCTCCTTCAGTTTCCCTTCTGCAGACACAAACTCGGTGTGGTACTGGTGGTAGGTCTTCAACGTCTGCCATTTACCAGCACAACAAAAGCAGAAATAGCATTATGTGCACTGCGCCTTGCCACGTACAGCAGTCACACGTCTCAGACAGAGAGAAGCGAAGGTGTCAGCTTACCGTCTGCATCTCTGTGGTGACCTTCAGAAGGTCCTCCTGCACCAGGCTGCAGACCTCTTTAGTCTGAGAACAAAATAAGAAAACAATGATTGATTTGTCATGCACTCTACCCTACTCTTTTTAACTGCAAAATGGTATTGCAGAGGATCTGTGTGCATTTTGTTGCACAAGAAACAATAACCTGAAGCTATTTGGCTGCATAACGATTTGTGGTTTACTATGCAAATGACACTTGGACCCAAAATAGCATACAACAGATTGACAGGTAAGTGGTGTTCAGAATCAGAGTCAGTTTTATTGGCCAAGTACACTTACGTATACAAGGAATTGGACTTGGGCAGATGTTAGATCTCTATACACCCAACATGTGACAAGTAGTAGTATTATGTTGAATTGTTAGTATTAGTAGTAGTTGAATTGTTGTTGTTGTTGTTGTTGTTGTTGTTGTTGTTGTTGTTGGTGGTGGTGGTGGTGGCAGGAGTAGGGTTGCCACCTATGTCTGACAAAAAACCTGACCTGCCGAAAGACATTTCGGCAACCCAATCAACCCTTTTGCTTATAAGCAGTCACCCGGGTGTCAGTGTCCTGGGAGAATATTTTTTTCTCTGGGACAGACCATTAAAAATCAGGTAAAACTGGGACAGGTGGCAACACTAGGTAGGAGAGGCACAAGTGTGTGTGTAGCTGTACCCGTTTGGCCAGGCGCTGCGTGTGCTCCAGACACAGGGAGAGGTTCTGAGGCAGGCTGGTGCTGCACATGTCACTGATGAACGCATGGTCACGACTCTCCTGCCGCGTCTGACTCAGGAGAACCAGCCAGCACTGCAGCACAGACTGACCATTAGGGTCCTTCCTGAGAGAGAGAGAGAAAGAAAGAGAGAGAGAGAGAGAGAGAGAGAAGAGTAAAGGAGAGAAGAGAGGAGGAGGAGGAGGAGGAGGAGGAAGAGGACAAGGAGCAGGGGGAGAGAAAGACAGTGGGGGAGAGAAGGAAAGAAAAAAATAAACACAGAAAGTAAGATAGAAAGACACAGAGTAAGTGAAAGTAAGAGCAAAGTCAGTTGACAAAAATAGAGACACCAGAGAGTTGCCGTGTTACTCTCAAGGTCTTACAATTCACTCAGCAATTGAACAGGCAGTTTGAGGCCAAGCCACAGACAAATGGACCAATTCAAAAAGAATCATTTTCCCAAATGAACTAGCCATTTTGATCATAGGAAAAGCTTTAAGCCTTTCTCGGAATTGTACCTCTTTATCTTGGAGCTAAAGCGGTCGGCTAGTTTGTCGAGTAAACGTGCATACTCGGCCTCGATCTCTCCCCGCCTGCGCAGGTAGTCACCCAGATCCTGCAGCAGCTGGGTCTTCTGCTCAAGCTGCTGATCAAACACCCTCAGCTGCTCCACTAGCTGAGATCGAACCTCTGAAAGAGAGAGTGAAAGAGAGAGGGAGGGAGAGAGAGAGAGAGAGAGAGAGACAGAGACAGAGAAACAGAAAGACAAGAAAAACCGTATTTTTAATCATTACATATGTACTATAACCTGGAATTATTTATAATAACATTCAGGGTTGAATAGAACCATGTCTTATATGGCTATTAGGACAAGCAAAATGTTAGCCAGTCAGCACATCTTTAGAGGGAATTACCAAATACTTCCCTTTTGCTGAGCTAATACATTGGAGAGGAGACTGAAAGTGAAATAACTGACCTAAAATTACTTGCTTCAATGTTACATTTTTACTGTGCATCATCTCAAATGCCAAGGTCTATGAGCACATTACCCCCACCCCCCATCTCCACCCCCCACACACACTGTTTCAAAGTTCTGGACTTCAAAGTCGTAACAACTGACTCAGCAGAAGGTATCAAAAGTAAAGTAGGAAATTACATGTAGGCTGAAAAGTCTATTAGTACAAGATGATCAGTCATCTGTAAATCATGTGAGCGAAGCCTCTCTTTAGACAAGTACAGTTGAGTATATTCACAGGCGTAGGGTGTTCCACATGCCATTTTAGTTCACATGGTAAGGAAATGCATTAAGTAAACAAGTGAATGAAACCAGACCACAGCAAGAGTGAGCAAGAAAACCAGGGCAGAAGCAGTGATCTTACCTTTGATTTGGGAGTCGTAGTCCTGAGTGCCCACTTTGTCCCTCTTTAGCCTTACATGTGACGCCATCATTCCACCAACAGGCTCAAGCTCTGGTTTAAAGAGGTGACAGTTCAAAGATATACATTCTGCCATTACACAGAGCTCCAACAGCCTATACTCACTGTCTATGTCTTCTAGTGAATGGGCATATATGACAACATGAGTAACCATGCTCTATTGTCCTATACAAAGTCCAGTCTGGAACATCATTCCTGGCATCTATTTATGTAGGTAATGCCCCACATGCTGCATTCTAGTTGCGAGCTGCTGTTGGAACAACCCTGAGCAGACTGAAGGAATTCACAGTATGCCAACTGTGTTTTACAGGCTCTAAATTTAACTCCTAACTCTGTATCACACAACTCAAACCCCCAATTTGAAGCCATCAAGTATCTTCTTAAAAACGGGGAGGTTTCCGTCAGTATGGTGGTAGATCTAAGCGTGAAGTAGAGCTCACATGAATGCAGTGTGCCATGTCCGAGACACAGGCAAGCTATAGCCCTTCAGCACGCTGCTCGTGCTAATTATAGCGTGCACATGCATCGGTCAAAATAACAGCAGCTATGTTTGTCTACAGAGCTGCAGGTGCTAAAGATATGGCAAGGCTGTAAGCAGCCCCAGCCCTCTGCCAGTGAAAGTCAATGTCAGGTCACTGGAGCTGAAATGTAAGTCATATTCAGCAGTACACAGCCTTGTGTTCCCTTGCATGACCTTTTACTCAAAAAACAATGAGATCAACATATCGAACAAGGCCTTTGGTCAGTGCGGCAATTTTTTTAAAAGTTGTTTTGGCTGCTGCCAACTGTCATCAGCAGTTTGTGGCTTTTTTGCTGCCTCTCTGGCTTTGTGCCTTCCACCTGCACCCCCTCCTCCACCCCCCCCCACCCCCCCCCCCCACCCCACCCCAATCATGGTGCTATAGCAGCCAAGCGAAAGGGGAAGATGTCAAGCTTCCTGTGTGTGTTGAGCAGTGGGGTGAGGTGTAGAGAGGAGCAAATCAGGACCCAGAGTCGCACATGTTCATCATGAGTCAGTTTTATAGCCCTTTCACTCGGTCTTCCTCACTTGTTTTCCTTGCCACTTCCCCTTTTTTGACAACCAAAAGTAACCGGCCCATTTCATAAGCAGGAAGGACAGTATGGTTTCACACTGCAAAGATACTGGAGTGTAGAGTTTGCGATGAATGCAGCAAGAGAAAAGATAGGGCTGGCTGGAGATGGCATCTGTTCCTACACTCCTCTCTCTCCTCCCCAATGACTGCTCTCACCCTGCCAGCTCCTCGATGCCTGGCAAGCAGTGCAACATCATAATATCATAAAAGCATATCATAATTCATCCAGGCTTTAAGAGCCATTTTATTTCCCTCTGGATGCATGGATTAATAAGCCCACACTCTCGTGGGGCACATAAGTGCTTCATAGAATAAATCTCAAATTGCCTAATAAAAATAATATGAGGCAAATACTACTGCTGCTACTGTTTTAATAAGAAGTAAAGCATTATTTTAGTCTATAGCTACACCAACTGCAAGGTATGTTTAGAATGATACTACACATACAGTATTTCTACAGGAACATCAATATGGATATGAAAATAATCATCAAATTACAGCCCACATTAAACACTTACCAGTACTTGGATGCCAAAAGTGCCTCTTGTCTCTCAATAATAATCCTTAAGAGAGGGCCTCCGCCTCATCACAGAATGACACGGTGAAAGCACAGAGAATGCCCCTCTCTCCGAAAACACACACACGAGAGGGCTGTCCTGCTCGGTTTCTGCCTTCACCCTGGGACCGCCACAGTCAGCTACTGCCGGCTTCTGAAAGTGCTGAGAGTGTGAGGTCACACCTCCCCTCCCTCTCTCTCTTACTCCCTCCCTTTCTCTCTTTCACTCTCTCGATTTCTCTGTATCTCTTCGTAGTCCCTGTAGAGTAAACTGTCAGAGAGAGAGAGAGAGGCAGAGAGAGTGTTTGTGAGAGAGAGAGACAGAGAGTGACAGAGTGTGTGAGATTGAGAGTGTGTTGCAGAGAAAGAGTGAGTGATAGAGGGAGAGAGAGTGAGAGATAGAGAAAGAAATCACTAGACTAATATCTGCTTCTTGTCCACTCTATATGGTCAGTGTTCTGTTACATTGCTAATCTCCCACCTAAAGCAACATTACCGATAAATTATCTCATACATTGGCACAACATGCAGTCATACAGGAGATAGTGTCAGAGGAAATGAGATCACATTAATGGCATGCATTTTTAAAACCGGTTGAGGTCCCTGGGAACTGAACCCATAAAACATCATGAGTAAGAGCAAGACTCATAAGACATCAGTCATAACATACACACACATCCTCCAATATCTCCTACAGTATATGTCCATACGTCTATCCAGCTACTGCGTTATGCTAAACATCACAAGTAGAGTCTTTCATTGCCGAAAACCACACTGGAAAGAGTCTTTCATTAACACCAAAACAGCCTGTGGCCATACACATTAGCACACTACACAGGCTGCGCAAAGCATGGTGTATCATGTATTTAGCTGCTGTTTATCAACGTGTCATTGACTGCACTGCGTATGACTCAGTGCAGCTGCTGTGCTCTCAACATTTCAGAGAGTAAGATAAAATGACTTCTCTTTCTTTCTCCTGGTGTCATGCTGCCTGTCTGGTGAAGACTTTGCGCTCGTACAGCTGGCAGCAAAAGGGAAGTGAGGAGTTGCACGGCCCAACACATCCAACCGGCGCTGCAACAATGTGCAGTGCAGCAGGCTGCAAGGCCAAGTGTGACAACAGTGGTGACTAATTTTTACACTCATGACAACAGCAACAAAGATGTGGAGGTGTAAGCATCATCTGCACAACTGGCTGAAACCATCCAAAAGCTCAGTTTGCTTTTGGTACAACCAAATGAACTCTAAAAAAAGAAACTTTTATAAAGAGTCTGAGCTTTGCCTTGCAATGCATGTACATGGTTCTTCTCCGTCACAAGGCACGAGCTCTGTGACAGTCACCCCTCACACCCTTGTCTCATCCCCCATCCCCCCACCCCCTGCTGTTACTTCCTTCCTCCCCAAGACCCCTTGAGATTACTGCAATTCAAGGTGATATGACATCTGAATCTGTAATATGCTTCTTCTGGGCGACAATAGCACTTTCGGCATGTTTCAAATGTTATAATAAATACTGGACATGACTAGTTTTAGCCTTCAAAACTCTTTTGACCATTTTACAGTTTGTTTTTTTCAACATTCTTTTTCTTTTTGTGGAAGATCACACAACCAATCTTTACTGACCTGCAACTTTTTATTAAAAGACTATGCGGACATTTATATGCAGCAAAGACCATTCTGTTTTAAGAACCACACTCAAAAACCCAAAATAGCATTCTAAAGACACTCCTTCCTATTACTAACTTGAATGGAACTGGTAGGGTCACTAACATTCAAGTAGGTCTGAACACACAAGAAAATATCTTCAGGCATCAACTCTGTATACAGCATCCATGTTTTGCATACTGGAGCCTGAGACATCCTGAAACAAGCTGTGCTTTTCAATCCGGGTCCATTCATGGAGCTCCAGTGCTCATTTTTTGCAGTGTCTATCATGGAAATAGCACTCCAATGTCTGTCTGTCAAACTCTTGCACTCAGAGAGTTGAACTACTCCGCACAGTTGAGAAGTCGTAATGGTAACGTAGGTCTACTAGCCAACTTTTGGCAATTCACACGGTTCAGATAATAATTAGTCTGCATTTACGTGCATATAGGCTGTAGAAAATGTTGTTTTTTTTGTTATTAGAGAAAGCAAACCCGCGCTGTTTAGATATCACATATCAAAACTTACCATGAGTTATAACATGGGCTGCTGCTTACACAGGAGCCAAGCTCAATAGCACAGCCTTGTGGTGTAAAAAAAGAAATCAGGTAATCAAGCAGGAGGTCCAACCTGCAAGCTCACATAGCAGTGCTTCCTTCAAGTGATATTCAGGAAGTATGCATTTACTGGCACTGATTAATACAAACTGAAATATGTTTGGATTGTGCTTCTATGCCTGTACATGTCAAAAGGCCAGAATACAATTTATTTTGATAACAAATCATGATCCGATAGTTTGGATGTTAAAGTGCAAATGAAGATTTAGGCTTCAACAGTTGGGCCTACTTTTTTGAGAAACCACTGGTCTTAAACTATGACGATAAAATGCCTTCACTAACAAAATCCCTTACACAGACCTAAACAGTTGCGTGTTTGATTATCTGAAGCTGTCAATTTGTGATGGCGTTTTCCACTGTGGGTGGAAGAAGAAGCGGCAAAGAAAATCTGCCTATTCCAACAACACAGGCCTGTGTTGGGGTGAAAAATGTCGCTAACACAAAAATGTGTGCACTACTTGTAACAATGCAATGGGCGTTTGTGTGTGTCTTACCTGTTAGTTTGACGGTCAAATTAAAAGACAGCTGTCAACGGAAAACCAACTCAGCATGTTATTCCAGTCAGTCTGCCTGCCGCCTGGAAAGACTCAGTCTGTTGACACTTTCAACAGCCTCATTGCCCCCGGTGCACCTTTCGCAAAGTCACTGAATAATCTGACAGTTTATTTCAAATCATTACTCATTACTCGTTTGTTTGCTGAATAGCCTACATAGCCATGACATCGTTTCTCTAACTAAAATATGTCTTGCCCAAATTGCACACTTGGTCGGTAAATTCCAGCTAATGATTGGGGTATTTTTGACAGTAGGCCGCAGATTCATCATTTAGTTTAGATGTGAGTAGGCCTGCATTGACCTAGATGTCATGACTTTGAAGGATATGCCTAAGGAATAAAGAAATGTCTGAAAACTGTGTCAAAAACGCAATGCCTGAAGCCTCATGTTTATGTAAATATTAGTTTGCTTTGATCCAATCAGATTACAGTATGTTAATTTAGAGGACAGGTGTAAAACCTGACAAGGACTCGAAAGGTTGCCATCGAAGCTTTTAACCGCTGTCATTAACAAAGAAGAAGTTAAGAAGCAGAACGTGTTGACAGCGATAAGAAAGACTAAGAAGATACAATTCATTGCAAGACAATACTGTTATAATTGCGTCGATGATGTGATTTAGTCAACGGTGTATGCTGTAGCCTATGAATAGCCGACATCAGGAAGTACAGTATATTTTGATGGCAACCTGGGACGTCATTTCAGAAAGTCAGTAATGGATATATATTTACTGTAACGCTGCCTTAAATAGCCCTACGTTTATACAAAGTTCATGGTTAAAACAAAGTTGTTGTTTCAAGTACAATGCGACGCAATTAAACAAAGGCAACGATGTAAATGCTGGTAGATAACACTATATAAAACGTCTTATTTGTTTTCGCAATGGAAATAAATACATTGAGAGTAGAATCAAGCCTGTGGATCGGGAATAAGCGTTACCGGGCAGCCCTTAGTGGTTGGTATTTCAGCTGGACTGAACTTGACAAGAAGAACAGAGAGAAGAAAACAGGTAAAGTAACTCCTTTTTACCATTTACCACTGTCTTAGGTTCACGGGACGGCCCTTGTAAAAACAATAGGCTGATGCTTTTAACTTGTGCATTAGATGTAAAATTCACGTTTTTGATGTTTTGCAATTCATTTACCTCTTTTAACCAAATGTTAAAAAAAACTAAATGAACAACGAAGACAAAAACATCTCAGTGTAGACAAATGGCTAAATCTTTTATGATCTTAAAAGAGAATATCCAAATGAACACACATGCGCCTTTGTGTTGGCCAGTTCAGTCACTTGGTGAAATTTATATTCATAGGTCAGTAAACATTGTAATTTTTGTGGTTCTAAAGTTTCAGTGCGGGTCGCAGAGGTAATTGGAGTTGAGGATGGGCGAGTGGAGATTCAACCACAGAAGAAAGTGGAGGACACTGAGCGGGACTTCACCTGTGAGACCTGAAATAAGCTCTTATTTTTCTGATGTGTTGAATAATAATGCTTAGGTTTGCTCACTGCGTACTTTAAAATAAACCATTCTGAATTTTAGACAAAGGCTACATAAAATCAGTGATTTGGTTGCATTATTTTCTGTCTTGTGACTTTGCTCTTTACACCTGTATATTTTCCAGTGTTTTATGTGAAGCGCAGTGGTCGCGGAAGTAGCCAGGGAGGGCTGTGGAGTCTGGGCAGGACCCAGTTCACCTGTCCCAGTCGTGACCTCCGAGATCAGTGGGTGACACAGCTCCGGACGGCCCTCAAAACACACAGTAAGCTGCGCTGTCCAGTCCATTCATCCACCAGTCAAATCTGGTTGTCTCGACGTGTTATGTGTATTTGAGTGCAGTGAGAATGTCAAATGTTTTTGTTGTATGTTTTTTTCTAGGTCCGTCTCGGCCTCACAGGCTGCTGGTGTTCATTAATCCGTTTGGTGGAAAGAAGAGAGGAAAACAGATCTACCACTCTCTGGTGGCTCCTCTGTTTGAGCTGGCTGGCATCAGCTCTCATGTCGTTGGTGAGTAGTAGTGTCTGTCACTGCTGCCATGATGGCCCCTATCCTCTTACAGAGTGTTCCCTCATCTCTGCTTTGGGGCCAACACTCCCAGACCATTCACCCAACGCTTGCCATTGTTGTAACATAAGCTGTTAGGCTTGTGAACCAGATACCTCAGAGCAATGGAACCCATGGTACATTTTTGCTGAATAACGTCAAGGAAATGTCAACCTGGGTTATGTGGTGCTGCCATCTGTATAGACCCCTCAGGTGAAACATTATTACATCAAGGTGTTGGCTGGAGTTTATACAAATGGAAATAGGAGACAAATGCAAATCACCTCAGGCAGTGTCAGTGAGACCATAGGTCATATGTTTCATATTCATTGTAAAAGTAATGGGAACGTAGTCATGGGTATGCAGATTGGTATGGAAAGCTGAGGACAGTGGAATTTTACATGATTCTACCTGTCTGCTGTGTGCTGCATGTCTGTCCCTGTTATTATTATGGGCATAGATGACATACAATTGCAGTGAATTTCAAAAGCTGGTATTGTGCAGGGATAAATTAAAATGTTTAAACAACATTTAAAATGAAGCAGGATGTATTTGTCACATCAGTGTCTCAGGTTACAAGTTATTGTTCAAGATGGTACACTTTTATATAAAATCTCACATTAAAGTATTGTAACTTGTTGGTACTTAGCCAATTTCACGCCAACAGATGGTACACAAAAATCAGATTTTATGTACAGTATATTGCAGTTACGAATATACCCTAGACAGGGTAAAGTAGGCCTATAGTAGTCCAAATGAAGCAGTTTCAAAAATAGAGTGGGGACCCAACAGTTTTTATTTGGATTCAGTTGCACTCTTGCACTCTCATTTTATCGGTTTAATGTGAATAATATATATGTTATAATACTGTATGTAACATATTAATATAATTTAATGTAATATGTAATGTATATTTATCTTAAAGAAATTAAACATCATGAACATGTAACATGATTATCCCATTAAAACATCATCTATTGAACACATTGTTGTCTGAAATGGCACTGGCATTGAAAAGCAAAAAAAAAAAAAAAAAAGATATGGTATTAGGTATGATCACAGATAGTTTATCCTTGTGTTGAAGAAGTAATTTTATCTCTGGTGCTGCACAGTTACAGAACGGGCCAACCAGGCGAGGGACCATATCCTAAAGAAAGACCTGACTGGCTTTGATGGGTGAGTGATACTCCAATCACATTCCTGGAAAGAAAAATTAAGAGTTGGCCCAGTGGCCGCCTCAACAATAGTATCAGTGTCATAACTATTGTCACTGGAGATGTGGCCCCTAGGTCATTGTCTGCTTCGACAAGTTTAAAGTTTGCTCAGCTGTAACCATAGCAATGACTCAAGCTACCCAGCAATTAGCTTCATCCTTAAAAATCAGGCCCCTGTATGGACCCAGCTAAGTGAAAGCCATTATAAATAGATCTCAGCTTAGCCCAACTTCATCGCTACAGAATATGTGTGTAATGAATGCCCTTGATCCACTTGTTCTGAGTGCTCCTTTTGTTTTCCTCAGAGTGGTGTGTGTGGGTGGAGATGGAATGTTTAGCGAGCTGCTGCATGGAGTGATTGGGCGAACTCAGCAGGAGGCGGGACTCTCTGAGCATGACCCCAGCGGAGTGCTGAAGCCATGTGACCTGCATATTGGGATCATTCCAGCAGGTCAGACCATCTATTCAGTTTACTCTTGAGGAAGGAACCATGTTTTTCTTAATGAGTCACAGGAGATTTAAGGTAACAACTCCAGGAAGCAAAAGGTCAAACACAAGGAGCTGTGTTGTTCAGATGGGGTGACTGCACAGTCTTCAGTATTGTTAGGTCTTAGGTGTACAAACAAGTTGCTGTCACGTTAAAAGCTTTGCGTCATTATTGGAGGTGCATTATCTCCTGACAACCAATAACATCGGTCCAGAACCTGAAGGTCTCATTGCATCATTTTTTCATGAATTTTGTGGTGGTCTCTAGCAATAATGAATGCCCTGTGAGCCAGTTTTAGTAAAAAAAAAAATACTTTACTGCTCCTGTTACAGACTGTTCTAGTTTGGTAGAGGAGATGGAGCAGGGAGAATGACAAGTTCTCAGCTATGCTAGTCACAGGCTACAATCATTGAAAGTCCATTCAGTCATAGCACACCAAATAGAAGATTTAAACGTTCTAAACAAAGACATATTATTACCTATATTTTGCTAAGTGAATGTGTGCTGCAACGAGACTCTTCTAGTAATCACAACTGTGGCATGGCTTTTTCTATTTAACAAACTTATGTCACTTTGTTTGCTTTTTCCTTATTCACTTGTTTTTCCGCCTATTTTATTTCTTTGATTAATGGATGCAGTCGGGGTACAGGAACATTTTCACGTGCAGCATGCATATGCAACTCAGATCTGTCGTATTTTAAAACTTGAACTTACTGAACGGTTTCTCGCGGATTGAGACCATTAAAATTAGAGGAATTACTTGTGACAGTATTTGCTCCAATTGCACTGCAGGCTCTACAGACTGTGTGTGTTTTGCCACCGTGGGTGTGAATGACCCTGTGACCTCAGCACTCCACATCATTATTGGTAAAGAACAGATCCATTCATCACTCCCTTACATAGCCTTTACTACACATGCAGAAAATCAAGTCATTCTCAGGTTAAAAGATAAAAAGTATACATTAATTTGCATGTTGTATGTTTGTATATTGTATAGTAACACAGAACTTTCTGGTATCTCATCTCAAGAAGGTGGTTTGAATTATGTGATCTGTTTGTTGTATTTTTGTATGTCCAGGAGACTCGCAGCCCTTGGACGTGTGTGCTGTGCACCATAAGTCCTCGCTGGTGCGCTACTCCGTGTCTCTGGTGGGCTACGGCTTTTACGGCGACGTGCTGGCGGAGAGCGAGAGGCACCGCTGGATGGGCCCCCTCAGATACGACTACTCAGGTACAGGGCCAAAAAAGAGTGAAAGGGAAAATGCATGTGGCCCTGCTTAGTGCAGTTACTTGTATATAATTGCAGGGCTGAGTCATAGGTTGGCAGTGTGGGGTCAAGATTGGACGATAAACAACACATAAAGGGGTGGATGGTGCCCTACATGCACATTAAGTCACATTGGCTGCTCACTATAATGTCGTGTTGGCAAAGTTTATTCACAGAGGCGATGCTAAATAGCACAATGGACATGTGATAAAGCACTGACTGACCTAATACCCTGAATAACAAGCCATTTCAAGACAGACGATACCTCTTCTTTACTTTCTTGTCTGCTTTATCCAGTTTTGGGTCACATCTCTCTCTCTCTCTCGCTGTCTCTCTCTCTCTTTCTCTCTGTGTCTGTCTCTGTCCACAGGATGCATGGTGTACTTGTGTAACCAGAGCTATCAGGGCACTGTGCAGTTCCTTCCCGCTGATCCCGGCCTGTCCAGCCCCAGAGACAAAACCCGCTGTCTCTCTGGGTAAAGAACCAGCCGCTCCCTTTTACTTAGTTACCTAACATCCAGTACTGCTGTTAATTCATCATCAGCATTGAACTAGCATTTTTTATTCTTAGAATACAGAATGGGCTATTTCCTTATTTAAAATTGGTGCTAAACATAAAGCCTTTTGTTAGACCTCTTCCTTCCTTGGGCATCTAATTATTGCCACTGTAAGACTCCAGAAACCCCTGTGAAGTAGAAGCCAACATCAGTCATTCAATGATTAGGTTTTTCCCCCCTGCTATTTTTCGGTTGACCCCCTCCTGGAGTTTCCCATAATGCCCTGACATGGGGAGAGTGGTGGGAGCAATGGGGAGAGCAAATAGCTGCAGGTCTGGAAGTTTCCGATTGGAGGTCCCTGGTGGCACAGTCTCCGGGGAGAGTGTTCTTGTTCACTGACATCATTTGTGTGCCAGTGCAGAGGCATATCATGCCCCCTGGAGTCGTCTTTCTTTCTCTCAATTGCCCTCGCCTCTAACGCAAGATACTCATGTTGCCTGATCCTTGAGGAGAGCTATTGCCATGCCCCCGTTGGGCCACCTGATATCGAAGAAATGAGAGCAGCTTGCTGGCATCAGTCTGACTGTGTAATCCACACACTCTGAGCGAGTGGAGTGAATGCGATCGGTTACAGTGCAAGCTTGTCTACCTGGTGTGCCTTACTACCTTATGGGGCAAGTTTGGCTAACTTTCCATCTTTTGTTAGTCTTAGGCTGAACATGGCAGTCCGAAGTCAGGTTTTTGATGAAATAGCAAAGGCCTCAGCCACTCCAAAAGACTAACTATTACTGTGGGGTATTGAAGTAGGTGTTTTAGTGTCCAATATAGGAAAATTAGTTCAGGTAAAGCTTTTTTCTCAAAGCAAAACAAAGCCATGGGGATCAGCTATTAAGAGCGTACCACTTGCTCTGAGTTTATATACCCAACTAATTTGACTTAACCTGCTTTCTGGAATATCCCCATGATGTTTATGTATTAGTTTTCAGGAGACTAAAGTGTGTGTGTGTGTGTGTGTGTGTGTGTGTGTGTGTGTGTGTGTGTGTGTGTGTGTGTGTGTGTGTGTGTGTGTGTTGCAGGTGCCGTGTGTGCTCAGAGAGCACAGAGAAGCTCTTTCCCCTTTCAGACAGTTGCTCCTTGTACAGTGACAAGCTCAGCCAGTACAGCAACCAGTCAGAAGGTAGGCTTCGTTCCTGAGCTGACTGACATTTATCACCCATGTTCAAACCTGATCTGCAGGAGATAGGAGTGCTTAGCTTGGATTGTTTATACAAGCATCAGACACTGATAAGACATTACATCAGTGGGTGAAAGGTTTCAGCTTTTCAGACCAAAAAGGTCTTAGCCAGTTTTGTTTTTGAGATGTTCTGCAAAACTGTCCACCTTTTGAAACACTAATGAAGAACATTCAGACATTCTAGTACACAAGGGTGCAGTACACTCCTGTACTGCCGTAACAGTTTGTGTAATGTTCTCTGATGTGGTTTACTTTGTCTGTTTTGGTTTGCACCCACAGGTGAGTGGATGAGTGTTGCGGGCCGCTTTAAGTGCATCTCCCTCACGTGCATGTCCAGCTCCTGCCCTAAAAGCCCTTTAGGCCTCTCGCCCTCTGCCCACCTGGCTGATGGAACAGGTGACCTCATCCTGGTGCGAGACACAAACCCTCTGAGCTTCCTCACCTATCTCCACCGCCACACCACCTCACAGGACCAGGTGAAGCAGTCACAATAAAATAGAGCTTCCCATTAGTGCGCAGAAACATAATGCAAAATGTATAACACATGTGTAATAGGGACACAAGTGTCCAGTTATTTTTTATATTGCAATTTAACTGGTATCTTACAGTGTTAATCTCAAGGTTTCTCAAAAATACTAATTTTGATTGTTTGGATATGTTATGTATTCATGAGTATGATTTGAAAACCCAATGTAATGAACTAATCAAGAAATTAAAACGGCTTTCTTTGCATTGCTGCTAACTATGGCTTGGTCAAATTTGTAGTTTGACCTGCCTTTTGTAGAAGTGCACCGCGTCAAGGCCATTAAGTTCTCTCTCCCCCCTGGAGAACGATATGACGAAGATGAAGATGAGGAAAAGATGGACCACAATGCTGAAGTGGAGGCGATGGAGCATCCCGACACAGTGCAGGGAGGGCATGACTCCAGGAGCAGTTCTCAGCAGCACCTGGCAGGCACTGGCAAGGAGCGAGGAACACCAATCAAGAGTAGTATGAGGGACTTTCTGTGTGGCGTTTGCTGCAGTAAACCTCCAGCTGTCTCTGTGTGGAACTGTGATGGAGAGATTCTGCCACACATTGAGATTTCCTGCAGGTAAATAGGAATAAACCTTCTGATGTAGTTACACCTTCCACAAACACCACAGCTTCCTGATGCAATTAGCGCATGGACACACCCTTTACCCTTTCAAACATATTTCCTTCCAGGACATTATAAGTTACTTTTTTATATGAATTCAGTGTCATTGTTTAGAGTGACAAATGTTCCAGCCTGTATAATGAAGAAACTGTTGATTCAGTATGTTTATGCTATAGCAGAACTGCTTTAATAATCATTAGTAATTGATAGCAGTTGTAACATTAACAGTTGATGATTTCTGAATTTCTTCTTTCTGAGATAAGTTCCCTTCTCTGTGTGCAGGGTACATGGGCAGCTGGTGCGTCTCTTTGCCCGGGGCATAGAGGATGATGGCAAGGCCTGGGGCCTATGTGAAGACAGCAGGAACTGCAAGGGCAGATGCACCCCACACAGTCGATAATCACATCTGTCACTTACATGGGCCAGTCTACAGATGAACTTAGGCTGAATATATGTACCTGGTGAAGGTACAACAGACTTCCATTCAGACTATCCTTCAATTTCACAGCATTTCTGTTTCGTCACAGTAACGCCAGCAGATTTCATTGACGTACCAACAGAGCATTTCTAATTTTTAACCTTTTAGATATAATCACACGTTACATTTTTACATATGAATTTGTACTGTATCGTAAGTTAATACTACATAGGTATTGCCTTATTGTTGTGTAGGTACAGTATTGCATCTAACTGTGCATCCAGGTTTGATTCACAGGGAGGTGCGAAGAATGTTCTCTGTGGCTGCCGTAGGTACTGTACCTGTACTGATGCCTTTAAGTTATCCGTTTTGTGTTTGCTAATATAATATTTGAAATGACTTGTGTTAGTGTCTTTCACCTTGAAAATGAATGCACAAGTTGGTATGAGGTAGCAAAAGCTTTTTTTATTCAGCACAACAGAGATTGAAAAATGTACTCGGTTTGGATAGAACATTATGACAAAGGAAATAAACCTTCCAACCATACTCAGTGCAATTACGCTCCACGCACCCTTTGTGCGTGTTCATTGATGTCATTACCTGATTGCTTTCACGTTCGCACATTCACACTCACACCTACATCTGTCTACAGTGGAGAGCCCAGCTGGTAGGGCGAGGCAGGTTCGGAGTGCGAAGAGAAGGCGAGGCCCACAGTCAGCCCTCATACCTGGGAGTAAGAGTAGCAACAGCAATATCACTGACCCAACCCAGAACAAGCCAGTGGCACCACATTCTCTAAGACTGAACGAGTCACTGGAATGCTGCTTCACCCACATTGTTACCGGTTTAACGCAGCGTAAAGGAAAACATGCAATCTGTGCGTGATTGGTTTAAATGGACATTTTGGTCTGGAAGGGCGATTTTGATGACAGATAAGTGAAACAGTTAAGAAAGGATAGAGGGAGTTGGTTGGCCTTACCTTGTGTGTTCTGCTTACATACTGTCTGACCTGGCTTAAGCTGCCTCCCTTTTCTTGTGAGGTGAGTGAGTGCATTTGGTTGCCTGAACTTTCTGGCAAGTCCTAAAAGCACACACTTCCAGACAAGTCACCTCCTTGCTCTGTCTCTCCCTTACACACACTCATACACTCTCTCTCTCTTACACACATACCCAGTGCAAACATTCACCCACATATTTTAACAGTGCTCTCACACACCTCGTTACAAAACGCGTCTTAAGAGCTCAAACTGAAACACACCATAATGTCACTGCACCCAACACATGCTGGATACTGTAATTCTCTCTGGTATGATGTAAACAAAAGCTGTATGCTGTAAACAAAATCACCGCTATAAAGACGGGCAAAGTAAAGAAAAAAAACATCCCTCACTTCTTATGGTTAAGCAATTTGTAGCAGACTGTCGCAAATAACCTACTAGTGCTTTAAGAGCAGAGTGTGTATTTTTTGTATTTTTTTTGCTTAACCATGCTCTTTAAAAATGCATTTTTACTGGAGAAAAAGGTTGTTTTAATAAAAATTAACTGAACTGAACTGAACTGGCCCTTGATTTCAGGGTCAATGTTTAAGACTTTTCGTGACTTCACATTTATCATCATTATTCACATTTTTCTTTGGTGGCACCAAGCTGAGTTGTAATACAGGCAATCCTGTATGGGACAATTTTTTTCATAAAAGGACAGAAAAGGTGAAATCGAAAATAAATTCCATATGACCTGCTCCCTGAACAGCCCCATTCGGCAAGCGAGAGGACAGGACATTAAGTGCTTGAAAAGCAGCAAGAAAAAAGAAGCCAATTTATGTGCCCCCCAACCAGTTTGGTTACACCATCACAGCTGGCTGAATTACACATTGCAATCAAAAGCATTGCAAAATCAAGTTTGACCATGCCAATTAAGACAATTATCAAGGCAGACACCATTATCAAAAATATTTTGTTTCTTTTTGTGCATGCAAATGTACGGAATTACTGAAAAAATATTTGGATGTCAGAGTCTACAGTTTCTACATTCATTACACTAATGTAATCGACTACAAATATATTATAAGGTATATTTTACTTTGCTTTTAAAGTAGTGCTGTGCATTAGCTACAGTAAAGGCAACACCACATGATGGGTCTACATTCTGCACTGCTTTTTGGGTCATGTGGCACTACTGAATGACATGGGCATAGTAGACCTGGCTGGATGAATGTAGAAATGTATAGATTCCTCTGGCTCCATAGTTCCCATTGGAATGAGACAGATTTTTGCATGGTTTGATTTTTGTTCTCTGGCCAAGCTGTTATTGCTTGGCTGTCATACGGCGTGGGGGTTGACCCACTTGTAAGTTCCTTCGTAGCGGAATCCCACTTTCTTCATCAACTGATCTGCCTCTGTGGGGCCCCGACTAGAAAAAAGGGGAACGGCAGGGAGACACAGACAGATATTATAGAAAATTATATTTTTATAAAGAGACAGAAAACACAATAAAAAAGGAGAGACTAAAAATATCACTGTCAGTAGATCAACTGCCCACACAAGTTCCTGGTTGTTTCGTAGCATGTTCTTAAACACGTCAGAAACAATCAGAGCTATGTACAAACATGGTTATCGCCACACCCTGAGGCTTTGCTCACTTTAAAAAGAAGCTGTGTGGGTGTAATGATGTTGTGAATGAATGAGGGCTGCTGGCTCACCTGCCGTAGGTGTACGGTATAGGAGGAGTCTTCGCCTTCTCTATGTGGTGGAGCAGGGGAGTGAAGATTCTCCAGGCCTCCCTTAGCTCGTCACTACAACAACATGATGTCATGACATGATGTTCTAACACCGCTTCCACTGACCCCACCCAGGACACCGACACACACACACAATGAAAGTCTGAGGTTTGCACAGGAATTGTGTAAATGTCAACATTAGAGGGGACAAACACTAGCACATACACTCAGAAAACTAAAAGGTGCACACAGACCTGCGCACGAAATGCATCTGACTGCCACAAAAGACGTCCAGGATGAGCCGCTCATAGGCGTCAGGGAGTTTCACGTCCTGCAGGGGTAGACATACAACTAGGAACCCTGAAGACACAGGGATTAGCCCGGCAGGCTAAGGCTGTTGTATTTACAGAATTCCCTCAGAGGCCAAATCAGGTTTGGGATTAGCCTGAATCCCTCACAATGAAACAGCTTATTTCAATCCAGCTATGTTTTCCTCTGGCTTTTACTGGTGTTTTCTGTAGGGGCATTATGGCCCCGTTGGGCCGTAAAATCTAAACTGCTTGATATTTTGATTTGAAACTTGGGGATTCTTGGGGACTTGGGGACTCAATTTTGAGCAAATTCTGAGATGATACCCATGGAACTTTTCAACATTGGTTGAGTTGGCATGGAATGACCCAAATCCAAATCTGTTAATTTATGGCACCCTACATATTTTAGGATTCACATTTTGTTGGTAGAGCATTTGATGACCTGGTCCCTAACTGGACCAAAGATCTGCCATGCTGTGTAAGATGCCCGTTACAGCCAATAAAGCCCATCGACCATCTTTCTATAAGGGCTTAGTGAATTTGAGGCGGTTTGTAAATTCTAGTCCACAATCTATTTCCAGCCTTAGCCATACAGTTGAAAAATACGGCTGACAAAATGACAAGCTTCCATACATTTTCAATGTGTGTTGGCGATTTACAAGGATAAGACAATTGACTTCTGCATCTCCGATTAGGCAGCGGGTGGAAGAGAAGTGAAAGGTCTATTTTATGGGCAACCAAACATGGCAATTGCAAGTGTGCACGAAGATCGCATGAACGTTAAGGAAAGCTTCTGTTTCCAGTGGCTCTTAGCGAAACCCAAACCCAACAAGCAACAACAGGAGTGATAATAAATAAAACTTACTTACTTACCCATGTAACTGAAGGTTCATAACCCAAGAAAACCAAGCTCTACATAATAAGCTCCATGTTAGCCATCACACTGTCCTTTTCGCAATGTTAAATAAATAAATAAACAAATAAATAAAAACCTTAGCAATAAGCAGTAATGCAGCATTGAAGCGGGTGTTTATCCTCCCTCTATTATTTACTTAAATGCAAACCTACTCCACTCATGTCAATACAGTTGTGCTCTCACCCTGTATCTGCTGCGGTAGGTGAGGTCCAGCTCGGTCTCCTCAGGGCTGAAGTACACGCCAGGCTTCTTGCTCATCATCTTGGCGTAGATGGCCTCGTCCGGCTGAATGCGCACCACCAGCTCGTTGCGCTGGCACTGCGCATTGAAGATGTCACCGGGCACGTCGGTGAACTGCAGGCGCACCTCCGCCTTGCGCTCGTTCAAGGCCTTGCCGCAGCGCAGGACGAATGGAACACCTGAGGATTAGGGGGCTACTGTGACTCCAACATATGGCTTGGGAGTGTCATCATGTGTGTGGGAGTGTGATGATCACAGTACAGTAGTTCAGCTAAGGCTCAAGCAGATGTTAACCTTGAAACCTTGGGGGAAGCTGTGGCCTAGTGGTTAGAGAGTTGGTTTTGGAGGGTGGCAGGTTCGAATCCCGTTCCAGTAGGAAGAATGGGGGTGGGTGAGTAAAACAACCAGTGCTCTCTTGCACCCTCATCCATGGCTGAAGTGCCCTTAAGCAAAGCATCTAACCCCACATTGTTCCAGGGACTGTAACTGACACCCTGTACCTAAACAACTGTAAGTCACTCTGGATAAGAGCATCAGCTAAGTGTAATGTAATGTAATGAAACCGTCTCTGTCACAAGTCATGGCAAAGGTATAAAGACTGGCGAACTTCAGGCACTCTCATGCAGAGTCAAGGGTATATAAATAAAAAGCCTTTGGGCTCACAGCAAAGGACAGGCTCTAGAAGTTATGGCTGCCAACAAGGTAAAGACTCACAATGATGGGGCTAAAGATATAGAAATGCATAGTGTACCTTTTTAGAGGATTTTTAAAGAAAGAATAGTCGTTATTACATAGAAACCAATCAGACAGTGTGCGTTTTGGTGCATCTAGGTGAAACGTCAAGCATTCCATTCCACACTTGCGTCAACATTAGACTTTCAGATTAAGTTCTGAAAAAAAAAAGAAAGAGCCTCGTTACCATCCCACTGCTCGTTGCGGACATACAGGACAGCTGTGGCGAAGGTGGGTGTACAGGAGCCTTTTGGAACAGTGGGGTCGTCGAGGTAGCCAAGTTTGGCGTCACCCTTCCCCTCTGGATGCCCCACATACTGGCCCAGCACCACATCGGACACAGACACTGGAGCAATGTTCTTCAGCACCTTTACCTACACACACACACACACACACACACACACACACACACACACACACACACCCACACACACACAGACACAGCGACAGACCAAAGCCATAAGTGCCAAGTTGCAAGGCAACTGGACTTCCTATTCAACGCACAACTTAGCACTTGACCTGAATGAATGAGAACCCACACAGGCATACCTACAGACACAGCAGTCATTTATTACAATACCACATAGTAGAGTAGAGTAGAGTTACTTTATTGTTCCCGAACGAAAATTAAGGACATAACACCAGAAACACATTGGTGCTGAAGTACTGAGGGAACACATTCTCTAAATAACAGAAATCAAAATGGCTGATTTGTGTCATGCACTGAATGGAATGCTATGTTTTTCATTTTTGTGAACAAAGGACGACATGCACTTCTTAGCTTTCTGGACAAAATCTAAAAGTTTTTAGGACAAAAATAATTCTGTCCAGGCAATTTTTCTTTCGACCACTGAACAATTAACAGTTCTGTTACATTATGGAAAGCATTAATCACACTGAGGGTCTTGCAGCTTGTGAGCAAAGAATATGCAGGTATTTTGTCCATAAATGCAAAGGCTGCTTGGATTTTTATAGGCTTCAGTGTCAGTTCAAAAGTCTATTAAATGTACAAGCTGCATCTACTAATACACACACACACACACACACACACGCACACACGCACGCACACACACACGCACACACGCACGCACACACACACGCACACACACACGCACACACACACGCACACACACACGCACACACAATGTATTCTGAAACCTGTCGAGTCAGAAAATGCAGAAAATGTAATAGACCAAAGACAATTCATACACATTATCCTTTCCGTAAGATAGTCTATGGAAGTATGTTTTTTACTTTTAGAGAACACAGATTTGTGTGAAGTAGCAGCCTTTGAGCCTGTATGGACAGAATGTTAACACAAATGCCACAATATGAACATGCTTGGTGTCGTGCTTGCATTTGGGTTGCGGCTTGAGTGTCAGTGTTGTGGCTTTTGTACTTATGACAAAACTGTGTTGACCAATCTGGATCACCATAAAAATGCATTCTTTGACTGTGTGACTCACATAACATACGGACCGAAGTCTTAATGTGCACATCAGACTTACAGTAACAGCCAATTAATTATCTGTTGTTTTGAATAATCTGATTTTTTTGCAGCTGGTATAACAATCTCTCTAAACTGTGGTTTTCTGACAAATTAATGACAGCAGCAGAGAAAACATTCTGTAGGTCAGTTACTGCATGTAGTATTCCATACCTGTATCTACCCTGTGTCAACTCAGCTTTGCATGTGTGTGTATTTATAAGTGTGTGTATGAGTGCCAGCATAGATTTACGTATGTAAATCCCCCCCCACACACAGACCATCATCAGCACAACCCAACCACCACCCGCATGCCCCCTCATGCCACACAGGTTTACCCAAACCCCTTCTCAACACAGGTTAACCCTCCAAACACAACCATCATCAGCCACCCCCCACCCCCACCCCCACACACTCCTGTCCCATTCCATTCCTCCTTTTAGTTTAACATCCCGTCTCATGCCCCCTCACCCCCTACCCTCGCATACGTGTTTGCCCTATCCCTACCTCTCTATAGCCCCCCCTCCACACAAACACAACACTGCCCCCACACCCTCCTGACCCTCCAACACTGCCCACCCCCTTCAGCTCTTGCCTACTTGTACATTCATCACTTTCTTCTAACACAGCCACCGCCTTTTCCTCTCCTCCCTCCCAACCCCACCACAACTGCATGTTATGCACTTATCCACCACCTACCCCCATCACCTATTCCACCCCTGCCATTTATCAGACCCCCATCCCCAAACTGATATCTATGCACTATACTCCCCCTCCCTTACTGCATGTCCTACTTTACCCAGTATCTCTGCATGTGACAAATAAATATTCTTGTATCCTTGTGTGTGTGTGTGTGTGTGTGTGTGTGTGTGTGTGTGTGTGTGTGTGTGTGTGTGCGCATGTGTGTGGTGTGACACATTAGGGCAAGCAGGCAAATTAGGGTTCATCAAGTACACCCTTCCATGCTGCAGTCTTGGCTAACACCTTGGAGAAGCAGAAATAATTAAGGAGACTACTTTAGCTTTCAGCAAGAGGGTCATTCAGGAAAGAAACAAGATCTGGGGCCGGGTGTCTCCCGCTGCCCCCTTGCTCAGTGTCATGAATGAATCATGTCATCACAGCCAAAATACTTAAACACAAGCTGTCTAATGGAGTGACTATACAAAATGTCTGTGAGAGTAGATTTAAGCCCAAGCAGTTCTGCAGGGTAACACTAGACCATCTTGAAGCCATCTACTTGAACAACAGGAGAATAACAAGGGAACACCAGCCGCTAAGCAGTAGCCCAAAACCTAATACACCACCCGTTTGTTTACTATAATGGCCACCAAAAGGAATGTAAGACTAGACTCTGAACCAGTGTGCTGGTGTGTCTGTCGGTGTTAGTAATATCAGTGTCTTGTAGGTGGTTCGGTCACATTACCTTCTCATCTCGCACGTCGTCTGAGCCTGTGGAGGCCGGCTTCTCCATGGCGACAAGGGAGAGCGTCTGGAGCAGGTGATTCTGCATGACGTCGCTGTGGGCCAATGACACGTGTTATTTTACACCCTGCCGAGGGCCTAACTGCCTCCCTGGACACTTTCTCATCGTCTCAGAGTGTCAATCAAGTCAATTAAAACCCAGGTTGATTTGCTCTACTACCTTACCGGATGATACCGAAGTCATCAAAGTAGCCTCCTCTCCCTTGGGTGCCAAAGGGCTCCTTGAACGTGAGCACCACACATGCCACACTCTCCCTGTTCCAGATGGGCCCGAATATCCTGTTTCCAAACCTGCCAGTCAGAGGAATAGCACTCATGTCGTTAAATATAAAATCCCAATGGTTCAGAGGTGAAGATTGCTAGCCTGGGTGTGCCCATACTGCCTGTGACGCTGCATTTGCATTTCGCGAGCAAGTCAGTCTGGCCAAGCTGCCTATCTAAACCATTTCTGCTCAGCCCTCAGATAGGGGGCCAATGAAAATCGAGCATTTCAAAAGGCAATGACGTGGTAGTTTAGCGACCGGAAATCTATCTCAGTCACTGACTACATGGCGAACGTGGAGCAACCATAAGATATAATGCAACTGTAGCTGCTGTTTTGGACGAATTCAAAGGGAAGTTCTCTCTGAAAATAGAGCAAAGGGCAGCCTTTGAAGCATTTGTTGCGGGAAAGGACGTTTTCGCAATGCTACCGACCGGCTCCGGTAAAAGTTTAATTTATTAGTTAGCCACGCTGGTAGCCAAGTCGATGGGGCTTTGCGAGAACGCTGTGGTCATTTCGCCTTTAATCGCACTGATTCGTTTTTCAAATATCAATATTGAATGACCAACACCAGCCACTGTCATGTTCACCTCACAAGTCCGACAAAAATCATTTAACGCCATTTCTATATGACTACAGGCTACTACTTTTTGTTTGGATCAAGCAGTTCCTCTCGCTGCGTATTATGTCAGAGGACAGAGGGGTGTGATTGGTTGAAGCTTCGTCCAGTAGCAAACAGAGGCATTTGAAAGAGGCGGGTTAAGCCCGCCTTCTGAGAAATGGGTTTACAACACAGCTTGGCCAGACCAATGCTCGCAGAGCATTGACAAGTCGCGATAGCCAGGCTAGAAGATTGCAGCTTTAGAGGGTGAAAACCCTCGGACATATTTTATTCAAACATTTTCTGACCCAGCTGACGCTTTGAGCACAGAGATCTCTAGACAGATATAGATCAGCTAATCAACTGATATCCACTGTGTTAGTAAAAGGAATACATGGCAGGGTTTTTACCGAAGTCAGGATCTCCACCTCTGACCTCCTATTCTATTGGAGTGAAGTGGATGCCCTGAGGACCAGGCTATGTAAAGGCAACAAACAGGTGACATGTGAAACCTCCATATATACAGTAATGTGCAAAAGTTTTAGGCAGGTGTGAAAAAAATGTTGTGAACTAGGAATGCCTTCAAAAATGGAAGTGTTAATCCTTTATGTTCATCAATAAACAAAATGCTGTGAATGAACAAAAGAGAAACCTAATTAAAATCAATATTTGCTGTGACCACCCTTTGCCTTCAACAGAGCATCAATTCACACAAAGGGGTACACACAAAGTCAGGGATTTTGAAGGATTATAGTCAGGTGTATGATCAACCAATTACAGCACATTGGTTGTATATGTCAAGAAGCCTACATCCACAGAAGATCTGTGGTTAGTTCTTCAAGATGTTTGGAAGAAGCTACCAGCCGAGTTCCTTCAAAAACCCGATGCAAGTATACCTGGAAGAATTGATTCTCCTTTAAGGGAGAAGTCAGGACAGGTGTTGTACCTTAGTACCATCAGGTTCTGCACCATCTCCTTGCCAAGGTAGTGGTCAATGCGGTAGATTTGGTCCTCGGCGAAGAGGGAGGAGAGGTGAGCGGACAGCTCCTCCGATGTCTGAAGGTCACGGCCAAAGGGCTTCTCCACGATCACCCGGCTCCACCCCCTACAAGAACACCATACTCAGACAGTTATCAGTCTCCCACTTTTGGTGTTTGGCAGAGCTACCGGTGCATGAACACAAAAGGAAACTAGATAAGCACTCAGACAGGTACTACAGCTGCGCCACCATGCACTTAGCATGGGACCAAAACTTTGACCTTGGCCTCTGACCTTGACCTTGGACCGATTAAACAAAAAATCGCTAACCCAAGGCCTGACCCCAGTCCCAACATACCTACCAACGTACCTACGCCTAAGTATGCATTATTATTGTAAACGCACAAACGCACAAGTCTGTGCCCTCTTAAATTTGTTGTTTGTTTTGTTTTTGTCCCTTGTAATTCACCAAGTCGCTAAAGACTGAAAAAATAGTGATCATGATCCAGATGCCAATTCAACATGTTAAATCACCAAAAAAAAGGAGTTGGGTCTACATTGACAAGTACTAATGGGTACTAACTTTCCAATAGAGCAGGAAACATCACACTGACTTGGGGTACTGATGCTCACAGACGGCCTGGTGTGTCCCTGCCTTTACGGCGCATTTAATCCTCGTCAAGGGTGCCTGCCCTTAAGGGATGCACCCCAGATCACTTTTTGAGGAGACTGCTAGCAGACATCTGGCTCTAGGTTCTCCTTTTCCTAAACAGAAATAGGGTCCGAGACATTCACTTTTTGCCCATGCAATGGTGCCTGATGTTCTTGGTGACATCCTGGTAGACGCTGGGTGGCAGGGCCAGGTAAAAGAGGCGGTTGGCCTCAGAACCGCTGGGTAGAGCATCCAGGTGAGCATTGAGTTTTGAAAAGGAGTCGGCATCGTTGTACTTCCCGCTAAGGTACGCGTTTCTGCTGAAAAAAACTGCCAGACGCTCACTTTCGCCATCAGCAACCTGCAAATAAAAACACATGCAGAAAAAACATTCATTAAAAATATTGCATCAGTTCTACTATCCCAGGTATTCCACAAAAAGGTCACTCAACATAGTACTGACTACTAATTTAGTCACCTTCATGTAAGGCAGGCAACCAGTGCGAATAGCTTCCACTGTCAGGTTGGAGCGGGCGAAACCCACAAAGAAGGTCTCTTCAGGAAGAAGTCCATCTCTGAAAAGCCACCTTCACCACCATTCAAACATACACACATTTAGTTGGCAGAATTGCATAAGACAAAGAGTAATTTATTTTTCCAAGACAACAATGCTCACCATAATGTGGGGTAAATCTTCTTTCTGGCCAAGTCTCCCTGAAACAAGATTTTAAATTATGTTATGTCACACTAAATGTGTAGCCTTCAGAAAACACTCACTGCATTTGGCAAACTTGACCTCACCCTTAATCCCCTGCTGTGGTACTTTGAACTCATTAGTGAAGTCCTTCTTGATAATTTGGATGTATCAAGCCGAATCGAGATTGCTGTTTTTTTTTAGCATTTGCCATTCAAATAGTTTAGAGCCACATGACTCTACAACACTAATGCGTGATTTTAAGACAAATACAAGGGTGTAGTGTAATCCAATGTCCAATGGTTAAAATAGTACAGGGTCGTGGCCTTCTGTTGAACATCACCTCAAGCTGGGGCCATACTGAGCTTGTTTTAGGGCAAGTTCAAAGTGCACAGCCTAGAAACATTTTAAAGGACACTGAGTGTGTGGACCAGCTGTGGCTGACCAACTTAACACTGACTGACACAGGCATGTTCGGCAGGCCTTTCCTGGCCATGTGTTGTGAGGACAAAAAAACAACACAGCCTAACTGAATAACACCAACACAGAAAGAGGAACTGTTCTTTCAGCGAAGCAAATTAGAATAAATGCTGTGTTTCTGGTATACTATGCACATAAAAATACATTTACAAAAACAACTGTAAAAAAAAAATAAAGCTGGAGTAACACTGGGCCCTTTGCCACCACTGACCAGTTGAGTGTTGTTTCACACCGGACAGAAAGAGACTTTAGTAACACCAAGCAATATTCCTGACTCTGGGTCCAGTGACACCAAAGAAAAGAAAGGACAAATGGTGTAAGGCAGAGATGGAACCAGGGCAGGACAAGTGAGGGCAATCTGAAGCCAAAGTTCTCCCTCAGGAGCAGTGAGTCACTGCTCGCTTAAACATGCCAACCCTCCCTGGGCTGCAGTCACAGCATGGTGCGATTCCTGGTGAGATTGCACACCACTGTAGAATGAAGTTAATTAAGTTTTGTTTAACTAGCCTACCCTCTCCTATCCAGCGAAGGGTACACATGTCGGTTAGTTATTCCAGGGCCGGAACCCATCGAAAAAAAGTTATCATAGTGACTATATGCCCCTAAGTAGACTCACTGAGGCACCCAAGATGATGAAAATGTGGGTGTCAGACTGGTGAAACTCGTGGTCGTCGTGCAGTTCTTTTCTAAGTTGTCCGAACACTTGAGAGCGAGACAGGGGAAGTGAGGCCATGCTGGATAATCGTCTGGAGATAGAGATAAGAGAACAGTCCAAACAAACAATGGTCAAGGGCGCAAGTGACGGAGAAGTTCTCAAATCAGACATAACACTCTTTTGCATGCATTCCAAACGTCTGTCAAAATGGCTACAAAGCTGCCTGGTCATGCAGCATCCCACCGATTACCTATAAAACTCGTTATAACTGGCTGCAGGAAACAAGATAACTGTAAAACGTTAGTTAACGTCAACGTCAAAATTAAAGGACTGCATAACACTTGTGAGATTGTGCATACAGTATGCAGTAATATTACTGCTAAGGTATCTGACATAGAGTAAATATGTTCATTTACACAGGTAGGATTACCATCCACATGTTGACACGCGGTTTTAGGAAACATGGCTATGCTGGCTAACGTTACTAGCTAGCGTTACCATGCAATATGCATCTTACAGGCAGATTACTAGCTCACGAACAAGGCTCATGTGCACTCAACATCAAAGCGAAATGCATGTCCATATATAAGTTTTGGCACAACTAAAATGATCTATTACTTTACAGAAATCGTGCTGTCACTTACAGTTCAAGTGAGGCGTCCTGGTTTGCATAAATATAGGACCAGAACACTGGATATCAACACGCACTGTCATGATGACATCACGGCGATTGTTTCCTTTCTTGGCGGATTTGTTTTGCTTCCAGACATTCCTCTCATTGGCCATACTTCAGACACATGCTTGGCACGAAAATGTTAACCCCGCCCACACGTGGCATGTCTAACTATAAAAATTATCTTTTGCATCAAAATCAATGGATCGATTTAATTAGCACGGTACGAGCACCTTTACTTTCTACGAAAAATCTGTTACGAGGCATTTACCTTTACAGCGTTTCATCCAAAATCATGGCTGTGGGTGAACAGTAGTGCCACCTAATGTTATAGTGAAGTTTACAATGTTCTGTTCTATAGGCATGGGCTGCCGTTAAAACAATGGTAATATTGTTAGAAAATGTGAAATTATTGATGCGTTCAGGTAAACAAACGGGATAAAATCACAGCCTAACAATTAATCTCGTGGGCTTTTTTTTACCATTTTATTCTATACATTCATCATATTACACCAGAGAGGGTAAAGCACCTGCACTAAAAACTATGAGCCTCAGGGCTCATTTCCACCGCCTTGTTCAGCGCGTAGCCGTGTTCAGCGCGTGGGCGTATACAATGTTTGGACAGAATACGCTCAGAACACGCTTGCGGTGGAAATGTCTAATCTGTTAACGTGCATTCCAAATGAATACGGACAGAATACGGCCACGCGCTAAACACGCAGAGAGTGCGGTGAAAATGGGCCCTCAGTCTCAATCGCTACTGAACTCTTCCAGGAATACTGTAGGTTCAGAACTATTGTCAACCTATAGGGTAATGTCATACAAAAATATGTTAAAGACTCATAACAAAAGTTTGATAAACCTTTTTGATGCCTGTTGTTATTGACACATTGTTTCAATTATTGAATCAGCCATTTGCCTGTGAAAACCAGTATTAAGTTACTTGTACCAATGCATTTTCAGCCATACAGGCATTGGGTAGGCAGTATTGGTACTGCTGTACCCCTTACCCTCCTCACTATGTGATCCTCTGGAGCCAAGTAAGAAACTGCTTTCTCATAAAACCACTTAAATAAAATTGGCATTTATTCTTGGCGACAGATATGGACATCCTTCAAAAACAGATATGTGCCAAAACAATGCAGAAAAGTGTCAAAAATACTCATTCATTTGTCATAATCTCCTTAGCATTTCAATAAAGCGATCAAGCTTTTTTTTTTTTTTATAAAAGGAGTGTCAACAGCAGCACAGATGTCAGAGACCGTTCTTGTCCTCTTCAGAGAGTGAGATGGGCGGGCTATATAGTCCATTTCCTCCACTGTACACAGGGAGTTAGTCTGGCTTGGGCCCTACAATCCCTGAGTCTCTATCCCCATCACACACACTTACAAAATGAGCATGTATTATTCAAGTCACTCATGAAGGTGCAGGCACCTTGTTGTGTGTATGGCCCTGATGTAGCCTGGTGGAGCTACTCGAGGCCCAAGTCCGAGGGGGTAGGGGGTTCCACCCTGCTCCTAGGCTGGGTGGGGTGGGGAAGGGGTCGGATGGGGTTTGAGGAGAGGTGAATGACGAGGGGGAGAGAGGGGTCAGCTGAAGGCCCAGTGCTGGTGCAGGTCGCCGACATTGCAGGGGCTCATGACCACCCGGCCCGCGTTTAGATGGAGGCACTTTCCAGAGGAAGGGTTCCTTAGGAGCTTCCCCTGAACGCAATACAAATGGACAACAACATGGCTTCAACAAGAACAGTGGGGTTTAAGATACCAAACAACCCAGAGGAAAATATAGCCTCTTACAACAGTCTTAGTCTCTCAGTGATAAATTAATTATTAATTGTTTCTCCTAAAACCCACGTAGGACAAAAAAACACAACATCATCAGCCTAATATTAAATCATTTGATTTTGGAGGACAAAATCAAGAAGACATTTCAAAGAAGCAATATTTTCCTCTGTGGAGGCTTCATTGGATGATGACATGAAATCAAAACATTTACTCTGACCATTACATGTGACCAAAATTACATCACCGCAAACTTTGAGAGTTATGAGAAGGGCATCCTCAGAGCCAGATCAAGCTTTCTAGTCACACTATTAAATGTGCCATATGTCCATACAGCCTAAACCGTATAGAACTGCGATTCTGAGCATGGGACTGGGTCACTCCTTACCTCTGTAAATATCCACTGCTGCTCTGCTGCAACCTGAGTGCCCCTGCCCTTCAGATGGCAAAGCTCCACTGTCACACCATCAGGGTTGGCGTGCAGGCAGAGCTGCTTGCCAATGTTGTGCCGGAGCTCCTGGTGAGTACTGTATTCAAAGTACTGGAGAAGGGGCAGGGGGGGGGGGGGGGGGGGGGGGGACACCCGTCATTTACATCACAGCAAAGTGGTAAACTGATACATTTAATATGTTCTATTCCAAGTTACTATTCCACACTGGCTGCATTATGCTGCAGAAGAATGTGATTGTAGCTCAAGTTACCTGGTTTCCCCCCATGTTGTGACAGACATACATGATCACTGGCTTCCCTCCTGAGTTATTCTCTCCAACATCCAGACAGCTCTGAGACCCGGAGTTTCTGATCTGTGAAATAACAGTCAGAGCAACAAATTATACAGCAATCTGTATTCCAATATCATCTTATTATAGTCATGCATGGCAAAGGAGAATAGACAGGCCAAGGTTTAAACACTCACAGCTCCAAATTTGACAGGGGTGAGGTCGGGTACAAAGGCTTCAGGGTAGATGTTTTCCAGGTACCATGAGAAGTTTTTACACTGTAGACTCTCTCGAAGTTTCAGGCGATCAGATATATCGCCAAACTGCTTCTGTTGGGACAAACACATAAATTCATTCAGACAGTTTTAAACCCCAACGTTCCAGGTTTTTCTACTGAACCCCATGAAAAGCAGAAAACATCATTGACACTAGACACCCACCTCTTTGGCCATCTTGGCAGCATTCTGGTTGCGGCGGTAGTAGATCTGCTTGTAGTCGTCCATCCAGACTTCAGCCAGGCGCACCTGGTTGCGTGTGATCACCTCAGTGCCCTTGGGAAAGGTGTGAGGGCTCTTGGTGCGGAACACGTGACCAACAACTGAGCATGGAATAATCTCTAGAGTTCCTCCACACTGCCACACCTGGACAAAAGAGAGGGACACACGTGGCAGATTTAGTGTTTCATTTCCTAGACACAAACACTGCTGCTAATTTGAGATAAAAGTTTAATTGTATTAGAATCATATGTTGACGTATGATTTCCTAACTATTCATGGAGGGTTGATGTGAAAGTTGTGGATGTTAGAGCCTTACCCGGAATGACATCTCCACATTCTCACCACCCCAGATCTCCATCTTGTCATCGTATGTGCCTATTTTCTCAAAGTAGGACTTGGAGATTGAAAACAATCCACCTGCAAACGTTGGAGTTCTTGCAGACGGAGGGAAACGTAATATCGTGTTAAGGTCTATTCACCCGGCATTTAAATATACACCTGCACCCGGCACTGTCATTTATGTTATGCAACATTTGAGTTGTTTTGTGTATTTATAGAACAGTAATGAGAAAACAACAAAATCGCAAAACGTAAAGCAGATTTCAGAGTATGCATGACTAAGAAGGGTCAAAGGGCCAAAAGTCCATTTCACAAATAGCACTTCCTTCCTCATCATAATCAAGTCTAGCAGACTGCCTAAAAGCAACACTCACTTCACTGGGTAGGTTTCATCTTTGCGCTTCTGCTTTTCGTAGTCGGGGATGGCCTCCCAGCCAAACGTCAGGCTCCAGTCGAAGTTGCCACGGTTGTGTGCACGGGCTGTGGCCACGGGTTTGTGAAACTGGAAGGAGTTGAGGTCGATGGTGACTATCTCTGGGCTGACCACTGCTGTGGGCTCCTCTACGATACGGGCCAGCAGAGGCTCCAGCCAGCCATGGAAGCACTCACCTGAAGAGCAAGACCAAGTGTGAGCTTACTGAGAGGACTACAACCATAAATGATTAGCATCCGCCTGAGCCTTATCAATCATGCCTGTCAAAACAAAAATCAGGAAGTGATGGCTAAGTTAAAACCAAAACTTCTAATGAAACTGTCACAGTGGTCACCCCAAAATGACTAACTTCATATGTTGTAAGAGGCATGATCGAGTGATGTCATAAGATAAAAACAACAGAACTGTGGGCTTTTATTTGCAAGTCGGGTTCAAGAGTAACTGGCAATAACATACCCACCCACTTACACTACAATACCACTGAGATTTCAAGAATGAGGCAGGGATTGAGGTCATTCTTTGTGTCTTCTTAGCTGGTACTGTCTATGTGTGTCTACGCCTGACCACATGCACATTACTCAAAGTCAAGTCCACTGAGGTGATTCGCTACTATGGATTTTATTTTAATCTTGAGTCTGAAGTTGCCAATTCACTTGTGCAATTCAAATAGTATCAAAATCACCATAATAAGTGCAATTTTCTCAGGTTTTAAGCCCTGCGACTCATTTTGCCAGGTATGGTCACATTTAGTGATTGGGCCTAAGTCAGACTGTGACATCCCTTTCTCAACCAGTTTGTCTGGAACACTAAGACCTGTTTGTCTTTTGTCTGTTTGTCAAACCACATTCTTTCCTACTGTATTAACAGATAGCAGTCAAAATGTGATGGAACTGTAGTGCCTTCTTAGCAACCTCAAGTCCCCAAGCCTTATGAACAACCAAGCTTCAAGGGAAATTATTTGATTTAATTGAATCTAACCCATTATTAAAAAAAACATTTACAACTGTTTGACTCAAACCCATACATATGCTGCAAACTAGCCTAACCTACGTTACATTACACAACCCAGCTACATGCCTCAGCTGGGTGCAAACCCCCCTGGATACCTACAGTGGGCGTCCAGGAAGGTGAGCACCTCCCCGCGTGCATTGTTGGCCCCCAACAGTCGTGCCGTGATCAGGCCCTTCCTCTCGGCCTGCCGCAGCACGCGAACGATCTTCAGGGGCTTCACAAACTCATCTAGTCGCTCTTTCAGGTGATCTGATGGAAACAGAGGGGGGGGGGGGGGGGATCATGTGCACCATACAATCATAGTTCACAGAAATCTAGAGGCTCAATTGCACAACTTGCCAAATGCCCACCCCCACCAGGTTTGTTAGCATGCTTAGTTTGAAGACAGTGACTGAATACAAAGGGTATCTGCTGAACAATGATCACAGTTGATCATACACCTAACTATAATCCTGCAAAATCCCTGACTTTTTGGTCCCCTTTGTGTGAATTGGTGCTGGTTTGAAGACACCTGCCTAAATCTTTGCACAATACTGTATCTATTTAGCCATCCACATGTTTAATGTTAAAACATACATGAGGCTGAAAGGACTGGGATGGGTTTTTTGAGTTTTAGGCAGGTGCACACAAAGTGTACACACACAGGGGTACACACAAAGTCAGAGATTTTGCAGGATTATAGTCAGGTGTATGATCAACCAATTACACCAAATTGGTTGTATATGTCAGAAAGCTTAGTTAGTTCTTCAAGATGTTTGGCGCAAGCTACCAGTCGAGTTCCTTTAAAAACTCTATGCAAGTATACCTAGAATAATTAATGCTCATTTGAATGCAAAGGGCAGTCACACCAAATATTGACTTGATTAAGGTTTCTCTTTTGTTCAGACATTTCATTTTGTTAACTGATGAAACATAAATGATTAACACTTCCATTTTTGAAGGCATTCCTAGTTGACAGCATTTTTTTTACACCTGCTTAAAACTTTGCACAAAACTTTGCACCGCGTTCCAAGTTATTATGCAAATTATATTTTTTTCTGACTTTCCTAAATGATTTTCCTAATGACAGTCATAATAATTTTCAAGTCATCAACATTAGCAGGTTATCAAAAGCTATTTTACATTACACGTATTTTATAGTCAGAGTGCAATGCAGAGCTAGTCAACAGACATGTCTGCTACCAAGCATTTTATGCAAACAAAATCTAAAACTGACACGGAAAGGACTGCATGTGTTCATATCTATTCAAATTCTCACCTTAATCTAATATTGACTGAGGTCATAAAAACCATAGGTTATTGTTGAGTACATAACAGTGTTGCAACAAACTGCACACTTTCTTTTTGCTGGTCAGTACTATTTAAATACACCAACAGGATATTTCTGTTTGTCTACTGTTTAATTTTGTCATGTTTCTACACATGAAAAAGCAAGAGTGGCTAGAAATGATAGAGGGGAGGAAACCAAAGCAGAAAGTTTCTCTGTTCAGTGTTCACATTTTAGAACTTTGTGGTCAAAAAAACACTACACCAGAACCCATGTTTTTTTTCCCTTTTGACAGGTAACTGCACTCATACATATTGCTACCAATGTCCTGTCAATGCGCACACATGCACGCACACACACACCACAAAAAAACCTGATGAAAATACTGCCATTGCAGTTCATAAGGGGGCAAATTAATTGGAAGTAATAGGTGAGTAGATAGTGCCGTCAAAGAACATTGGAAAGAACTGGCACCACATCAAATAAAACCGCGTGCAGCAGGAAGTACCCGTTTCTGCAATTGGAACAACTCTGCAAAACACTATCTGAAATCTCCCACCCCTAGTTCCTTCTGCATCACTTAAAAAAAGCTTACAGTTCTACACCAAGCCATTTTTACACTTTATAGTGCACACATATCTTCATTTCGGAGGGAAAAAACCTTATCAGCTAGATAAGCTTTTGTCATCATCTGTCATAACCACTAGCTCACTCACATAGCCACTATTTCAAACACACCCTGAAACTGAGACTCAGAAACATAAAACAATGGACACACAGACCTGGGTTTCTCAGTCGAAGGTCAGATTTCTCCCCGAGGCCTCTTTATGACAGCACGTGCTCGACTCTGGCCAGTGCCTTACGTACCTGCCGTGCTGGCGTCGTCCACCATGATGATCTCGGTGAGCAGGGCAGCGGGGGTCGAGTGCAGCACACTGAAGACGGTGCGCAGCAGCGTGGACCAGGCCTCGTTGTGGAAGACGATGATCACGCTGGTGGTGGGCAGAGGCGGGCAGCGGCGGAACTTGCGCTCCACACACCTGGGGGGAAGGTTACAGGAGTGGAGGATGGATGAAAACAGAGCCTATGAAATAAGCGCACTTAGTACAGTCCAACAGAACAGACTCAGAACAGACTCCCATGAAATAGACTTATAGTGTAACAGACTGCCATGTTTTAGACATATAGCAGACTCCCATAGGAAAAAAAAAAATGTGACTAAAAAATGTACTTCCCTTAAAGGAGAACTTCGGTGTAAAATGAAAATTGGCATGTTAAAACATCATACCGAGTTGGTATGTGTACTGAGGAAACTGATTTAGCCTGTTGCATTCAGAGTTTAACTATTTTTTATCGTTTGTCCCAGAAGGCTAACAATGGAAGTGGTAGGTGCCCTTAGACGAAGCACGACGACTACGCTATTTTTAAACCATTAAAGCAGCTCGAAAAAACTCCACACTCCATCGGTAGTACAACAAAGGCCCTGACATTAAAAACGAGGCACTGAGAACTTTGTAGGTGTACACAACATTTATTAATATAACAGTTTTGACAGACAGTACCTTGCTGTAGTTTCTCGTCGCCGCCATGATGAAAGTCCGCACAAGCAGACTGACGAACACGAACCAGCAGGAAGAATAGGAGGAGAGGTAGTACAATCAACTTGTTTGGACTTTCATCATGGTGGCGACGAGAAACAACTGCAAACTACTGCATGTAAGAAAAGTTTTTTAAATAAACATTGTGTACATTTACAATATTCTCAATGCTTTATTTTGAATGCCAAAGCCTTTGTTGTACTGCCGATGGAGTGTAGAGTTTCTTCAAGCTGCTTTAATGGTTTAAAAATAGCGTAGTCGTCATGCTTCGTCTAAGGGCACCTACCACTTCCATTGTTAGCCTTCTGGGACAAACGATAAAAAATAGTTAAACTCTGAAAGCAACAGGCTACATCAATTTTGCTCCTCAGTACACATACCAACTCGGTGTGATGTTTTAACATGCCAATTTTCATTTTACACCGAAATTCTCCTTTAACTGTGCTCTCTCAACTAGGGCTACGTGTACATGATATTAGAAAAATGTGCGATGCAAGATCACTGCTGAATATTGCAATGATATGACTTGGGATAACTAATCAGATACTCAAAAACACTGTAGGCATTCTTGAAAGTTACCCCTGTAACTGCAGGTGTAAAGAAACACACTGTGAAAAAAGCAAACAGCTCTATCATTTGGCCATATCTCACAGAATAACCCTTTAGTAAATGAACCGCTGCATGATTCAGACTGCATAAGCAAACAAAAAAAAAACACTACAAGAAAACAGGCCAAACCCTTTTCTGAAAAGCTAATTGGACATAGCAACAGTAGCATTGTTATGAACAGCTAATGATTGTTATTACTTTAATGGATGTGTGAGTTGAAGGGAGCAGGAAAAGAGACCCTTTGTTTGATCTAGCTTGTCCTAAAAGCTGTATAGAGGGGAGAGACAATGGGCTCTTATTCTTACTCGGGTGGTCGGGTGTCCTCCCCCAGGCTGCGATGCAGGGAGATGCGGTCGCTGGCGTACTGGTTGAAGCAGTGTCTGGTCATCCCTTCCTCCTTCTCCTTCTCCTGCTCCGGTGTGAGCTTGTCGGTGGGGAAGGCGTTGCCGTAAGCCCCCGGCGCCTGGGGCTCCTGTGGGGGCCTCTCCAGTGGGGGCTGCAGCTCGGCCTGGCTGTAGAAGCCCGGCGGGCAGCGCTCGTTGAAGGTGGGCTCGGGGTCCACGGGGGGCTGCGGTGCCCCAATCTGGAAGCCCAGGTTGTTGACGGCGCCCATGACCATGCCCACCACGCGCTGCTTGCGCTCCACCAGGTCCTGGAACCACGGGTCCTGTGGCGAGGGCCCGCTAGCCACATCGCGCTGCAGTACCACCAGCACCACCATGAAGAGCGTTCCGCCCAGCAGCACCAGCTTCAGCGGGGACATGCGGCGCCGGAAGAACAGACGCATGGTCCCGCACAGGCCCCACCTGGAACACCTGTAAGACTGGAGCCACACACAAACACATACACAAAACTTAGGCACTCAGTACAGAAGAGCCCCACTTCCATTCTCTCATACACACAGACACACACACAGACATATACACACACAAATACACACACACAAGCATCTACACTGAGCCCATCTTCAATAGCAGTTCTGAGCACCACTGCACTCAGCAGAAAAACAGCCAGATGTGGAGAGTCCTGCCATGTATTCTTTCTGCCTGTGCCCTTAACACTGGTGATTTGACTGATTAGCTGAAAACATCACTACCCTGTAGGCAGCCAACTACTCACAACCTTACATCTTTTCAGTTCCCTTTGAGTCACAGAAACTGAAACTCGAGGGTCCAGGAATACATGGAGTCCATCAGTCAGTCAGTTTGTCAGTCAGTTTGCACCCACACAGTCCTAAAACTTGTGTCCAAAGTGCTGGTAGTGACACCAACTCAAGAAAATGTGCCAACAGTAACACACATTTACTCCACCACTCTAAACACTTGTGTCTGAAGTGCTGTAGCACTTAGCCAGTGATACTAACTTAAGAAACTGTGCCTGTGTTGCTGGCTGACATTGGCAGTCCTGCTTTCTCTCGCCATAAACGGAGGCCGTCCGCAGAGCAAACAGGCCACACCACAGGGTAAACACCTCCGCTGCGCACCTGACAGCATGGCAACACGCCCTTCTACCCCCCCCCCCCCCTCCCCCTCGACACACACGTGGCAACAGGTAACTCGCTGAGGTGTGTTGTGGAGCCAGCTGGAGGAGAAAGTCCCACAGAGATTACACTGGAGGAGCACCAGGGTGCTTTGCATGAGCACACAAACACAGCTTACGCGCACACACACACACACACACACACCTAGTACCTTGACAACACTGCTGCAATTCTCACCCACACTGACAGCACGTCACGGAAACGCTGGGCACAGTCTTGGTCATAACAACCACGCTTACATATTCATCCGATTTACATGCTGGCGACAGCAATGAAGCCATTGTCAAGTGGGATATGACTCATCCTTTAACAGCCTCTGTGCTGAACCACTTAGTCAAAAAAAGGACCCTTCAAAAGGCAAACGCTGCTTGTCTGTGCTGCTTGCTGACAGGCAATGAGAATCACATCATACAGTCGGATTTCCTTGATGTCTCCATGAACAAGTTTACTTCAGTCTAACGGCTTAGGCAGCAGTGAGGAAAAGCAGGTGGCATGCTACTGCAGTGACAGTGTGGCGAGGGAGGGGTGTCTGTCTACAGGGAATGCTTATCTGACCAAAGGTAAAGAGAGAGAGGGAGTACCCTGCCTAAACAGAGGCATGTACTGTGGGCCTGCTTTACTTTTTGAAAGGCTGTATCTCCAAATCAGTAAAATCTCTATGGGAACAGTAGCCAATACTGTGATGTCTGTTCCCCTCTTGTGTTGCAACCCCATCATGCCGCGGAAACAGGTTTGCCCACAGTCTGTAATAGGCTCAGAATGTGTATGTAGGCAGAACAATCCAGCTAAAGTTATTTGAATAGCAGTAGCTGTAAGGTGCAGACACTTTTTTTGTGGAAGCAATCAGCTGTGCTGTTAACCACAGTGACTTTTGCTACATAAGAATGAGTTTTGCTAGATATCAATTAAAGGATTAATTTGTAAATGGAGTGCGTCTGTCTACAAAATGTCGAAGTGAATGAGCCAATAAAACAAATACTTGACTTCCCTTTGATGACAACCAGCTGTGAGCGACTGTTCCTCAGTGAGCACGCTGATGCACTTTCACACTTCCTTGCCAGACGACAACTATCTATGTTAAACCAAAGACGCGGTGCGATAGCAAAGCAGGAAACTCGGTTCAGGAAGCTTACCATAATGTCTTATTTCCTATTTAAATGTATAGATAAAATGTGTACAGTTGTAGCACTTTGCTCGCCAGCTCTAATCCTTATAGTCTACTAGTTTAATTATGTGGCGCTTCTTGTGTGATAACTATCGACAACTGCTTCAAAGACTTTCGCCCCCTCAAACAAGCTGATAAAAGAAGAAAAGACACCTATCTTATTTCTTTACTCAACAAGTCTGCAAATCTACCAGCCCATTCATTTCGTAAAACTGTTCGAACCAGGACAATAGGCTAAATAGAGGTTTAATCAGTTTCATTTCACAGCATTTCCTTAAAATTATTGACTTACCTGAAAAGAGGTCACTCACTCACTCACAATTTGACCAAACTCAGAGGACTGACAGAACTGCTTTTCACGACGATGATTACTTAGTAATGCAAAGAAGACGGACGGATGTCCTGGCTGACTTCAAGTTTCTTGGACGAGTCTATTGAGTTTACCCAGGGCTGAGAGAATACGCGGCCAGCAACGCAGCCCTCCCGGTTTCCCTTTGAACACGCAACAGGTGCCATTCGCTGAAATGATTAACCAGCGCTGCAGGGTCCTAGAGTCGTTGGTTCTCATGTCTAATGTAAGGAAACCCACATTGCAGTTTAAGATCAAGACTCGACCCGTTTCTGGACAAAGTACTCGCCAACGCCACGCAATTAAGATACTGAGGTGACTGTCGTAAATGTCTCGTTTAGAATATCTGAATTATAGCCAATAGCACAGACACTTCTGTGAGAACTTAATTAAAGTTCAGAAGAGGATGCACAAGTTAACATAAGCATTGCCTCAACAGATTTGAATAATTGATGGGAAAGTAATTAAATACTAGGCTATCTCCTGTATCACCGCCTTGTAACCTTATCCAGATTTATTCAGAAATTGAGTCAGGCTCGCCAAAGGGAAATGTCCCGGTGGGTCTATCCGATTACTGTTAGAGGCTGAAATCGTGATTGCACACTATTGATTGACAAGGTACTGCATGGGCACCAGCTCGAGATGGACCTCGCAGTCCAAGTTATCAGACTTATGAAATGTCTCTTTATGAAATATTCAGCTATGAGCTCGTTCGGACAACCGGTTCGGCTACCGTATGTCAGGTGTCGAATTACCCAAGAAGCACTGGAGCGTTTCTCTCTGGACCACTCTACTTGTTTGTTTAATAGGCCTTGTGTTAGCAAGAAGATAATAACCCTCCCGTGCATTAGTATCACAAAGGGCCCGTAGTGAACTCGATGTGCTGTCTGTAGTCCTCCTTCGATTTCAAAAAAGAAATTGACATGACAATGAAAACCTGAGCCCGATGTGGCATCTTTTCAACGAGGTCTTGTTTATGTGCACGGGTCAGTCACCTAATGGATTTTTAATGGGAAAAGCTGTGAAATTTGTCTTTCGTTAGGCAAATGACTCTGAGTAGAATTTTAAACGGCCTACTTAATATTGTTGTATCGAATAAAACCAAAGCCAGATAATATTTAACGAATCTATTTAATCTGCGCCCTTGAAATGTTGTTGCAATGTGGCATTCATACCATGTCATAAATGACCATGCAAACACCAGTTAGTCTACTACTGATTGACGCCAGTCTTATCGGTTAGATTTAGGTTGTCCTTGAATATAAATCGAAACATAGAGAGGCTATAGAAGGGGTTATAAGCTAATAAAGACAATCTCTTATAAGAAAATAAAAGGGTCAAAGTACAGAAATCTGCATTTGGAGGAATTTGGTAGATGTTTGAGCTCACTTTGGTAAGATGACTTCAGAAAGGAACTCGCACGACTGCCAGATTTGTAAGCACTGGCTGCATGCTAATTCATGACATGGCCTGTTATACACTGCATTTAATAACTGAACTAAATAGAGAAACTTGTCTTAAGCTGAATTGCAATGGCTGGTATCTGGAAGATGTAACATAAATCCAGTGTTAGGCATGGGACGCCATATAACTTAAGAGCTATTAGCCGCACAATTTCCACCAAAAAGAAACCCAGCTACTTCAATACAGTCTTGTTTTCCTCAACTCTTTCCCTAACTGCTTTCCTTAACTGTTTTCTTAAGCGCTACCAAGGTGGCCTGGCTGGACTCGTTTTCTTGTACGTAATGCCATAAAATTGCCCTCTCCAAATTTCAGTCCTTTCCAAATTGAATCCTTTCTGGCCTGATTATTTCTCTTGTTAAAGATCGGCAGTTAAAGTTAAGTGGTTGAAAAATCAAGTCCAGTGTCAAAATGATAATCTTATAATAAAATGAATGTTTTGAGAGACATTGGCACACCATGTTTTTTACATTTGTTTTCCCACATCTTCTTTACCCACCGATCTTTGTCTCTTTGCCAGGAAGTGTTACCAACGGCAGCATTTATTACTGGGATTCACTGGACTTTATTCTTCTAAAACAAAAGTTGTTCTTTAATGTGTAATGCACTCTTCATGCCTTGTCCCTACCCCATTAATTAAAAAAAAAAAAAAAAACACCAACTTGCAAAATGTGTGGTGGATTCACCTGTATCTTTATAGAACAATGGAGACCCCATCATACATTCATATGAAATCTTGGGAGGAGAATAAGCGTACCAGTTGTGAGTGAGGCAGTCATAAATGGGCTACAGACAATGAAAACCTTGAAGGCATACTGTTGCACACTGCTGTGAAGTCTACCGGAGACAATGGCTATCAGGAAGTGACAGTGACAATGACTTTCGATACATCTACGACTATGAGACTGTGATGGTGGAAAATCCCAAAAGTGACCAACTTAGAAGACCAGACTGTTGGTATATAAAGTATTCCAAGATCAGTTCGGTTGTTATGGAATGCACCATTACCTTACTTACAGTACAATAAATCTCTGCAAAACCAATTAACACAGGAAAGAGAGTAACTCCGAGAGGAATGGGCACACATAGCCGAAATACTGGATATTTAAAATAAAATCACACGTGCCTTGCAGCAGTTCATTTGGCAAGAAAAACATATTTTCATGGCATACTGTACTGTACTTCATACTGAACAGTTAAACCCCTCTACATTAAGCACAGTATTATAATCATATTGTCAGTCAAACAACCTTCAGTATTTATCAGTTTCACTCACTCCAACAGATATAGCACGCACACCCACACACACACACACACACACACACACACAGACAAAATTAAAACATTCAATAGCACAATCTGCACTCCTGTGGAATTCAGTGTCACAGATTGTCCACTTTAGTTATACAAAAAATACTCCTTCAAAAGGAAAAAAAAGTGTTTAACCGATCACACATTTCAATAATAAAAGGTTGCTTTTGGTCTCTAAGGCTGTCCGCTTGTTTCAAAATGTCTTTTTTTTCTCCTTCACATCGCACGCAGAGCAAACAGAGCAAAGTTGTCGCTGTCAAGGCTGACAAATAACATGGTGAGAACAAATTGGCAAAACAAGGAAAACAACGATACGGCTGACACTAGTTCCGAGTTGCACTGCAGTATCAGACACATCGGTGCACTTAGTGTTCCTCATCAGACGTTTCTTTGGTCATATTCATCCACATTTCAAGAGTTTGTTCATAATTCTTGCATATATTACTTTTCATTACCGTTTGTATTATTTTTTTTTTTACTTAGTGTCCCATGTGGGTGAAATAAATAGTGTATCCATACTTCTGCACAGTTATTTCCTCCTGAGGAAACTGGTCATCAGTCTCATCCTTCATGTGGCTACAGAGTAGGAGCACCTTGAGAGTCCTTCTCCATGGTGCATGTCAACACAAGTAAAAAAAATCACACACACAACACACACACACACACACACACACACACACACACACACACACACACACACACACACACACACACACACACACACACACACACACACACACACACACGATCGCTTCAGGGTGGATTCTCCCAACTGTGCCTTCTTCATCTTCTTCTCTGGTGATGGGGGGTCCGCCCCCCCGGCAGACCCCATCCTTTTGTCATGTCCTTACATGGGATGGGGGTCTGTGGCCTGCTGCTAACTGTCAGGACCACTGTTAAGGAAGTATGTGGTCATCTCCCCTTTGCCCTTCACCTTCACCATGCCACGGTACTCTAGCTGGTAGCCTCTGCTGGACAGCACGTTATATAGGTCTGTGGTGACCTAAGGGGCAGGGGAACGGGAAACACTGAGTGTTAATACGACAGAACAGGTGGTATAGCAGAAAAGCAGCATTATTCAAGCTTTTCCATGTTCTCACCAATAAGTATATGCCACAGTTATTGTGAGATTTGTCCTAATGTCTTAGTATGAGTAAAGCATCTTCTGATTTGTATGATGCAGTTACACTTTATGAGCAGCAGATGGCAACACTGGCAATAACATACATACACTACACAGATAAAAATGCTGCTCCACACTTGCTCAACCTTTCACAGAACAGACTATCTGGGATATGTGCATTGATTTTCTTTATACTTGCTAAATGCGGAGTGGAGGTTGAAGTAAAAGTGGAGGTTGAGTAGGCTACCTGAATCCGATCTGGGACTCCAGTACTGTCCATGCGACTGGCGACATTCACTGTGTTTCCCCAGATGTCATACTGAGGTTTACGAGCACCTATCACACCAGCCACTACAGGCCCAATATTCAGACCTGTCAACAACAGAAGCACACATCTAACATCAACATCCAGCCACTAAATCACAATACCTTCAAACCCTCATCTGTGTAGTCATGCTTCCATTCAACTTGTTCGCATCAGTTATGCACATTCATAGTATTTCGACTTGATACTCTTTCCATTTTAGTCTAAAGACTAATGCGCATTTTAAGTGTGTGTCCAAGTGAGAGTTCCTTATTTGAATATCTAAAATGCATTGGATGGAATTCCAGTTTGTGGCTATTTGATTAATTCTACTGGCTCAGAAAAGGGTTATGAAATGAATGAATCTGCCAGTCCTGTGACAAACAACATTCTATCACTGAGCTGAGTATCCATGTGTTCATACTCAGGGTTCACATAGGGGCAGGGATTCACAGACCTATCTTCATTTGAAAGTTGTTGAAGGAATGCTCGTTGATGTGTGCCATTTGCTTCCTCAGCCGCATGGCGTAGTCGGCCAGGGCCAGGATGTGCGAGCGGCCCTCTCGATCATATGTGGAGTCGTTGAGGCCGGACGCCGCCATGTAGGTGCTGCCGATGGTCTTGATCTTCTCCAGCTGCCTGAACCTCTCCTCACTGATGATCTGCAGGTAGAAGAAGAGGAAATAAAGGACTCTATACACTGGACATTTAAGAAAGGCACTATGGAGAAGACTGTCTTTCTTTCACCATATTATGGAGCAGTGCTAGTGCTGCCTGACCATTGTTAGAACATGATATTGAAATACTCTGGATAAAAGCATGTGCTTTGTCAAATCTTTATCAAAACAGCATTATCAAAGATAGTGTTGTTTCGAGACGTCTCCTCCCAGGCTCATGCTCTTTCTCCTGGGGATTTATTTAATCAAAGTCGCAAGTCAGCAATGACTAAAATAAAACAAAAAAACAGTACTGTGTGATGATGGATTAGACATTAGTTTTTCCCCTTACTTTTCATTGCCTTTCAACATTTCACAACTGTGAAAACCAAGTCATTACATTGATTGAATTTGGAAACAAAACTATATCATTTTCTTCCCACTCTAGGTTAATTTCAGTATTTTAGACACCATCTTCTTATGTCTTCTTTGTTCACAATCATGCTGTTTCAGTCCTGGGGGCAGTGGTGAGTTCAGATATAATTTTATGTTTAGATTTATGTTTTTTTCTGTAATAAAAACAAATTCATTTTGTCATAGTAAACTGGAATCGTTATTAATCACAAACAGACAAATGATACTGGTTTTGCGAGTGCCATTTTGGACACCATCTTTGATTTAGTATTAACAAAAAAAAAATTATTTTACAAAAATAGGAGACCTCTTTTTTGAGACTCTATAACATATAAAGTAAGTTTTTGAATTGAAATAAGTTGTTTTACTTGGAGTAGTTACAACTTACAAAGTAATTACTAGTAATTATTAGTGTAGACTGCGTCCATCTTGAAAAATGGTAGCCATCTTGGATTTTTGTGTGGCTAATGTCCTTTTTTGAATGAGTGGACTCTAATAAACATCTGTGCCACATTTCATGCTTGCATAATTAAGTGAATTATTTTACCTGCTGCACTAGTGTGGCATGCAGGAAGGCTAACCATTCTGCCAATCCATTATCAGACCTTAAATTGCAGCGTGCATATTTCAAAAAAATAAGATATTCATAAATTCTTATGGGATAGATATGAGTTGCTCAAAACTAAGTAAGAGTATGATGATTTACTGACGTTAACTTTGTCTCTATACAGAGATAATCAAGCCTGAGAAATGTGGAAGCAACTGAAACTGTCTATTTGTAACATTAAAATTAGTGAGGTTTCTAAAAATTAGCCAGGCTTTGCTGTCAGCGACTTTGATGGAATGTCCCCCCTCCCCCAGGTACTGACTACTACTCTTTCCTTCTCACCTCATCGAAGTCAGCGATGATCTCATTAAGCAACCTGAGGCACTCCACACCCTCGTTGTTAGCCTCCAGCTCCACATAAAATTCAGAAAAGTTGCTGATGGAGGCGAACATGACGGCCACACACTCGCACGATTGGTAGTAGAGCTCATCATTACGTCGCTCCCGTGCCAAGAAGTGGGCCGCCACATCCTTAGGCAGGATGTTGTGGAGGAGGCGCCGGTTGTAGGCCTGCAGTTCTTCCATCTCCTCCTTCTCCTCTGTGGCCTATGGGGATTTAGGTGGGGGTGAGGTGCACAATCAAAACAAACATAAAAGGGGTTAACAATAGATAACAGTAAATACACTATATATACGTATATATACAGTGTGTATTAAAATAATTCCTTTTTCCATTAATAAGTGAGCTGGAAAATAGGTTATTATCAGCATCAACAAACTGAGAAGTTCTTTTAAGTTTTCAATTAGTCATTTATGTATAAATACAGTTAATGGATGCCATGTTACGCAGCCATTTTGAGACTATAGGCACCACCAGACGACAACACTAGAAAAAAAAAAACAGCTTTTGTGTTTGTCACTGTGATATACAACCTCACCATTAGATGGGGTGGTGATGAGTGAAAATCTTACATAGAGTAGCTTTATAGAAAGAATTTCTATATTTCTGTGTAAACAAAAACAAATATGTGCTTGGGCATTGCTATATCTTGGAATGGTATCCAGGCACACTGCAAATCATGTCATCATTTGTGTCAGGATTTGGCTGGTTAGCCTCAGCTGATTAGCAGGGCACTTCTTTGTCACCATTTTCCAGAAATTACATCATATCCACCCCAGTTTTCCCCACGCTGATTGGTGGGTGCGTTACTCTCGGCTCAGCAGGAGGGCGTCCCTAAACAACATCATTCTCCATTTTTGAACATCCAATGCCCTTTCTCGATATAACTTTCTGTGCTACCGCATGTCAGTCAGTAACATGGCACTTAATTGGCTAGGCAAAATGGGGACAGAAATGAGCATTTCCCATTGAAATTAATGAGGGCGGGACTTCCTCCAGTTAATATAGCACCTCCATGATGTTGGGCACATAAACAGAATAGTAATCTACAGTAGAGGACAGTGAAGAACACTTTACTGAATTTGCTAAAAAAAAAAAAAAAAAGTACATTGATTAAAAAATCGCTCACTGAGCCTTTTACGCCACGCTGTGGTTCTTTACAAATATGTAAAACGCTGCCTGTTTTGGTGTGACGGTGCTCTGGCGATAACTTGCACAGACCCGTGCCCTTCAGAACTCTCTCTGACCAACCGGCCGAGAGTAATTGAGAGTGACGGCGTGCCCTACTTTGTAGTTTATTTCCTCTTCTGCAGTGGTCCTCTCTGCAGGTCTGCTGCACCGACTGTGCTCAGGCCATGGCTGCTACTACTCTAAGAGATTGCTCTTGGCTAAAGCGTGTAGGGACAGCCATCCATCACCTACTGTACAGCAGGCTAGTCTAGACAGTACAGAAGGGAGGGCTGTGACTGCAAAGCCAGTGTCACTTGTGCAGGGTTGGAGGCAGGGCTGGAATTTCGTCATTTTAGGGGCAAGGCCACTTGGGCCTTTGTGTTGTCAATTTTGTGAAGGGCATCAGGGCCACTGTGGCCTTCTGGTAGATATTTTTCAAGGGCAAAAGGCCAAATTGAAAGGGCACGAGGGCCATGGCCCTCATGGCCCTCGTGAAATTCCTGCCCTGGTTGGAGGGGTGCTGGATGGAGAAAGCAGAAAGAGAAAGTGTGTGTGTGTGGGTGCGTGTTTTCACTTTGGGTCAGATTGTGGCTCCTAAGCTGCCGTACCTGAAGCTTCCACAGGAAGTCCAGGCGTGCGGTGGACTCCACCTGCTGGCCGTGCAGATACAGTGCCAGCACGAACACAGTCAGTATCACAGGTGTGATCACCCGCAGCGACACTTTGGTCACAGTCTTATCGCTGTGCATAAGAAGACAGACAGAGACAGAGAGAGAGACAGAAGGATAGAGATGAGAGGAGACAGAGGAAGGGACACAGAGAGAGAATCATCTGTCTGTAATACTGGTACATGACTACTTAATCTGTATATATAAATTGCATAAAACGTTTTAAATCTGGAGTTTTAACTCACCAACTCTCTGTTCCATTGTAAGTGGTCCTAAATCAAAAATAAACATATGTTACCTAAAAAAGCATATAAGAAATATTTAAAGGATACATTATAACAGACAGAAGTATTCAACTTACCAAAAAAGAGTATCAGTATAATTCACCCCCTCAGACCTAACACAACAGGGAGGGAGAGAGAGAGATAGAGAGAGAGAAAGAGAAAAAGACAGACAGTCCTGTGAAACATACAAAAACACTTCTACTTCCTCTATGTGCCTATCTATCTAGAAAACAAGCTGCCATTTTTAAACTGATTAGCACTTCCAAGGTTATGTGACCAGCATTAAGCCCAGTGCATAACTCTGTGTTAGGGGTGATAAGGATAAGGCACTGGTGTCGAGACACAGGCAGGGAGAAAGTCCAGATCAACACAGGACAGATGGAGCGCTCTGGGTGGCTGGGAACTCACAGGGTGTTGGTGGTGACGAGCAGGTCTGCGTTGTCGAACAGCGCCACCTGTGGCCACTCGACCAGCAGCAGGAAAAGCAGCTGGATGAAGAGCATGAGAACCAGCTTGCCTATGCTGCTGATGTGCAGGAACATGGAGCTGGCCAGCAGGCTCAGGAGCACACTGTAGGTGAAGTACTGCAGGCAGTGAGACAGACAGAGATGGTCAATACATATATATACTCATACATATACTTGTGTACATACCCTGCAGGCACAAATATAGGTCATGTGAATCACCTACATTAAGAGACATGCGGAGACACGCATTTGTGGATTAAATATACTTTTTATTTCCCCCCTTAAATGTTTATGTATTTTTTTGTCTTTTTAAAATGTTGCCAACTATTTGTGCTTATAATGTAGTGTTTAGTATTGTATGTCACTGGGAGAAAACATCTACTTAGAACGATAAACATATTTCAGATTTACTTCAGACAAAATATCTATGCACATTTATTTTCACGCCTTTTCTGCATTTTAAAATCAGTGTCACTGACTTACACACACACACAAACAGACACACACAGACACACACACCTCAGGAAAGGGGCAGGGGTAGTCCTGGTCCGGACACAGGCCTAGCTTATCCTGAGCGGTGAGCGATAGGCCGTGGAGGATGCACAGATTCACTGAGCTCAATGAAGCATTAACCTCGCGAGACACACAGACCTCCAGGTCTTCTTTATCACACGTAAACTGCAGAGACAGGAGATAAGTACTCAGCAGAGGAAGAGCAACACTCCTATACACACACACATCTGTTGCATTCAGATCATCATCTTCCCTCAGTGAGTACACACACACACACACACACACAAACACAGATACACATAACACACTGTTACGACCCCCTGTGCCCCCATTAGTCCTGGAGTGGCAGTGCAGAGGCTGTGGTGGTAGCAGGGTGGGGTTACTGGTGAATTGAGCACACCTGCATTCGTGTGCAGAGTACTTAAGGAGCGGCTCATGCCTTTCTCCCTGGCTCTCATTCTCACACACCTCTTTCTCACATGCACGCATCTTCACACACCTGCATGCAAACTTTTGTTTGTCCTGTCTGATCCTTTGTTTGATGATTTAATCCCTAGACATTGTTTTTTCCTCTTGTGTCTAATAAATTTTAGTTATTTAAAAACTGTAAGTTGTCTGTCTCCCTTTTATGTTGCGGTCTCACGAGCCGGGCCGTAACAACACACACACACACACACACACACACACACACAGACACACACACGAACACCCCCACACAGACAGGCACTGTTTGTGATTGAGGACAGCATGCAGATAATTAAGGCTGACTAGAGGAGGGAGGACCCACCATGTTTACGAAGGCTGAGATAAACACAAGGATGATGGTGAGGACGCCCACTAGGGTGCTGTTGGTGCGAGACTCCACTATCCTTTTGGACACTGTCTGCAAGGCAACTGGAAAGAGCTGCAGTAAAATGGGAGGTAGGGAGAGATAGAAAGAGAGAGATAGAAAGAGAGAGAGAGAGAGAGAGAAATAGATAGAAAGGGAGAGACAGACGGACAGACAAAAGACAGAGACAGACCAGTAGACAGACAAACAGAAAGATAGAGAAAGAGAAAGAGAGATCTCCAACATCTTAAAATGACTCAGTGGTTTAAAACAGTAATAATCAGGGCCCAAACAGTTGCGTAGCTACAGGGGAGCAGAGGATGTGTTGAGGATGCGTTGACCCACCTTAACACAGGAGTAGATGGAGCAGATGAGGAGGATATGGGCGAGGATGACGAAGATACCGACAAAGATCCCCAACATGAGTGGAGTACTGCAGATAATAGAAAAGACTATTAAGGACAGCCCAGTGTGAGTGTGTCTGTGTAAGAGAGAGAGAGATAGGGCGGGGGGTGTGGGGGGGTGTTAAACATGAACAAGTGAGAGTAATGGTAAATAATAGAAAAGACTATGGTTAAGGCATATTTGTGTCCCTTTTTAGTGAGATTTTTTGTGATACTGCTTTAAATTCTTCCTGTAATGTATCCTGCTTACTGTTAAAATACCCTTTTCCATTTGTGTATTACAAATGTAGACAATATGAGTCATGGCAACACATTCAAGACAAGCTCAGTCATCCAAAACAATCAGCTGGTCTACTCTTGCACCCCCTTGAGTGAGTGTGACTGTGTGGCTCTGTGTGTGTGTGTGTGTGTGTGTGTGTGTGTGTGTGTGTGTGTGTGTGTGTGTGTGTGTGTGTGTGTGTGTGTGTGTATGTGTAATGTGTATGTGTGTGTGTACTCACTGAGGGAAGATGATGATCTGAATGCAACAGATGAAGCAGAAAACCACAAGTGTGCAGGCTACATATCCCCCAAATCGATCATCCACTTTCTTAGAGTACTGAGGGCACAGATGAAATGCTGTGAGATGTGGGGCAGCAGCACTGTGATGGCATACCGCATATATAGCATTGCAAGCAAGTGAAAGTCATAGCACATGTTAAGGTCCGTTAACACCAAGAACTATAACGATAACGACAACTAGAACTACAATGATATGGGCATCCACACTGAAGAACGACGTTTTAACGGCAACATTCTGGTCGTGATTTAAACATCTAATAGAACATTACGTCCTGTGAATTGCTATGAATTTTGATTCGCTGACAGTGCTTTTATAGTTCATAGTCGCTGTGAAAGTGATCCCAACGATATCGTTCAGCCTGTCATTATAGTTGAACGGCAGCATTCACTAAAGTGAAAACGATTTTTACAAAGTTATAGTTATAATTATCTTCATCGTTCTAGGTGTGAACGGCCCTTTAATGGGGCAGCCAGGGGAAGAACTGAAGCACCCTGAACCTTTTTCTCCAGGTCGGAGGTCTGAAAGGTGAGCAGGAACTTCTTCACGTGATCTTTGCGAAGCTGATCGATGGACCGCGCATCAATGGCGCGTCCCAGAAATTCGTCCACTTCGTCCTCTGGGTTCAGGGTCTCCTGAGTACAGCGGCTGACGGTGACCGACCGTGGGAAGGAGTGGGTGGGGGGGGGAGTGGTGATGGGGTTAGGAGGTTAAGAAAAAGGAAAAGAGATAGAGGACAAAACCTCAGATGGCCTACTTCACAAAGACTGGGACTGAGACAGTGCACCCTTTTAAAAGACCCGTGTCTGCCCGCATCTATAGTTAGTCTGAGAGGGTCCATGAGAATTGCATGGTAACTCAATAATAGCTGGTGGAGGAGTGACTGAAGGACCTGGATTGGAGCTTTTGTGAAAAGCAATACTCACTTGTCTTTGCTGGAGGCCTCGTCAATGCCCTGGGAACAGACGATAGGACAGGGGAAGATTAGCACACAGACAAGGGACAGCACTCAGACAGACACACATACACACACACACACACACACACACACACACACACACACACACACACACACACACACACACACACACACACACACACACACACACACACACACACACACAGCCTTCTGCAGCTGCTAAGCCCTTGCGGATACAGTGCTGTTTTAATTAAGGCTCAGAGGCTTCAAATTACACATCCTACCTAGTCCTTGTGGACACTCACTCCTCTGGGAGACAAGAAGGAGTGGAAAAAGAAAAAGTGAAAGAAAGAGGGTTGAGAGATGAGAGAGAAAGAGAGAGGCAGGCAGACAAACATGTAAAGAAAGAGAGGGAGAGTCAAAGAAGGAGGGAATGAGAGGGATGCTCTGTGCGAGCAATTTGCTAGACAGTGTGAATGTGTGTTAAGCCTTTCAAAAGGCATCCACTTGCCACTACAGCAAAAACAACTGTGAATGGAAAGAGCTGCTGGCACCATTTGCGGGCACCATGGTTGGTTTTCAAGTCAGGACCCGGTCAAATGAAGGGCAAAGCAGAAAACCATTTCAAATCCAGCTGCCAGTCTAGTGCACATTCCAGGAAATCATTTATCAGCAGATTTGGACATGACGGCTTCAGAAATTTTGCAAACCCAGCCATGTAATTCCTTCTGCTTTTGCACACTGACCATAGGTGATTTTACTAATTAGCTGTCTGATGATTTGTGTGCTCATTAGGATCAGCTGGTTCAGAAAATGGCTGGGTAAAATATGTGGCAGGGTTTTTTTTTCCTTTCAGAAGCCGGGATCTCCACCTCTGTTTATCAGCATTCTTCGTGCGCAGTGAGCATTTAGTGTCTCCATCATTTCTTTCTGTCCTATTTCCAAAAATATCAGCCGAGATGCAGGCTTACAGGCAAGCAGACAGGGGGGAAGGATGGGGATGGGGGGTAGGGATGGTCATGGTGATGGGGTTAGAGACATAGACGCTATAAGGCTGCAGGGAACGCGGGCCGCTGTCTCACCATCTGCCTGTAAACTTTGGAGTCTTTGGTTCTGGAGAAGGATCTGTCAGGCACCCAGCGGGGCATCAGGCCTTCCCCCGAGTTGGCTCTGGCTCTCTGCAGCCTCGCCATCATGGCTTTCTCCTCTTTCTGAATCACATATGGAAAGATATGCACACACACACACACACACACACAAACACACACACACACACACAGATGCACACACACATGCATGCACATACACGTGCACACACACACACTCACACGTGCACACACACATGCACGCACACACACACACACACATGCACACACACCCACAAGTTCACACAAACACATACAAACACACACACACACACAGATGCACACATGCACACACATGCACACGCACACACACACACACACACCCACAAGTTCACACAAACACACATTTTCACAATGTATGGAAAGTCAGGTCATATACGCTGACATGAGTAGCAGCACATACAGCAGAGTACATGGACAGAAAAAAGAGAAAAACATATTCTAGATCTTCTACTAGTGTTAACCACTTTTTCACACTTGTACTTAGGTGTCTTTGCCCCTCCTAATAAGTCATTGAAAACCTTAAAAATATATGGTAACAGCTATACAGTGCATCTGTTTAGTAGCATATCTTAGCTACTAGGCTTGGACTGAATAGTGATGAAAACCCTACAGCAATTACCCTTAACATATACAAATATATATAAAAAAAATCTGAAACGATTATAGAATTACAATATGATCTTGAGTGTGTGTGTGTGTGTGTGTACGTGTGTGTGTGCGCTTGTGTGTGTGCCTGTGTGTGTGTGCCTGTGTGTGTGTGTACTGTATGTAAACGTGTGTGCCTGTGTGTGAGTGTGTGTGTGCACGTGTGCGCATGTGTGTGTATGTGTTGCTGTTTCTCACCCTTTTCTGGCTGCAGCCCAGCACAAGAAAGGTCTCTATGTTGTTCTCTTTGAGGTACACGTTTCTCTCCCCTCCGAAGCCCGGCTCCACCTCGTAGTCTCCGTTCAGGTACTGCAGTGTGGCTTTTGTGATGTGGATGCGCCTGCCAGCAGAGGAAGAAACATCTCTCACACCTCTGGCACACTTAAACCAAAGGGGAAGGGGGCTGGAGGGCTGCGGCATTGAGAAAGTATAAAAGGGGGGTAATTTGAAGGTGCTCTTAGGCAAAAAAAGTCGGTAATCCCAAAAAAAACAAGCAAGACACCAAGGCACTCTTCTTAAAAATAAAATCGCTTTAATAAACAAGCTGGTTCATGGTCTGGCATACTGTTTCGTGCTACTTCTACTGAGCAGCACAACTGTTCTCAATCATCTCAGTCCTGCTTAAATAATGGCCATACTTCATAAATACACAAATGTATTTCCTTTGGATATTACCAACCACATCGTAATAACATAGATCTCTGTTGGTTAGTAGGATGTACTGTTTTTTTCCAGATAAGTTAACAAGGGCCATGCACAAACTAAATTCTGTACCAGAGTTATCTATATACCAAAAATCACCAGCTCAAACCATCCTTTTCATTACAAAATATGTGTTAAGGTACAAATTTTAAATGTAGAATGAGACAACAAAAAAAAAAAACAAGAGACAGAGGTCTAATTCAGTAGTAAGGCTTTTTGAGTGTTTTTTTGGTTATTTTCATTTATGACATCTAAACAGTTTTTAAACCAGCAGACGGGTCTGTGATTCCATCCGTGTGCTTGTTTACGTGGCCAGGGGTGTGTGATGGAGGACCTCTCTGTAGGGGGCGCTGCGACTCACCCCGCCTTTCCGCCGGCCTCCATCTGGTTGGCCAGCGTGACGTCGTTGGACCACACGTCAAACTGCCACTTGCGCAGGCCCAGCACGCCGCAGTGCACGCGGCCGCTGTGGATCCCCACGCGCATGTTCACGTTGACCCCTGTCACCTCTCGGACCAGTCTGTGGACAAACGGACAATGGCAGGCATGGAGTGGGACATTTCAGTTAGGAAAAGCGGTTACACTTTATGGTTACACTTTATTTTACTGTCCCTGTTACATCAATTAGGTACAGTGTAACAAAGTGTGTAACAATATCTAACATTATGTACTTACACTGGACCACAGGATTAAAATTATAGTAGCTATGTACAGTGTAAGTACATAATATTACACGTTGCTGCATGTAGATGCACTAAAAAGGGACCATAAAATAAAGTGTACCTGTTACTGTTTATCTTACAGTACAGTGTAACAAAGTTTGTAACAATATATAACATTATGTACACTATACCTTAGGGTGAGGGTAAGGTTTATAATTAGGATAGGTAAATACAACATTTTACATTTTGTTACATGTAGATACACAAAAAAGAAACCATAAAATAAAGTGTTACCGGAGTAGCTCTATGGCAGCCCCTCACAGGCATGTTGCTGACCTGACCCAATTATTTTACGGCCAATTTAGCTACCTGTTTAACCAAATGTCCCTGAACAGGGGAACTTAAATGGCAAAGTAAAATGTCATGGGGCTCATAGCAAATAAGAGAAATCAAATGTGCTCAAATGTCCTGTAAGGTAAAAGGTTGTGACAAGAATGTCACACACACACATTTTGGAATAAAGGGCAGAGGATAGAAAGTATGTGTGTGTGTGTGTGTGTGTGTGCACCTTTGTGTGTGTGTTTGTGTGTGTGTGTGTGTGTGTGTGTGTGTGTGTGTGTGTGTGTGTGTGTGTGTGTGTGTGTGTGCGTGTGCGTGTGTGTGAAAGAGAGAGGGATATAGAGGACATACGAAATGGCTTCAATCATGTCTACTCCCATCTCCACGCAGCAGTGGGCATGATCCGCTCTGGGTTCAGGGAGTCCAGACACACAGTAGTAGCAGTCGCCCAAAATCTTAATCCGCAGACAGTGATTCTCCTTCAAGGGTAACACACACACACACACACACACACAGGGGATGGAGTATTAGGGAAACTAATGGGATTGTATTGACCACATAATTATAGCCTTATGACACCGAGACAGCTTGTGCCAGACACTTTCCTAGGCCAGTTTGTCAACCCCATTCACACACACACAGACAATCTCTCTCTCTCTCTCTGTCACACACACACACACACACACACACACACACACACACACACACACACACACACACACACACACACACACACACAAACACAAACACACACACAGGGACACTCACCCAGGCCAGTTTGTCAAAGCGTGCAAAGAGCTCATTCAGGGTCATCACCAGCTCCTGGGCTGTGCACTGGGATGCCAAGCTGGTGAAGCCCTCAATATCTGCAAACAAAATACTGAGAGAGATGGAGAGGGTAGAGAAAGAAAGAAAGAAAGAAAGAAAGAAAGAAAGAAAGAAAGAAAGAAAGAAAGAAAGAAAGAAAGAAAGAAAGAAAGAAAGAAAGAAAGAAAGAAAAGGGAGAGATGAAAGAAAAGGGAGAGATGAAAAGACTATGAAAGTGTTCAAGAATCAATAATTTCTGCAAATATTGTCTGGGTCATCTTCGCTTGGCTGCCATTTGAGACAGTCCTTATAAAAGCCATTTGCCCAGCTCTGATTCTGTCCAAAGTGATCCACTGCAGGTAGGTCACATGTGGGCCCTCATAGATTAGGACAAATGGCCGTATGCACTCAAGTGAACCTCATTTGGATGCTATTTTCCACTGTCTGTAGGGACACCCTTGAATAACTCCTCCCATACACACATCCATTCACAAAAGCCAGAACCGTTTTGTCTAAAGGAAGAAGGTTAGGTTTAGTTTGTTCTTTGACTTTTGTTTTAACTCTTGTTTTTTCACCCTCACAAGCTGTTTTCCTCTTATGCATGCAATGCTCTTGGTAAGCAACAGATGGCGCTGTTTCCCCCATATACTTAATTTCAAGGAGAGGTCATGGTGGTGGATTTACCGCTGGTCAGTAAACATGGTTCCTAGACATGTTTTAGTTGTTTAGAGCATGTTAAATCCTGGTTTGGGACTTTCCCCTTTAAGGATTGTGTTATATAGCAGGAAGTGCCTGTGTGTTCTGTCTATATGGTGGTCATGTCATGTACTGTTCTGTACACACTTACGGCAAGCAAGTAAGGACAAACATGTTTCAAAACAGGCCCTGAGTGTGACCTTAGGCTTAAGTCACAGATGTCACTGGAGGGGGGCATGTTAAAGTGCAGGGCCACAGAGAAAGATACGGAGCGAGGGAACAAGGGTTGCAGAAGAAAGAAAGAGCAGGAAGTGCTCTCCCACGGGACACTTCCAGTATGCGACCTGCCATGAACCCTTTGGAGTTGCAGCACGTTCTCAGCACATCTAAAGTCAGCGCCCCCTCGGCTACACAACCCCTTCGTCAGAGCGTGACCTGCAGATAATCGCTCTGACAGATGTTTCTATGTTGGGGCTGCGCTAGCCCTCTAGCTCGGCTACGTGTGGGAATGACAGTCAACATATAGCCTAGCGAGGCGAGTGTGTGGAAAAAGTCCAGACGCACTCTCCAGAGTGTATTGCTTGGAATGTGTGATAGGAGTATGTGGGAGTGTGTGTGTGTGTTTACCTGACATTGTCGTGTTTCTGGATGTAGATCTTGTGGAACATCGTATGCTCCTTCTTGGCATTGATGTCTGCCTTCATCTCCATGGCAACATGCCTTGGCAACACTGACAGCAGCAGGCGTTCCTGGAGAGAAAGGGGTGTGTGTGTGTGTGTGTGTGTTTGTGTGTGTGTGTGTGTGTGTGTGTGTGTGTGTGTGTGTGTGTGTGTGTGTGGTAAAAGAGAATACAAAGAAAATAACAAAATGAGGACGGAATTGATTTTCAGTTGTTTGGATTTATGCCTGTAACTAAGGGGCAGATTACACAAAATATAGTCTACAATGAAATTATTTAAAGCAACCAGAAGATAAGATCACACAGAAATATTACATGTATGCAGTTGCAGCTCTACATGCTTGAGTAAGTGTTGACTGTGTGTATGTGTTCGTGTGTGTGTGTGTGTGAGTGTATCAGGTCAAGTAGTTTTTTATTGTTGTTTCAGCCATTTACACAGTACATAGTGAGATGAAACAATGTATATAAATGCTGTGATGACACTGCTGAGGATGCTCTCAGAAAGTCCAAGATCCAGTTGCAGAGGATGGTATCGTGGGGGAATATGTATAGTACAGTATGTATGCTAGTGTGTGTGTGTGTGTGTGTGTCTATGTGTGTGTGTACCTGTTGCTGGTTCTCCCTCTGCAGGTGCAGTCTGGCCTGGATGTATCCGCGTGTCTCTTTGAAGGCCTGCCTCTGGGACACCTCCGCTGGGTAGTGCGTGCAGATCCCAATCAGGTTGGTGCACAGGAAGATCAGGATGTTGGCACTTAACTACAGAGACACAAACAGAACAAAAAACTGTCCATCAGAAACACCTCCAGCATGACATTTAACAGTCACAACAACACACAAATCGAGGGCAAGACAGACGGAGAGATTTTAACAGATAATACGCTGATCTTTCACAATATCTGCATTGCATTAAAAAATGTTCCACACAAACAGAAGCACAGACAGACAGAACATGATCATCGGAATAATCCGAATAATCAGAACACTCCTAAAAAAAAGAGGGGGGGGGGGGGGGGGGGGGGATCATTTCATTTTGTGATGATGTTGACTTTGTGTGCTACATTTAAATTTTAGTGCACAGGCATGCTAATTGCATATGTTTTGACGTTAGCAATTGGGTAAAGGCAGAGCCATTTGTTTTAAACTTTAGCAGAGTCCACATCTCCAGGAAGAAATTGTTTCTCAGTACAGCACTGCCAGACCCTCTGTACAAACTGAAATGACGTACGAGGGGCTGGTTTACCAGGCTGGATCTATAATACATTACAGAACAAAAGACTTTTTACGAGGGTGAGGCAGACAGAGAGATTCTCCCAAATAATTCACTGACCTTTCACAATATCTGCATTGGATTAAAAAATGTTCCATACAAACAGAAGCACTGACAGACAAAGCATGATTGTAATTATGATTATGATTGTTATTATGGTTACTACAGTAATGTGTTTCTGAGGTTTTTATGTCATGGGTAGGGGAATGATCTCGCTCCTACAGCAGGAGGTAGAACAGCTTGTTTGGCTATTAGAGTTTACACTGTACACACACACACACACACACACACACACACACACACACACACACACACACACACACACACACACACACACACACACACACACACACAAACAGCAGGAGAGGAAGAAAAACAGAGACAGAAAGAGTGAGTGAGAGAGCAAGAAAGACAAAAAGAGAGACAATGTGTGACAGCGAGAGATAGAGAGAGAGAGAGAGAGAGAGAGAGAGAGAGAGAGAGAGAGAGAGAGAGAGAGAGAGAGAGAGAGACAAAGACAGAGACAGAGACAGATCCAAATAATCAGTTCAGCAGCACACTCCTAAAAAAAGGTGGGGGGAGGGGTCATGACACAGTCTGACACATCAATCTTGGCAACAGATTTCTCCACTTTCATCTGGGCCATATTTTCTCTTTTTCTGGCCTCTAAATGTTTTCCAGTTAACCAGGCTGTCAGTGGAGCGCGTATGTCAGTTACAGGCAGAGAAGCGCGTACTTCTCTGGGCTACCCAAGGCCTCTCTGGCTTAAAACCGTGCCTGCCTCTCAGCTCTCGCCTTCTCTGCTGAAAAAAGCATCCATAATAGATGGGGTCGATCAATTAAAGACACGGGCGGGAGATGACGGCAGAAGGCCTCTTCATAAATCCACTCAACGGAGCACAAGGGCGCAGTTCATTTCATGTTTATGAAGGGCCTACACCGAGCGTTTCAAAGGAATAATGGATGACATATCCTCCGCTCATGGCAGTGCTGGCATTAATCAAATGCGCACAGACAAAGCACATTCACACTGCTGCTTCAGCTCTCATCCCTCTCTTCTCTCCTCTCTCTTCTAGTTCTTCCCTTTTCTCGTCTCTCTTCTCTCTAGTTTCCTCTCTCCCCTCGACTCCCTTCTCTCTTCTCCCCTCTCATCTTCTGCATGCTGGTTTTGTGAGCAAGGGGCCACACTTCTGGTCCAGAGTGCTACCAGTGCAGTGGTGCGGTTTGTGAAGAGGCCAGGTCTAAAGTGGGACCAATCTTCAACCCCTCACCTCTGACCCTCTCCTGTTTGTTCTGACGATTGACAAGTGCCACTTCCTCTTTCTAAGAAAACCTTGTAACATCCTGGTCAGGACACAGAATAGGCCCACCGATAGGTATGTGACGTCATTAATTCCCCGCAAATTAATATTCTGGGTGGTTCAGTGTCAAGTTAAAGACGGCATAATAAGGCAAATAGACAAACACCAGTGTCTTCATTAAGTCATGTACAGCGACATAGGGCACAATATAACATGCCTCAGACACAAAGCTCTGCTTTAAACATCTATGTGCTGTGTGCAACACACATTCCTCCACAGCATATCCCTCCCTCGCTCCCTCCTTTTTTATTCTCTCTTTCCCCTTCCACATCTCTCTCTCTCTCTCTCTCTCTCTCTCTGTCTCTCTCTCTCTCCCTCCCTCCTTTATTCTCCTTTCACCACAGCCTGGGAAAGTCTTGTCACCTCTGACCCTAGTGGACATGATGCTGTTTCCTGTGCAGACTGGGCCACCGATAGCCAGCAGAGAGCGAGCGAGTGAGAGGGGAACAGAGTGGAGGAGAGAAGCAGTGGTGTGTGTCAGGCTGCTGGGAGCAAGGAGAGGCAAAGTGAGCTAAGGCGGCTTAAACTGCGCTGAGACGGGCCGAGGCTCACGTTCCCTCTCAGACGACACGCTGCTTTATGCCTGGGACGCTCCAAATCACCAGAATCAATCACGCATAGCCAAGAGGAGGAGGAGTGGGGGGAGGGCACGATGTAACCAGGCCTACACACACACACACACACACACACACACACACACAACCCCAGACATGCATATATATTTACATGCACACATACACACAAACACACACACACACACACTCACAATTCTGGCAAACAAACATACCAACACAAACACACATATATAAAGAACTGGAAAGAGATCACAGAGAGGCCTCAGAGGGGAAAAGAGAAAATAAAAAATCCATGATGCAACCGCCTGTTCTTTCCAGCATACTGATTCCATGACCCAACAAAGCCTTCTTTCAACTACTATGAAAAAAAAAAAAAAAAAACACTAGTACCAATTTCTGGTCACATTGTATTTGGATAGTCCAGTAGATGGTTCTGTAGGCTACCTATAGATGCTGATACTATAAACAAACAAAGAAACTTTGTGTCTTGTTAGGGCTCATTCACACCAAACACTCCGTATTCAGCGCGTGGCCGTATTCTGTCCGTACAATATGTTTCTATGGTGATAGAATACGCTCAGAATACGCTCAGAACACGGTTGCGGTGGGAATGGTCTCATCTGCCAACGTGCATTCTAAATGAATACGGACAGAATACGCTCAGAATATGGCCACGCGCTGAATACGCAGAGAGTTTGGTGTGAATGAGCCCTTAGAGTTAGGGTTAGGGGTTGGGGTTGGTTAAAGGTCTCATTCCACGAGAAACCGTTTAGTACTTGCTCTTTTTGAAATATGACAGGTCACTCCGAGTTGTATATGCATGCTACACGTGAAACCACAATTGCCTCCATTAGTCAATGAAAGAAAACAGTCAGAAAATGAGCGAATAAGGAAAAGGCCAACAAAAGCCCCTTTCACACTGCACGACACGGGGTGGCAACACGGTACGACACACTAATTTAACCCGGGACCGTAGTGTGAAAGCACGGCGTGTTTTTGACCCCACTTCTGAAAAGGTGGGTTGAGGAGGCGTAGCCCAAGGGCACTGTACATTACACCACGCATATTGCTGGGCGTGTACAATAACGTTAATGACCCGTGCATCGGTGGTAAATACACCTGTTGTTACACAGAGTTGTTGGTAGCTCTTTGTACAACCATTCAAGGGCAAATGACATGCTACTGTACTGCCCATGGATGCTTACATGGGATTGCAAATATATGCAGAAAATACATTTCATCCCGAAACTACCGTAGCTATTTGTACACGGTACCATCAACATATGGTAAACTATAGCGCTATCATCAAATAATTTACTCTATCCCACACATTTTAGCCCACGGTAAAAAAGCCTACAACACTTAGGATGAAGATCCACTGGTCGAAAGGGGTCTTTGCGGGGATATTTGCAGTCACATATTTCGGGATATTTACAATATGTGGAGATAATATGTGACTGTTCCAACACTAGTAAACAGTAGCATTATCATCAAAACATTTCACTCTCACGGTTAAAAAGTGCACAGCACAATGCTTTGCCTCTCAAAATGTGCTGTTTATTTTAACATGAAATGTCGTAGAAATCGGCATAGCGTTTGTCTTACCATGCCCATAGTCATGTCATTGTTTTGTGTTTCTAAAAAAAAAAAAGAAAAAAAAAAAGTTTCCCGCGACCTTGGGGTTTAAAATGACGCTATACGACTACCGGGGTAACAGGAAGTGAACTCGCAATTTGTTTTTAATTCAAAATTATGCATTTGGACTTTGGCTCAGCTTTTACCATTAAAACACATTCCAAACAACACCAAAATGTGGGATATTATTCCTTGCACATTCACATGAAGCCAACAGACATGTACAGCATTTAAATTAAAAACAAATTCCGAGCTCACGTTGGGTGAGTTATAGGCTACATGATTTATGCTAAACAAACAACATATTCAAAAAACAGTTTGCAGTTCGCCTTTGAACTTCCTGTTGGTGTTTTTGTAGTTCTGCTCAGCTCCATATCACACCTGCGCCCCGTCTCGCCTCGGCTTGTGTTCACATATGCCCCAGGTTGCAAAAAAGTGTAGGGTACAAGGTGGGTCGAATCGGCGTGTCGTTTGGACACGCCACCCCGTGTCGGCAGTGTGAACACAACAGACGACCCACTAATTTCGTCTGAAATTACCAGTAATTTTGGTAGTGTGAAAGGGCCTGAAGTGACGTAAGTTTGTTTAATAAAAAAAGCCATGCCACAGTTGTGATTACCGAAGGAGTCTCGTTGCAGCATACTTAGCGTAATATAGGTAAGTATGTGTGTTTGTTTAAATGTTCTATTTGGTGTGACCGAATGGGCTTTAAATGATTGTAGCCTATGACTAGTATAGCCGAGAACCTGTCATTCTCCCCACTCCATTTTCTCCACCAAACTAGAATTATTAATACTCGGGGCGGGCCGAGGGTCACGTTCCAGGAGCACTAAAGCATTTTTTTCACTAAATCACACTGCATTTATTAATACCCGAGACCACTGCAAAATTAATGAGGAAAAAAAAAACGATGCAATGAGACCTTTAAAGGGATTAGTCAGTAAATAAGAAACAAATAAAACTGAATTTCAACAAACTATCTGTTAAATCTCTATGGATGAACAGCCCAAGTGTTGTATTTCATATGAGATGCCAGGGCAAAACTATGAAAGTCTCTTGTGCCGCGACATCAGTGAACAACTTTATTCTTATTGTCAAGCAATACTTGTCTTGGTCTTGGTCTTTATACTATTGTGTACCAGTCTATTCAGGTGTGGGCATTCATTCCAGCAACAGTGATCTTGCTTCTAGAGCCTTGTTAAGAGTTTCCATTTGATCTTCAGCCACTGTATTCATAAATCAAACACGTCAGTACAGACTCTGCCTTGGACTAGTGCATAATGTAAACCTTAGTGACATGGAGAGAGAGAGAGTGTGAGAGAGTGTGTGTGTATGTGTATGATAGAGAGTGAGAATAAGAGAGAGAGAGAGAGAGAGAGAGAGAGAGATGCCTGTATGTCTCTGTGTGTGCTAGTGTGTTTGTGCGAGAGAGAAAGAGAAAGAGAAAGAAAGAAGGGTGAAAGAAAGAACAGAGTGTGACAAAGGCAAAAGCACACGAGTCCTAATGTCACCCCCGTCCATGTAAGCGAGTGCCACAGTGGCTGCTGCTGCCCCGTCTGTCCTCTGGGCTCTGTGTAGCATATTATGGCCATCAGCACTGTACCCCTAATCAGCCCCATCTGCCTTCTGCGTGGCTCTCATTTGACACAGTTATTATCAGACGAGGCAGAGTGGGCCTTCTCTCTACACAGATTTTACATTCCAGCTTATCTCAACATCAGGACCAACCAACATACACATAACAAGGATAGTATGTTGCCAAACCTGTGTGGTGTAGTGTGGGATGTGTGTGTGTGTGTGTGTGTGTGTGTGTGTGTGTGTGTGTGTGTGTGTGTGTGTATGCTTGCATGTGTATGTGCATGTGTATGTATGTGTATGGGCATGTATGTGTCTGCATTTGTGTGTAAACTTGTTCATGAAAGAAAGCCAGATTGAGAGTAAAATGCTAAAAAGACAAAGTACTGGACTACTCAAAATTTAATTTGTTATTATGAGTACTACAGTAATTAAATTTCAACGTTTCTGAGGTTTTTATGTCATAACATCACTATGTATAATGGGTAAGGGAACGATCTCGCTCTTGCAGCAGGAGGTAGAACAGCTTGTTTGGTGATTAGAGTTTACACTGTACACACACAAACACACACACACACACACACACACACACACACACACACACACACACACACACACACACACACACACCACACACACACACACATAAACAGGGGGAGAGAAAGAAAAACAGAAAGACAGAGAAAGAGGGAGTGAGAGACTGAGAAAAACAAAGAGAGACAGTATGTGTGTGTGTGTGTGTGTGTGTGTGTGTGTGTGTGTGTGTGTGTGTGTGTGTGTGTGTGTGTGTGTGTGTGTGAGAGAGAGAGAGAGAGAGAGAGAGAGAGAGAGAGAGAGAGAGAGAGAGAGAGAGAGAGAGAGAGAGAGATGTGCTTCCATAACAGAAGACATTCCTCCTTCAGTCTGACATTCACAACCAAATTCCCCATAAACATTCCTTAAAGGAGTAATTTGGTGAAAATGAACTTTGGGTATGTTGTAAGCATGATATCGATATGGTATGTTTGCTGAGGAACAAAACTACGCTATCCTGTTTCAGTCCAAACTTTATTATTTTTATTGTTTCCATTGCAAAAGCCTCACCATGCTAGTGATCAGTGCATGGAGGAAGTGTGAAGACATTGGCATTTTTAACCCATTAAATGCTGATGTCCTCCTTTGTGTCCTGATCACTGGCACAGTGAGCCTTTTATAAAAACGATGAAAATAAGTTCGGAATGCAACAGGCTAGAGTAATTCTGCTCCTTAGCAAACACCCGAACTCTGTATATCCTGAATAAAGGATGAGTTAAAAAAAATGTTTTGGCAATTTTAAAACAGGTTAAAATTAGTAAAACAAAGAATCTCAAGTGTCTCAAGAATTTATTATCATTAACTGTAGTTATTTTTTGTGTGCAGTACATTAATAAGCAAATTCATTCATTGTGTGTGACACAGAGGTGCTGAGCAAACCCAGGCAGAGGAGGTAGGAGGCTCACAGGTAGTGAGAGAAAGAGAGAGAGAGAGAGAGAGAGAGAGAGAGAGAGAGAGAGCACTACAAGATTGACAGATGAACTAAAAATTAACCACAGAACATCTGCACAGACACTCCAGGACCACTAAGGACTGTCTGTTAGAACTAAACCATGTGTGTTGTTGTGTTGTATTTATCATATTCATAGTCGAGACATGAAACCGATATTATATCCGTTCTTATAATGTGCATGCGTGCAAAGTGCAGTTGAAAGAGATGAGTGAAACACAGGCTCTCTGGTGTGAAGAGAGAGGAAGGGATAGGAAGATAGAGAGAGAGAGAGAGAGAGAGAGAGAGAGAGAGAGAGAGAGTATTTTCATAACAGAAGATTATGTTTCAGGTTGACATGCACAAACAACAGTCCCTGACAGGCTGGAGTAAATAAGCACTTGTGCCGCTCTATTCCATTTAGGACAAGTTTGTTCACAGTCAGTAAGCCACCTGAAATAAAGCTGAGAAATGCTAAATACTGTCAACTTTTGCAAAGTGTGTGCTGACATGTCCACACACACACACACAAACATACCACACACACACACTCTATCTCTCTCTATCTCTCACAGACACACACACACACACACACACAAATGCACACGAGCGCACATAACACATAACCCTATATAAACACAATTTCTTGCAAGGGTCTAGCAGATGTAGCCACCATGAAGGTCCACCCACTCTCTCTCTTCAGTATTTAGCAGGCAGAAAATAACTGGTGGGCAGAGTGAACAACTTTTGACATTTTAATTGCTGTCCTGGTCTTTCTCAAAGAACCAATTTACCTGGTAGTTTTCAGAATATAATTATTAAGAACCACGTTGTTGCTAAGAGCTTGAAAGACAGTGCATTGCATTTGCTGCTTCTCAGATGCAATTTACCTTTAAAGAGACTAAACAAATCTATACGGAAGTGGCATATTACAAAGATAATAAGAGTCTTTGGTCCAAAACATAATAAGAATCTTTGGTCCAAAACATGCAGTTGAACACATTATGGTAATTGCCTTGTCAGCTTCAGATCAGATTAATCAATCAGTTCTGGGCACTTACTGTGCTGAGAACTGGCCTGTTGTCTGCCCTCTAAAATGAATACAAATGACACAAACAGTGTCTTGCAGGTGTTTGCAGATCTTGTGGGACCATTCAAGGCCACACACACATCACTTTTGCTGCAGCCTAAGCAGTTGCTATGGCGAAGCCACACCTGGCTAGACAGATCTGTCTTAATTTGATCTGATCACTTGAGTGTTCAGCAGCTTTCATTATTTGTGTGCCGGTGATGGATCGACTCCCTTGAAAACAAGCCCACCTGCTGCGCTCAAGTAACCCAGCCAGTCAATCAGCTCTGCCATTCGTCCTGTCCGTCTGTCCATCTGTCTCAGGGTGGCCCTAAGGGAACTTTCACCACCACCCCACACCCCCAACCCCAACTCCCTGGCGAGTCACCTTGCATTAACTCCCAGAATGCTCCCAGGCTGGAGCGCTTGTTTTAACAACCGAATGTTAGCTACTGTGTATCCTAGCACACATTAGCAGGGATTAGCAGGCTTTAAACACTGGTGCCCAGCAAAGCCAAAGCATCTGTCTGTCTGTGGGCATGTGTGTGTGTGGGTGTGTGTGTGTGTGTGTGTGTGTGTGTGTGTGTGTGTGTGTGTGTGTGTGTGTGTGTGTGTGTGTGTGTGTGTGCACGCACCCATCTGTCTGTCTGTGTCTGTGTACAGTGTGTACCTGTGTGTGTGTGTGGACACACACGTGTGTGTATATATGCGTGTACCTACACAGTAGAATTACTGGGCATTACTGGGAATTCCTGCAACAGCAGAGTGTCTTGCAGCTTTGCACAAAGGTTTGGGCATTCAGAAAGTAAAAAACTCTAACATGCATTTGATCCAGATGGACAAGCTGATCCTAGTGAGCACAAATATCATCAGGTAGATCAGATAGCCTAATTTGTGAAATCATACTATGCACAGGCAGAAGGAATACATGACAGGATTTTTTATTTCTGAAGTGAGGATCTCTACCGCTAGCCTTGCAAAGGAAAAAGACCATTAGTATTGAGTATTGGAACATTAAACTTTTCTGTTTTCTGAAGTATAATTTTGGGCTTTTGTGCTTTTATTTGGGACAGGACAGTGAAGAGCAGACAGAAAACGAGAGGGAGAGAGAGACGAGGTGGGGATGGAAAATGTCCGAGGCCGGACCCGAACCTGGGTTCCCATGCACTACGGGTGCTTCACCAACTGCGCCACAGCACCCCCCTAAGCTTTGATGTTATCATGTGGGCAAATATCTTGAGTCATTTTTGTTTGTTTGTTTTTTTTTTGGGGGGGGGGGGGGGGGGGGATAAGATGTTGTCTTTGCTGTTATGCAAGCAAAAGTCTTTTTTCTTAGTTTCAACCTCTGGTCAAGGTCTTTGTGGAGCTGTCTACCTCTAGCTTTGGGTGGATAGACCCCCTTATGCTCCACTATGAAAGCTCAGACCTGCTCTTCTCTTGACTGACATCCTGCTGGATAATTCATTATGGGCTGCAGTAACACGGAAACCTTTCATGAGAGCCTACTGGCACAATCTTGAACAGGTAACGACTGAAATGATCAGTTCTGGGTAAACTATCCCCTGAACTGTGAGAGCACGGTGGCTGGGCCAGGCACAGCCAGCGTCCCGGCTGAGGCTTAGGGAGTATGATTGTGGAAACTGTACGTTTGAAGAACCCACTGGCAGCTGGCCATCTCGCCACAATATGCTGCTCAGATGACTGATATAAATAGCTTTGGGCCTGGCTCTGGTTTAAGAGATCCATCTGAGGCTGTGGCGCTCTATTCTCCCTCTGCCCTATTCTCCACACACACACATACACACACACCCTGCAGAGTGAGCTGATTGTGCACTCACAGTGGAGAGGCGCTGAGAGTGAAGGATGGGGGTGAACAATGCGGGGCTCAGAGGAAGGCTGTAACGAACATCTGTGCTCCCATGGTAGACACAGGCTGCTCCATTTGTAACAGCACCTTCGCTGAACGATGTAAACATGAACTTATAAGGGGAACATATTTGAGTTCCATCCTGTGCAAACAAGGCATTAGGTAGAGAAGAGACAACAAGCTTTGGAGAAAGAGGGAGGACAGAGAAGGAAACAGTCGGCGATGATTAAAGCGTTTCAAAGATAATGTTTTGTTTGATGAGTCGGCCTTAGTCATATGGCGGTTACCATCCCAAATATGTTGCATCAGCAGCCAAGCCAAGTTGTCGAGGCCCATGAGGACCCTATGATCTTTTGACCTTGCGGTTCCAGCCAAACTGTGTCAGCGCCAAGACGTGACACCAAAGCGAGGCGGCCTGATTTGAGTGGGAGACTATATACCATCGGCTTTTAGCGTCTGCTCATGTGAGTGAGCCATTCAGTCTTGAGTGTGAGTTAAGAGGCTTCCGCTCCACTGACAGAAAGCTCCAGACTGATCTGGCTTTAGAATTAAAGGAGAACTTCGGTGTAAAATGAAAATTGGCATGTTAAAACATCATACCGAGTTGGTATGTGTACTGAGGAGCAAAATGTATTTAGCCTGTTGCATTCAGAGTTTAACATTTTTTTATCGTTTGTCCCAGAAGGCTAACAATGGAAGTGGTAGGTGCCCTTAGATGAAGCATGACGACTACGCTATTTTTAAACCATTAAAACAGCTCGAAGAAACTCCACATTCCATTGGTAGTACAACAAAGGCTCTGGCATTCAAAACGAATTTTGCTCCTCCGTACACATACCAACTCGGTATGATGTTTTAACATGCCAATTTTCATTTTACACCGAAGTTCTTCTTTAAGGAGTGTAATATGTGCTTCAGATAAATTTCTACTAAAACAATTTGGGGAAAAACCTTTCTATGAACCCAATGTTCATAACACACTGTAAACACATTGATGAAGGTTTTGATGTATTAATAAAGCTTTATAATGATTGACATACACATTCACAACTAGGGTTGCAAAATTCCAGGAACTTTGGAAACTTTCCATGGGAATTTTTGGGAATTATCGGGAATTATCAGGAAGTAACGGGAATAAACAGGGAATTGTTAAAGTTGAAGGTTAGGAGGATCAATATAGTTAGTAGAAAAAAATATATTGTAGAATAATATTGGCTAAAACTAGATGTACCGCATAGCGGTACATGGTATGACCGCCGCAGTATATTGAAATGTGGGAACTGTTGGTGTGATGAGTGTGTGGTAGAGCAGTGTTGTGAGGTGAGAATTTCTGTGGAAATGATTTCCTGTAAGTGGGCATGGATGTGGGTTTTGAATGTGTAGTGTGTAGGACTGATTTGTGAAGGCAAGGAATCGGCAAAATGAGATTTTGTACAATTACAGCGCCCCCTATGGACCAAATTTTATGGCATGTTCTGTGGTGTTAGAGGTCTTTGTGGTGATCGTGCATGATGTATTTTGTGCAGTTCCCACCTTCTCGGTCCAAGATATTGGCAACTCAAAATCCCAATTTTTGCATTTACCCTTATCACTAGGTGGCGCTATGCTTCAAGTGAGAGTTTATGGGCTGGGTCAATATGCCTCTGTAACACCTACATACTAACACAAAATCGTTGTCTTGGGCAAAATTGTTGATGAGTTATTTAACAAAAACTGTTTTTCAACACCTAGCTTCGGCGATAAACATCGCCCCGTATGACGAAATGTCACAAAATTTAGTACACATGAAAAGAAAGATGTTTAGAGATGGCATGTCAACTTTGACCAAATTTGAGCAATTAAAAGCCAAGATACGGCCATTTGAAGAATTTTAAGCTACGTGTTAAATGTTCATTGCCGTGTAACTTCGGAACGGTTTATCTCAAGATAAATCCTTTGATAACTTTTTGTCAGCATTGTCTGTAGATGACATATACCAAATTCGGTGAGATTCACATGAACGGCCTATGACGAGTTTGTTCAGATTCGTTTTCGCAATATTAAAATTTCACGGAAATTGTTCTCGTTGGAAGTGGGCGTCGACCAGTGTTTTCAATGCGTGAGGGTCAACAGATTTCATGATAAAAAAAAAATTGTTGTAAACGTAAGCATTCTCTAGATAATAGGCAAAATGACATTTTCTACAATTACAGCGCCCCCTATGGACCAAATTTTATGGCATGTTCTGTGGTGTTAGAGGTTTTTGTGGTGATCGTGCATGACGTATTTTGCGCAGTTCCCACCTTCTCGGTCCAAGATATTAGCAACTCAAAATCCTAATTTTTGCATTTACCCTTATCACTAGGTGGCGCTATGCTTCAAGTGAGAGTTTATGGGCTGGGTCGATACATCTCTGTAACACCAACATACTAACACAAAATCGTTGTCTTGGGCAAAATTGTTGATAAGTTTTTTAACAAAAACTGTTTTTTGACACCTAGCTTCGCCAATAAACATCGCCCCCTATGACGAAATGTCACAAAATTTAGTACACATAAAAAGAAAGCTGTTTAGAGATGGCATGTCAACTTTGACCAAATTTGAGCAATTAAAAGCCAAGATACGGCCATTTAAAGATTTTTAAGCTACGTGTTAAATGGTCATTGACATATAACTTCGGAACGGTTTATCTCAAGATAAATCCTTTGATAACTTTTTGTCAGCATTGTCTGTAGATGACATATACCAAATTTGGTGACATTCACATGAACGGCCTATGATGAGTTCGTTCAGATTCGTTTCCGCAATATTAAAATTTGACGGAAATTGTTTTCGTTGGAAGTGGGCGTCGACCAGTGTTTTCAATGCGTGAGGGTCAATAGATTTCACGATAAAAAAAAAATTGTTGTAAACGTAAGCATTGTCTAGATAATAGGCAAAATGACATTTTCTACAATTACAGCGCCCCCTATGGACCAAATTTTATGGCATGTTCTGTGGTGTTAGAGGTCTTTGTGGTGATTGTGCATGACATATTTTGCGCAGTTCCCACCTTCTCGGTCCAAGATATTGGCAACTCAAAATCCCAATTTTTGCATTTACCCATATCACTAGGTGGCGCTACGCTTCAAGTGAGCGTTTATTGGCTGGGTCGATACATCTCTGTAACACCGACATACTAACGCAAAATCGTTGTCTTGGGCAAAATTGTTGGCGAGTTATTTAACAAAAACTGTTTTTTGACACCTAGCTTCGCCAATAAACATCGCCCCCTATGACGAAATGTCACAAAATTTAGTACACATGAAAAGAAATCTGTTTAGAGATGGAATGTCAACTTTGATTAAATTTGAGCAATTATTAGCCAAGATACGGCCATTTGAAGATTTTTAAGCTACGTGTTAAATGTTCATTGACGTGTAACTACGTCTCTGTAACACCGACATATCACAAAAATTTCATGTTGTTGGGTGAAACGTTCATTGAGTTATTCAGCAAAAACTTTTGCCGGTCTCCCCCTCTTTAACGGACACTGGCACAGCGGGGGGGTGGCCCTGGGGGACCAAAAGGCGTTATTCGCTCACAAACTTCTTGGGCTACATGCCTACAAACATTCATGTCTCCCCGAGTTTCAGTGTCCCGGGAATCGTTGACAAAAAATCGGTGAAAAAAATAAATTAAAAAAAAAAATTTTTAAAAAAGGGAAAAATTTTGCAGCAACTCCAATATGACCGCTTTCGCGGCGGCTTTTTTAGCGGCGGTCATAATAATCACATTTATGTGAATAAAGTTGTGTATAATATGCTTTTCCTCACTCATATGGACATAGGACACTATTTTCTGCAGAGCCATTGAGGCCACATCCCCTATATGCATTTTGCATTCCTCTATCACATGCACAATAACTTCTGAGCTCCCAAGAAACACAGACGGCTGAGGCCACACATTTCAGTGCAGTCAAGTAAGTTTTGAGGATATCATTAGGAATAAATAAATCAGAGTTATGTTTTGATTGTCTCCCTTTTGCAATAATGCCTGCTAATGACAAAATAAAATGTTTATATTTATGTTGGTATATGACTTACAATAATTCCCATAAATTCCCAAAATTCCTGTAATTCCTGTGCAAAGTTACCAATTTAAAAATTCCCATGCCAAACTTTCCATGGAAATGTTCTGAAAACTTTCCGGAAACTTTCTGGGAATTTTCTGCCCCTTTGCAATCCTATTCACAATTATTTATACATACTCATACCTGCACTCATAAAGCATTATAATGCTATGAGGGTAGTGAAATGGTCACAGCTCAGAAAATACTCTTTGGACCATGGGCTCAGGCTGGCAGTGTACAGAAAAACTGCTTCTTTCCACAAGCGAGGGGTATTTTCTGAGCTGTGACCATTTTCAGTACCCTCTAAAACCATAATTTAATATTTTATATCATGATATTTTGTTCCTACTCAAAGATTCATTCCTGCACAACACTAATCAAGTGAATAATTACTGTAGGTCTTGGTTAATTGGAGGTATCACAGCTGATGGTCAAAAAGTGAAAAATATATATTCCACCCAACCAAAATCCAGTTTTGAGATGCCTGTAATTTTAATCAACACTGGCTAGCCCAATTCGGACAGAGGACTCTGAAAGTGCGAATTGACAAGAGTACCAAATTTCAGGCCTATGTTTTGTATAGAAGTCTTGTATAGTAATTAAGTTATGGGTCTCCAAAAACCATTACATGACATTAAATGACATTGCTTCAGTGTCTGTAGGTGATGACGTCATACCAGTCTCCAAACATGTAAAGAGCCTTGGAGTTATCTTGGACAGCACCCTCTCCTTCTCAAATCACATCAGTAATGTCTGTCGAACTGCATTTTTCCATCTAAGGAACATCTCTAGACTGCGCCCTGCACTTACCCAGCACTCTGCTGAAGTGCTTGTCAACAGCTTGGTAACATCTCGGATTGACTACTGCAATGCAATTCTGTCAGGCATCCCCAAGAAACTTTCTCACCGTCTTCAACTTGTCCAGAACTCCGCGGCACGCATTATAACCTGCTCAAAGTCATCTGACCATGTTACACCCCTGCTGCTCCAGCTACATTGGCTTCCGATACCCCAGCGGATTACCTTTAAAATCCTATTAATTACATTTAAAGCCATCCATAATCTTGCCCCATCATATATTAAGGACCTGTTGCAGATCTATTCACCCTCACGTTCACTGCGGTCATCTAATGCAGGATTACTGGTCCAACCAGACATCCTACTCAACACAATGGGTGCAAGGGCCTTCTCTTATGCTGCTCCGAAATTATGGAACTCACTCCCCTCATTCATCCGCACACAGGACTCTGTATCACAATTTAAAAGTGCACTGAAAACGCACCTTTTTAAATTAGCATATGAGCTCTAAGCCATAGGAGCTGTTTTTTATGCTCCTGATATTGTTTTTTTTTAATGTTGATTCCTTTATGTATTTGTTTTTTTATTTTATTTTTTCTTAAGGTGACCTTGAGTGCTTTGAAAGGCGCCGTGTAACAAATAAAATGTATTATTATTATTATTATTATTAAAAATGAATGCTGCTATCAGCAGGAGCAAAAAAGAGCCATGGCCCTTAAAGTGCCCATGGAAGCACTGGTTGAGTTGGCATGGAATGACCCATAAACTGTATAAAAGACTTGAAAACAAAACTGAAAATCCCTCGGAAGAAGGAAGACAACACGCGCAAGCTCAAACGAGAGGACAGTACCTGTAAACCCTGATGGCAAGGCCAAGGTAAGCCTCACCTCCCTGACACACACACACACACCTTGTCGCTCCCCTTTCTCTCCATATCTATCTTTTAGGAAATTAACGAACCGGGAGGCTTAGTTAGGACATAACAATATATAGTAACACAGCCCCATCCCTCATCCCCTCATCCACATATCGATTTCTCCCTTCTATCTGTCTTTGTGCAACATTCTGATGCTGGCCTGACCAGAGCACTGTGAAAGAGTTACTTGCACACAAAGGCAGAGTGATAGTGTGGGTTAATCAGTCCTTCCTTTGGGTAAATCTGCAACTGCACCAGAGACCATCATCACCACCTAATCGCAAAGGATCTGACCAGCCAAAGATCAAAGCGAGAGCTGTTCGGCCAGAGGGATCACCGGGTTCATGGAGACATGAAGACACGCTGGGATGCACCTTATAAAGGCTACTCTCCAGTCCCAACACATACACACACAACTTAGGCCTACAGATATGCTGCTTTGTTATGCGGTTGGACGTTTTTCACAGTCACCAGATTCACTGAAAATGGAAAGGCTTGTACACTGTAAAAAGTAAAAAAGCCTCTGTACAAAATGAAATGAAATATGAGGGGTGGGTTTACCAGGCTAAAAAAGTGCTGCTTGCTGCTTACAAAATGTAGAAAGTCATGAATGTACCTTTTTGCATTGGTTTATCTTGCACTATTTTACTTTTTTCATCTACAATGCAAGTTAAACGTAAAAAGATCAATAAGAGAAATATATCAATAATATAAATATATATGTGTAAGATAATTATATCAATAAGATAAATATATCTATTGTTATTATGAGGGGAAGATAAGCATTGTGTCTGGTGGTATACCACTAACTGGGTTGGTGAATATGGATTGATGTCTGACAGCTTCCTACACCTAACATGTGGAACAAAATAGCCCACATTGTGTCTTTCTCAGGAAGCAAAACATCTAGCTGCCACAGAGCTGAAAAGGCAGCTAATTCAAACAGGACTTTATACAGCCAAGAGACAAACGATCCTGGAAAAGACTAAATGTCATTGTTCGGAGATGATGTGTGGGCAGAATCAATTAGAAAGCTGTCAGTTAGCTTATTGCGTTAGGAGAAGCCACATTTCATCCTTAGCCCACTCCATTACAGTGGTCTGCTTACAGCACAGCACATCACAAACCTGATGCTAACTGACATGGAGAAAATGTTCTGTTCTGGAAAGTCTAAAGTGAATGTTGTACAATAAGCAATACCCATGTAAATCCAGACTGGGCAGCACTATAAAGGGTACACTGTGCAAATCAAAGAATGTTTATGTACATTGTACAGCTGTAATTGTTTTCACTGGACTGTAGGTCTACTTTTTCCAGCATTTCAGAAAGTTTTTAGATGTGGTGACCTGGGTAGCATAAGTGCTGCGATCTCTGCTTGTTATTTCCCCACTCTGTGAAATAAAACCTGCAATTTAGGAGCTGAGAATGTGTCCTGCAAAAGTGAAATCTTCAAATTTGTAATATTTTATTTATTACTACGACACCGACTTCTGCATCTTAGCAACATCCACTCAAACAAACCTTATGAACACTGTTGATGGACGCGTTGGCAAGAGTTACTGCAGGGAGACTTCTGAAACATTCTGTGGTGTCATGTTGTATGAATCCACAACACTGACCAGAGAGCCATAAACAGCCACTCTCGAGCCAGCAACTAACATTCACTGCAAAAGGTCAAACTTCACAGTCATATTCCAAATTGACTGAGTCGATTCGGGAGTTTCTCAGTAGGGCAAGCATCCCTTTAGGCCCTCGGTGTCACGTGTTTGTAGACACTCTGAGGTGGTGTAAAGTAAATAAACAGTCATAAGGAGTAATAAGGCCAATATGGTCAAATTCTGTCAGGTGTTATGGCTAGCCAACCTTTCCTGTAAGTGCAGAACTTTGTTGTGTGACATGATTATGTCAACTAAGTCTTAAAAAGGGGGCACTGGCCACATCAGAAAACACTGAAAGCGTGGCAGCGAAAACTCATGATCTGTCAGTGGCACAAATCCATTTGCAAATGATCATGACTCAGAGGGGCAGATGAAGAACATAAGGGTCCTCTGTTTTGTAAGGCAGGCAAAAAAAAAGTTTCCAAATCAAATTCACTCTGTGTTCTTTCATCCTACCATGACTTCAGCTCTCTCAGGAGAGAAAAGGAACCAATGCCCACTCCAAAAAGACAGATCTTGGACTAATTGAGGCTGGACTGTGCTGACAGTGTGACGATATGCAGCTGAAGACAAAGAAGTCCTTTAAGAAAGCAATGACAAGTTCACACAACAAATGGCACTGAAGAGGTCCCTGCAAAAAAAAGGATATACATTGTTCTGTGACAAGAAAGGAAAGGAAAAAAAGAAGAAATAAACAGAAACCACAAAATGGGGTAATCTGCGTAGGAGGCTTTTGTCCGCAGCTCACCTCATATATGCACATGCAGTGCAGAGCAACAGCGAGGCAGACAAAAGGGGAAAAAGCTGTTGGCATGGCAGGATGCGTTTTCAAACACCATGAGAAAGCAAATGGGGCATGATGGTGAAGTCACAGAAAAGGGATGGTGGGGTGGGGGTGAGGGAAAAAGTGTGTGTGTGTGGTTGGGTGGGGGGTGCTGTGGGCTGGGGGGTTGGACTGGAGGAAAAGAGAGGAGATGGGAGAAGTTTGGGCTAAGACCATTTGGAAGCAGCACGCTTTTATGGCTTGTGCCAAACCAAAATTGGTCTCAGACGACCTGTGAGCCCATGGAGTAATCTTTGGGAAAAACTGAACCAGATTCCAAAGGGCTCAACAGATTTGGCTGCATGCCATACTGTACAGTACATCTGTCACTGTGCAAAAAAAATGAATAAAAGCAAAAGAACAGTTGAATATACGCATTTTTTAAAGCCTGACAAATAACAAAACAAACCAAAAGAAATCCTTTGAGGTTATGGATTTGCAAACACAAAAACACAACCATGATTGCTCTCAACCTCTTGCCCAGCATTAATAAAGAGGAAATAAATCTTTCAATCACTAGAGATGAAGATGCTGTTTTCTTGATTCCATCCAATAACCCAGCCACAAACATTCCCCACTCTGCTGGCATTCTACTCCCTGGAGCCCTGGCGGAGGGAAAACAAAACCGAACATGCTGTCGTTTGCTTTTTCAGCTTACAGCTGAGGGATCCTACCAATCTCCTCACAGTCCTCTCAGCTCTCACTGTGGCTTTGTATTTCTCAATAAAGCACCTCGTACTCTCCAGGATCGCCACAGATTGGCCCGGGGCATCGCTTTGCTCTATCTCCACTTCCTGGGTCTGGGGTTCCCCTCTGTACTTTGGATTTTGCTCCCCTTAACTCCCTCAGGCTTGGACGGCCACTCTTACGGTGTTTAATGCCATCGGACGGGCTCCCTTCACCGAGTTTCCTGGAGAAGATTCAAGAGAGTGGCCCCTGGAGGTATTGTGTAAACAGATGTGGTTAAGTGCCATTTCCATTCCCACTACAGTAAGAGTCAGTATAAGCCACTGCAGAACGTCTGCTTGGACATGGGCTGGGAAGACGGGCCCTGCTGTTAACATATTTATTGTGTGAAAAATTAGTATATGTAATTCCTACTATTTACATCACCAAATATAGGCTCTTCTCTGCTTCTATATTTCTTTAAAAAAACTGAAGGTGTTTTACTTTCTTGAGAGATGTTTTGAAGGCATGTGGGTCTTTAAATTTTTCAGCTGTGTTGTGATTTCTGCCTCCCTGTAGGGACGAAAAAGAAACACTGCTGTCCAATCCATTTTTCACACGTGTCTCTCGCTCCAATACTGCTTTCACTTGCTCCATTTTAAGCTGTATTTCCATGTAAACTATTGTTTGTACCCTTTTAAGCCACATGGCCCTGAACAGTCATCTTTTTGTGTCAACCATAAAAACATGAGTCACAATTCCTGTAAGTCTACCAGAAAGGTTCCCTCCTCCAAACATCACAACAGGACACAAAAAGTGAGAGAAGGAGTAAAAGGGAATGACAAAGATAGAGGGAGGAAGAAAGAGAACAGTAGTGAATGAAAGAGAGACCATGGGGAAAGGAAGAGGGAGACCTACAGAGACAGAGAGAGTGAGAAAGAGAGACAGAAATTAAATGTGTGTGTGAGAGAGAGTGTGTGTGACAGAGAGAGTGAGAGACAGAAAGAGATAGCGAGAGAGACAGGGAGAAAATGTGTGTGTGAGAGAGAGTGAGAGACAGAAAGAGATAGAGAGAGAGAGAGACAGGAAGAAAACGTGTGTGAGAGAAAGTGTGACAGAGATACAGAGAAAGAGAGTGAGAGAGACGGAGAAAGACAGAGAAAGACAGCGAGAGGTACAGTCTCACTGGGACATTACATAAGCTTGTAAACAGCACCCTCCTCTCTCTCACCACTCATAGCTCCCCTTGTCCAACCCTTTCCACTCACGTTCACCATGGCAGGTCACAGGACCAGGGGAGAGCAGAGGGTGCAGACAGCTTTTCTGTGTCTCCTTGGGTTACCTGTCCTCCTGTTTACACAGTGTTACGAGGGGAACAAGGACACGTTAGAGCATTTTAATAGGAGTTAAGATGTTTCAGTGCATTTCAGAATGTCACTCCAATTAAGACTCTTGCCTCCACAACAAACCAACAAAACCAATTCGGATTTCATGTGGTCATATCCTGGATTTGGCCAGAGATGATCCCAACTGACTTTTGCCACATGATGCATGTCATTTTCGTGCAAGGATTGACCCCAGGCGCTGCTTTTATCTCTGGCAAGTTTGTCTGTTTTGGACTTGGTGCTCTGGACTGGAGTTGCAGTCCTGCTGTTTGCTGACTGGCGAGCATTCCTGGGAATTTGAAATGGCTGACATTATGCCTTGTGCTGATCTACAGTGCTGAGGTCATGGTGTCAGACCGGCCCATTAGACGTTGCACGAGAGAGTGACTCCACCAATAATAATTAAAAAAACACATATTCTGTGGCTCAGGGTAGCAGCAACACTGCAGTGCTCAGTACTATATAACACCCGAGAGCTTGGTTGTATGGGGAATATGGGGAGACCACAAAACCACCCAGCCTGCCTAAATTATGTCTGCTGACACAAGGACCAACACCCTGGTGAAAGGCGCGTAGTCGGGGGGACGGGACAGATGGAGTGAGAGTTTGCGCTTCTGCAAATGGCCAAAGTGCTAAACCCTGAAGCGGCCTGCCTTCTCGGGTCATTTCCACGACCTTTCATTCATGTCCTACTCCTGCCTCTGACACCACCTACCCCCACCTCATCTGCAACCCCCACCCCACACCCCCACCCCATCCTAGCCCTCCACCATCATCTTTTCCACCCTCAGCTTCATTTCTTTATCATTCCCAACTGCTCGAGCACTCCCCCAGAGAAAATTTAGCCACAACAACTGTGGAGGCCCATGATGAATCATACCATCAATGGGAGGGAACTGAATAAATAGACTGAATTTGTGGATCTGATTTGACAAAACTGTACTCAGTGAAGAGAAAGCAGCAAAATTCCCTTCGGGTGTCTAGAAAAACAACCTCTAATTCTAAACGCGCAAGAGTAAATTACACTAATTCTGCAGAATGGCTTCTGAGAATTTCAGTGCCTCTAGATACTATACCCTCTTCCCCCTTCCATCAAACACACACACACACACACACACACACACACACACACACACACACACACACACACATTCTCTAACACACAATCCTCCTTCCTCTATCTCACTTCTACTACAAGCATACTCTCACCCACTCTTTGTTTTGGCCGTCTGTCTTTATTTACTCTTTACAGTCTATCTTTGACACCATTCTGCCCAATGCAGTCCTCACTTGATTCCCAGTGCTTGCATGCGCACTCTAAAATGGCATCCACAGACAACCACACACCAGCATGTGACCTGACCTCATGACAAACCTTCCGAAGCACGAGTGCAGGCTGAGGTCAAGACAACATCAGCACACTGTGCCACGCCGTTCAGCTCCTTAGTTAGAGAGGTGAAAAAAACAAGTAAGCAATACTCCTCCATGCTGCACTACCTGTCGAGCAGGTAATCCAAGTAACGAGCAGGTCTTGAGTAGGTTTTCTCTAGAGAGGATACTGAAGCAGGATGGCCACATAACAGACAGGTAGCACTTTAGCTACCTTTCTGGAACGTGTGTGTGTTGGTCTGGCAGCCTGCAGACACACAAACACACACAAACACACGCATTACGTGTACGTGTGCACACACACACATAGACACAGACACAGACACACACAGGCACAGACACACACAGACACAGACACACACACACACACAGCCTCAGTTCCATGCAGCATGACCTGAACCCCACGTGATGGGCAGGAATTCCGCAGCCTGATGTGGTTTCTGCAGAAATGCCGTGAAGACTGGGCTGGTTGTCATTTACTAACAGTTAGCCTGCTGATTTCAGCACAGCAGACAAACAAACACCACCATGTTGAACACACACACATGCACACACACGCACATGCACACACGCGCCACTCACCCACACACACACACACACACACACACACACACACACACACACACACACACACACACACACACACACACACACACACACACACACACAGAATGGAGGTAAAAGTGTGCAATGTAGGCTTGATATTTTTTGTTCCACTTAAATCCAGCTTTATAATTCATTTAATAAAATTGTGTCAGCTGCTTACATAAACCTTGTTTTTAAAGTGGACCACAGTTAAGTTTAAAGGGGTTCTGCGGTCACTTCACTTCATCTTCTAATGGAGGCAGCGACCATGCGCTCTGATCTCCCTGGTACGGCGGCCCATGTTTCCAAATATGGCTGCAGAGACATGAGTGTGCCTTACAGCAATGTCAGAGTCCTGTAGGCGACATCCACCAAGGGGTCTCTCAACAAACCTTAACTCTTCAAGGAGCCTCTGCTGGCAGAAAAGGCACACCCATGGCGGGGATGAAATGAGGTCTGCTCTAATTCACTCATATCAAGGCCAAAGGATAGAGACCGCATTTAAATGTATGTCTCTTCCATTCAAAACACTCCGGCGTTCACAGAGTCTGCACATAACTAGTCCAAGCATTGTGTGCTTGTTTGACTGTTTGCCAGAGTGACTGGAGAACTATTTGATGCCCCGAGCAATGCCAGGAGAATTATCCAGCACAAAAGTAATCTGTGTGTATGTGTGTTTTGGTGAGAGTGTGTTCATGTATGTGTATGTGGGTGTATATGTGTTTATGTGTGTTTGGGAGAGAGAGAGAAAGAAGGAAAGAAAAAGAGAGAGGGAAAGTCTGTGTGTGTGTCTGTGTGTGCGTGAAAGAGAGAGAGTGAGAGAGAGACAGAGAGAGAGAGATAGAAAGACAGAGGCACAGAGAGGGGGAGAGAGAGAGAAACAGAGAGAGACAGAAAGACAGAGGCACAGAGAGAGAGAGAGAGAGAGAGAGAGATTGTGTGTCGATCTGTGTCTGTGTGTGTGTGTGGTAGATAGGGCTGTGCAGCAAATTCCCCAGGGGTTGCGTGCCATGAAAATCAACACTTAACACCATTAATGGAATCCTAATATATAACTGTTGGCAGTGAGCTGCTTCTGCTCACATAGCCACATAGTGCACTGTTTACTTTGAGAGAGAGCCCTGGTCATTAACAATCCATGCAGGCCATGTTATTACAGTCTTTAGCCTTGCTTGATTTACTATTATTAGCCCTGCTATTTTGAACCTTATCATTCAGCCGGTTATTTTAAGTGCAACATTTCTCTTATCATCCCTTCCCATTTGTACAGAATGCATAGACACACTATCTGTCCCTCTTTCAACCTCTTGCATTGTCTTTCTCTTTCGCACACACACCCATGTATGCAAACATACATAAATTCTGCAGTACACACACACTTCACCACACATCAATCATCCCACAGTATTAGGCATGGGTGAGGCTGGAATTGACTCACGGCAGCCAAGCTCAAACATGGCATATAGATAGAGATAGAGAATCAAGAAAGAGGGAGAGAGAGGGAGAGAGAGAATCAAGAAAGAAAGAGAGAGAGGGAGAGAGAGAATCAAGAAAGAAAGAGAGAGAGGGAGAGAGAGAGAATCAAGAAAGAGAGGAAAAGAGAGTTGGAGGAGCAAAATAAGAAAGGGGGAGACAAAGCCCTGACACTCGCAGTGGAGGAGGATGGGAAATTAAGAGGCCATCTCTGTAGAGAGGCTTTTGAAGAACAGACTAGACGGTTTCCTCTGTCTGGAAAAATGGTGCAAGGTGGCATCGCCCTGCTGTCACTGAAAACAGCCACACATTCCACCCTTCCACCCCAAACCCTACACACACACACACCACCTCACCCCTCCCCTTCCCCTCCTCTCACCCCATCCCCAATCCCAGGCCTGACAGGCGGGTGGCACGGAGGTGGCAAGTGGCAATTCACAGGTTTGTCCCAGCCAAGAACACTCTGGATGACCAGCGTGGCCAGAGATTCCACGCAATCACCCTTCAGAGCCACCCTTTCAGGGTATGTTGGTGAAACGAGCCTATGTTTTTGCTAGCTGCTTTAGAAAAACAGGCCGAGCACAATCCTGTAAATTTTATGATATATAGAATAGAGGTGGGTAATTCCTAGCATTGTAAACCAGCCCCTCGTACTTCATTTCATTTTATACAGAGGGTCTGGCCTTGCTGCATTGAGAAACGATTTTTTCCTGGAGGTGTGGACTCTGCTAAAGTTTAAAACAAGTGGCTTTGCCTTTACCCAATCGCTAACATCTCATCATCAGGCACTACAATTGAGATGTAGCACACAAAGTCAAAGTCATCGCTCATGAACACTCCCTCTGTTCGCTGATTGGCTCATATTTGCTTCGTCCGAATACATGTATGTCAACGACAGCAAGGCCAGACCCTCTGCACAAAATGAAAGGAAGTACAAGGGGCTGGTTTACCAGGCAAGGTAATTCCGGCTTCAAAAATTAAAATTCCTGGTATATGTGTGCACATAACCCAGGTGATGTCAGCAACTTGGTTTGGTTAGTTTTTTATAATTGTTTACACACGTATTTCAGAATCTGGCTCACTGTTTCACAAGATACAAAATAATACAGTTTTTTATGTTTGCTTATACACTAAAATATAAAGTTTCCCACAATTCATGAAATCTAACACTCAAATAACAAAACATCGGCTCAGGTTGGCAACATTCTAAACACAATCGTCAGGTGCCAAAGCACTAAAGACTAAAATGCAAAACTCAGCAACCAGGCTTAAACACTGTAAAATAGACAACAGGGGAGTTACACCTGTCTTGAATAGAAATATAAGGCAGTGTTGTAGCATGAGTTTGAAGAGGAAGAGGGGTAGCAAGTGGTAAATACTGTTACTGTAAGGTACATCTGGAGAAGAGCATGAACAAAAAAGATGAGGGCTAAATTTATTACATGCAAATTGACTACCTTGAAATCAATAGGTTGAGACATGCCACCAAAATGAAAAGAGATGATGCTTACAGTAACTTTTTGTCTCCAGCAATACTTTACTGTGTTTTTAGTGTTTACTGCATACATGGTTGTGTTTTAATTTTCAATATGCAATCATGCAATAATCAAACACTTGAGCATATTGAGTGATTTTGCATTGCAAGTACATTTTTTATCATTTCAAATATATTTAGTCAACAGTATTAGTCATGCGTTGTGTTTAATAAATGTACTCATGTTATTTATCAATATTTCTGAAAAAATGAAACCTAAATTATATCATTAGAAAAGTGTTTAGGATTGATTACCATAGTGTGTAACTCAGTTACGTAAACACAAATTGATCGTATAAATCATGTGTGCGATTTGGCAACAAAATAGCATTGCTACAAATAACTGAATAGTTTTGAAAGAAGAATATCATTTTGTAATAGATCTGGAGTGTTCTGTTACAGTTTTTTACGATTGCTTAAGCTCAATTTAAAAAACTGGACCCATTTTGTCAAAACACTACACACAGTTCGGACAACCATACACCAAATGGACACCCCAGATCTATTGCAAAATGTTATTCTTCTTTCAAAACTATACACTTATTTATAAAAATGCTATATTGTTGCCAGATTGCACACACATGATTCATATGATCTATTTTTGTTTGAATGAGTTACACACAATGGTTATAAATTCTAAATGACACAATCTGGGTTTCATTTTTTCAGAAATATTGACAAATGAATTAATACATTCACAAAACATAACACATGACTAATACTAAATATATTTCAACTGATAAAATTTTTTACTTGCAATGCAAAATCAGTCAGTGTGGTCAAGTGATTGTGTATGGTTGCATACTGAAAATTGAAACACAACCATTTCTACAAAGAACCATGTATGTACTAAACAACGTAGAAAACACAGTAAAAAAGCTAGTAAGCATCATCTCTTTCCATTTTCAAGGGATGTCTCAACCTATTGTTTTCAAGGCGGTCAACCGATGTCATTTGCATGTGATACATTTAGTCCTCATCTTTTTGTTCATGCTCTGCTCCAGCTGTACCTTACAGTAACAGTATTTACCTCTTTCTCTGGCTACCCCTCTTCCTCTTCAAGCTCACTTTTATCTTCACTGTCCCCCTTTCTCTTCCTCATGCTACAACACTGCCTTACATTTCTTTTCAAGTTTGGGTAACTCCCCTGTTACTTATTTTACAGTGTTTAAGCCTGATTGCTGAGTTTTGCATTTTAGCCTGTAGTGTTTTGGCACCAGTTGGTTGCAAAGGTGTGATCAATTGGTTGCTAGTGTTTTGAAATGGAAAGAAGGCAACATTACAATATCATCATGGGTTTAATGCATATACTGTATGTGTGTTTAATGTTTAGCAAATCACTGTGTGTAGTATTTTGCAAAAAGTGTGAAGCTGAAAATGTGTTTAGAGTGGTGCCAACCTGAGCCGATGTTTTGTTACTTAAGTGTTAGGTTTCATTAATTGTGGGGAACTTTATATTTTAGTGTGTAAGCAAACATAAAAAAAACTGTAATTGGGTGTATGGTTGTGTTGTGTTAACTGTGTTTTGACAAAATGGGCCCATTTTTTTAAACTGAGCTGAAACAACTGAACAATTGTAAAAAAAACTGTGATGCAAAACTCTTGGGGAGAAACATCTTACACCTGAGTCAAAATGAAACTCTGCAACCAAAACATAAAAGTTATTTTTCAAAATGACAATTTCTTACCAAAATAGTAGACATGTGTATCATTTAAATTATTCCCCTGTGGCAGCAACAATACACTGATTTGTAAGCAGAAACCTAAATTTGCTATTGCTACTGGATGGGGTGAAATGCTTATGAATTACACCTTGTGATTTGGTCACGTAACTTTACAGTATCAACATCCAAAGAAGTATCTTCCTGGGCTCAGCAATAGAGAAAACATCACCATATGTAACATATCCAACCCGAACCTCACTGTCGTCACATGCCACACCATCTCAGACTGGAGCGGCCTAGTAGAAAGTGGCATTATCCCAGATGACTACAAAGTCAGTGTGTTATGTATGTTACAGTGAGTAGTACCTGTCCAGTTTGGTGGCATCATAGGTATAGTAGAGTAGAGTTACTTTATTGATCCCGAAGGAAATGAAGGTGAAACTTTACTATACTATTCATTACTACTGTACTATACTTCACATAGTACAACAAGAAATTAGATTTCTGCACCTGTGCAATATTGCAGGGAGAATTATGAGCGTATAGTACAAAACTGCACTGTAAATCTTTATTGAAAGTTAACAATGCCTTTTGCCAAATGCAGAATCATGTGCATGTTTTTATGTTTTTACTGATGAACAAAATGTCTAATGTGAAAGAAAGTAAGTGTACTGTTTTGAAGTGCAAAGTAGGAATTGTGTTTATAGTTCTGGTGCCTTAGTTTAAGGCATGGTTATATGAATGAGAATTTTTCATGCATTTGTCCAAGGCATGATAATTAGTGTGTAAGAAATAAAAAGACTGTGTTCTTCCTGGCTGAGGAGTTGTGCTTATTGGAATCAGATGGTTTTGTGAAGAGTTGGAACAAATATGTGGTGTAACCTTTTACTCCCTGAAGCCGGATTACCATCCTCTGATGTAGAGGATGGTAAAAGCCTGAGGTCAAGAAGGTTGAGGTCTTTGACAGACAGCATTACTCTCAGCACAATGCTTTTATTTATGTCAGTCTAGGAACAGGAATATACCAGAGCTGACCTGGATCTGGTCTACAAATCTGCTCAGGCTCATACTGTACAATTTTCATTATGAGCGCTCAGAGGAGATGAACTCAGCTGTGCACATCACCATCTCCTTACCCTTCTTTTTTGTCAGAGGAAAACTGTTTATCACCTTTGAAGTAGTCCAGAAGGCTTTTATGAGCAAGGAAAACAGTGTGTGTCAGAGCTAACAGAAGTCTTGGGAAAGCAAAATAACCAGCGGTGCTTTGCAGTGCTACTGGATTGCCTGGCCTGATGATGCAGCAATGCTTATGGGGAATATCCACACCATTGCTTTTAAACACAACGATGGGTAATCTGTTCCATTTGTTTTTAGTGCAGACAGCAGAGACTAATGCCCCTGTGGGTTGCACAGTAAGCCTTGAGGTGAGGAGCATGTGTGTAATCCTTTCATGTCATGGTTTTCCATGCACAGACACACACGCACACACATTATTGCAGGTGGGCTGTCACACACACACAAACACACATGCACTCACTCACACACACACACACACACACACACACACACACACACACACGTGCACACACACACACACACACACACACAGGCGGGCTGTCACACACACACACACACACACACACACACACACACACACACACACACACACACACACACACACACACACACACACACACACACACACACACACAGACACAGACACACACACATCCTCCTCTCTTCCTTTCTCTCTGTCTCTCACTCCACATATGCATGTGTGTTTTTAGTGCATGCACAAGAATGAGTGAGCGTGCTTCCAGCCCTGACACAGAGAAGAGAAAGTCCTTTACCCTGAGCTCATCGCATGCTGTCACTTGATCCCATGACTGAAACAGACTGATCTGCATCTTTGCTGCTGCATGTGTGCATGTGTGTGTGTGTGAGTGTGTGTGTATGTGTATGTTTGTGTGTGTGTGTGTGTGTGTGTGAGAGAGAGAGAGAGAGAGAGAGAGAGAGAGAGCCATCAGTACATTTCCACTGGTCCTAGGTCAGCTCCATCGACACAACAGCGAGACCCAGGAACAGGTTCTGCCACTCTAGGTTTTTCCACCAACATTTGCCCACTCCTGCAAAGCATCCCCTACCAGGCCTGAACACTGCCTGACATCATCCAAAAATCCAGGTTGAGAGGTGAAGGGTTTTACCAGGGGCTCAGGATTTGGCAGGTTAGCTTCCGCCAGTTAGCAAGGCACTTTCTCATTTCTGTCACCATTTCCCCTATGGTAATTGGTGGGCTGCCCCTTTTCAGCTCATACACGAGTTTAGTGTTGTGCCCGAGCTCTCTCGCGTCTGCATGTTAATGGTAATTACTGACAGGAGACACCTACTACACTGCAATGGAGGTGGATTTCTGTCCCATTCCACTCCGACTAAAAATCACCTGTCTGATCCCCATGCTGTGACAGAATTTTTACAATCCTGTCCCGTCACACTCTGATATTTAAACCCGGGGAAATTATCACTATGCGATGCTCTGAGTTGTAGAACATTGCTTTGGAACTTTAGTGTTATACCGACGCAATGTAGACAAGCCCACATACAAGACACCAGCCAATTAATCAGCTATCACTTTCCACACATTATCGAGGCTGATATAGGCCTAGGCTATCGGGTCACTCGTTAGGCTTTCAAATAGGCTAACAAATCCAGCATCTTGCCCTACACCCAGTTCAAGCACAGGTCTGCCACATGAAACGTAGCCTGCTTCAAAATTAAAATCACATGCTTTGGTATGCATTACGCTTATTGGATATTTTGGGTGGTTATTCTTTTCCAAGCCTATGCTGTTTTTCTGAAATTAGCAGTGGAAAAATTTTATCAGTAGACTACTAGATAAACTGCACACTTCTGCTGTGAATCATCTGGATTATCAGTCAAAGTATGTTTTAACTGTATTTCCTCAAGCAATTTTTTTGTGTTTGCGTATTTCAATGCTTTTCATACTATGACACCCAAAAAGAAAAAAATGACCTATAGGTGCCTGAGAAGAAAATGAATGTTTTACATAAACATAATTGAACGTAATGTCAGGAACACAAACGTGCTAAATATTATTCCCACTCCACCCTCCTATGATTAATGGTGAATTACTAAATACAATCAATTTACTGTATCTACCACTGTATTATTTGTTTTAACTAACACACACATTTTTTAACCCTGTGAGAACATCCAATGCCCATCCAAGACATAGATTTGTGCCACCCTCAGCTCCATTAGTAACATGGGACCTAATTGGCTAAATAAAATGGCGGTGGAAATGAGCCCGATGAAACGCCAATTTGTAAACTGAAAAAAAAAAAAAATGGTTTATCCAGGTATTATAACCTCCACGGGTTTTACAAATATCTTTTGACAACAGACAGGCAGGCAAAGGCAGATACATCCCACAGTTAAACTAAATGTTTTTTATTTCCTGCCACTGCAATATGAATGAGAAAGGCACAGGCACTATCAAACACATTTAAAGAAGTCTTGATTTGTGTGGCAGCTAATTAAATGTGTATGGGATAATGGACTATACAGAATTTGAGAAAAAAAAGTTATTGCACATTTAGGGGATATGGCAGCCATGACAAAGAGTGGTGTGTAAAAAGAAAACAATTTCTTATATTTCTAGTCCAACCACATGTTGGATTTGACTGCAGTCTCTTCCCTTTGCCCCTCCGACCTGCAGGTTGTCAAGTAAGATGAATAGGTAAGGACTATTTGCGGAAGTTACCGACTGCTTTCCAGTAGTCACTGTTACATGTGTGAAAAAACAAACGAGGAGTCCATGGAAAAAATGGGCATAGTCACCAAATCACATTTTTCTTCTATCGGTAATAAATGAGAATAGTCTTGAGCTAGACGCATTTTAAAATAGCATTTACTTATAAAAATCAAAACAAAAATCAAAAGTTATAAATTGTATTTTCTCATTTTCAGCATTTTGTGACCATGCCCGGACTTCTCAAATATGTTCTCTTCAGAGAGAGAGCAGGTGGAGGGTTATTTGATGTAAGTAAAGAAACTGACATGCTTCCTTCTATCCAAACAGGACAATATTCAGCTCTCTCAACTTCCAGAGGTACAGAGCACTGTCTGCTGTGTATTGATAGATTACTAACAAACCACTATGTAATTTTTACAGAACATACCATCAACATTGCTTTTATTGGACTACTATGACCTTAAGCAAGACGGCAGAACTATTGCCTTGGATAAAAAACACGACCAATTGTAGTTTGAGTAACTCTGGTCACTGTGAGTGTGAGGGAAGCCATTTCAGGAAAGGTTATTTATGAAAGGGCCATCAAGCAGGTTATTGTTCTTGAGCCCCTGGCTGAGAGAGCACGCGCCAGAGAGAGAGAGAGACAGAGGGAGGAAGAGGAAAAGGAAGAGGGGAATCGTCCAGTTTATTTTTTTCAGCCCCAGCTCTCTTTGACACTCATTTACATGTCTTGGTGCGTGTCTCTGAGCACCGCCTTCCCCTGTCCTCGTGGTGGAGCTATGTGACAAAGGCACCCTTTGTTCCCCCTCCCTCAGACCATCAGGCCCTGATGCTCACTGCCCTCATCCTGGGTGTCCATCACAAGGGGAAACACACAACACAAAATAAAGGACTGAACATAGGGAGAAAGAGAGAGAGAGACAGAGACAGAGACAGAGAGACAGACAGACAGAGTCAGATAGAGAGAGGGTGAGAGAGAAGGAGAAAAGAGGAGAGAGAGGAAGAGAGACAGAGACAGAGAGACAGAGACAGAGAAAGAGAGGGGGTATGGTGGGAATGGAAAGAGAAGGAGAGTAAGACGTCTCTGTCTCTCTCTCTCTCTATATATATATATATACAAAGAGAAAGAGATAAAAAGAGAGATAAAGATATATATATATATTTTTTTTACAATTATTATAGATGTTTTAAGGCTGTAAAACCCCTCACTACACTTATACACTTTTCTCAGACAGGCAAAGTTCACACTTGCAAACATACAGCACTTCAGAGTCACACAGGTAGCGATGGAAGATTTATGCAAATTTTACAAGCTGAGCGCATTCTGTACTGTACAGGAGATTGCATGCACTAAAAAAATACGCGAAACAGCGAGGCCGCGAAAGGTAAACCGCGATATAGCGAGGGACCACTGTATATATATATATTTTTTTTTTTTTTACACCTGTCTTCCTGTCCTTTCTCTATATCCGAATATTGTATATTAGAGCCACCCATTCAGTTCCCAGAATGTCCTATTTAATGCTGAGAACCCCACTAATCAGGGACTTTACCTAGAAAAATAGATATTTACCTTCCCAAATAATCAGCTATTACACACGGACAGAGCACGCAGGGTGCAGAGAGGGGCAGGACAAAATAAATCAATGAATAAATTATTTATACATACATAAAATAAAACAGCAAAAATGTTACTAATTCTTGTAATAGTATAATAGTTTCTTTACTGCACTTTTTATCTTTATGTGCTGTGTAAGATTAAAAAAGATTCTTCTTCTTCTTCTTCATCATCTTATTATTATTATTATTATTATTATTATTATTGTTATTATTGTTGTTATTGTTGTTATTGTTGTTGTTGTTGTTGTTATTATTATTATTATTATTATTATTATTATCATTACCTCTGTCAGTGGGGGTTATGTAATCATTGCCATCTGTTTGTGTGTTTGTTTGTCTGTTTGTTTGTTAGTTAGCAACATTACTCAAAAAGTTATGGATGGATTTTGATTAAATTTTCTGGGTAGGACATAAATGGGCTAACTTAATCTGAGCTGCCCTGGAGAAGGTCTGCGTTGTCTGAGTGTTTTTCTAGTTATTATTATTATTATTATTATTATTATTATTATTATTATTATAATTATGACAAGGCTGATGAAAAGCATGATAACCACAGCATATGGAATACAGTTTACAAAATACATGGTGGAAGGGCAAGCACAACCTGCAGCAAAGAATAGAAAAAGAAAAAAATGTTTATGCCGAATTTAATAACACTAGGCAACAATCAAACTAGGAAGTATATAGTGTATTTTAGGAAACTAAGTTTTGTTGACTACCTATGATTACCACCATCCATTGTAAGGACAGTCTATATAGTCTAAATTTCTAAATTATTCTCGTTCCTCTAGCATTTTGTCTTGTGCCTCTAGCCTCTAGCATTTCATCTTCTCTGTCATTCTTCAAAGTATAGCATGACCTGCTGCACTCCTAAACACAGACACAGTGTTTTTATTGTCCAGTGCCACATTTAATAGATATTCACCGGTGTAAATAAATGTGTACTAAATAAATAAATAAATGTATTTAATGGGGTTAGTGTTAAGTATGTACCATGTAAGTACACAATCATTGCATGTTGTGACATTTACATGCACTGTAAATAATAAATAATAATATGTTACCTATATTGTCTTATTGCATCACTTTAAATGTCCAAATCATATTCAGGGAAAGTCTCCTTCTGCATCTTCATAACTGCTCATATTACAGTACAGCTGTATAGGTGGCTACACATGTTTTTTAATAAATATTAAAAGACATATACAGTAAACAAGCAGAATGCATTATTCACGATTTTAGCTGAATATGGAAAAAAACAAATCTTTGTCTGCTGTATAGATTACCTATATTTGTTTGATAACATACAGTCTATTACTTTAATTTTGTGTTTGAGTACATATTTGTTTAGCTATCTACATAGGGGCTTCACGGCGCAATCTCTTAAGGACACCCAAGTGGCCAGCAGCCTCCCAGCCAGATATAGCTGACATATCACCATCACTATTGCAGGAATTATATCTTTCCCTCATTCAGACTCCCTTGGGGCTAACACTTGCATTTTTTGTGATATGAGTAGCATTTAACATTGTGTTTTAATATTACATTAATCTGACAATACACTGTGACAACAAACATCTGCTATCAGTCATTCCATACGCGGACAAAAAACATAGCTCTACCCTTTGGACTATGATTATGACATTCGTGCTGCTAACTCCTAATGCATAACATCATGTCAATGACACTGCTGCCAAATTCCTTTGTGTCATCCACGCACACTGTTTTTGGGAGCATAAACCGAGCACATGGTTAATGATCTACCCATGATTAATTTTCACTACTGTCTTCTATGATTTATGATAGGTATAAGTAAACAGTAAACCATAGGCTGACAGAGGGTGGTAAGAGAGAACTGTCTAAGCAGTGTGAATTCCCATGGTATAAGGTCTCAATCAACAGCTACTCGTTTTCTGACTCCAGCAAGGGCCTGTACCAGAATAGGAATTTACCTTGACCTCTGCAGGTTACAGATCTACACAAACATTGCATAATCACAGAGGGATAAAAGCCTGACTTGTTGACTGAAATTCACAGTGTATTCATGACATGGTGTCTCCTTTTACTTGTTTGGAATTTCCGTGGGATGGCCTTGTCCTGACAAGGTCACAACGCATAGCACCTTGATGTGTTCACATCATCACTAATGTTTTATGTTTATGGGTCTTGGAGCTTGACCTTTTTGTAAGAAAGCATTGTACTGTGGCTATTCATCAGAAGAGCAAATCTCCCAGTGCGAGCTGGACAATGCGACATCTGGCAAATGTGAATGTCAATTAAAGCTTGTGCTGTACATTTTCCTGTTGTTGTGTTCGTGAAGGAAGACAAATTCTTCCTCCGGATAACTATGTTTTTTTATAAACACAAAACTCTGGGTCTGCAATGATGTCACTGTTGTCCTTGCCAGAGATACATAACAGCTTAAAACAAGCTATCACCAGTCAGCACCAAGACAAACATTTACGTACTGTGATCAGCACTGGTGAATATCGATCACGCGTGTCAGCTGACCCATGTGAGCTTACTGTCGGAAAATGTGATGCGGCATCCGCATCATTCAATGACAGACAGACAACACCCTGACAGGCCTGACCTGGAGCATCCGCGGGGCAGAAGAAAATGAGAGCTGACAGCCCAGTCTTCCCCATTCCATGCAGCCGTGCAGCCACAATAATCATCTCCCGCTCAATTAGCCACTGGGGCTCAGCTACAGAATGTATGATACCCGCTTGAAGCATCTCTCCATTTTTTTTTTTGCCATCCCCGCTGCTGTGACTGCTTTGCATTTGAACTGAGGACTTGTGCCTGGGCTCCTATTGTGTGTGACTGTGTGTCCACGCCATGGCAGTGGAGCACTCAATAGGGTGCCTCGCCCACTGCCTTTGGACTGCATTACAATGCTGCCCTTGTCTGGGAGAGCGGAGGCCTGGATGGTTCTGTATAATGTTATCATGATATTCCAGTGCTGTAACAGACTAAAGAGGCTCATTTAACTGAGATGACCTCTCCTTTTTCCCCACGGAACCGCTAACAGTGCCCTACAGAGGCCCAAGCAAAGAGGCTAAATTCCATTTTAATGCCAGTGTCTCACAATCTAAATATAGCACAGAAGAGACCACCCGACAGAATCTGTTAAGATTTCTTTAACTCGATGCTTTAGAATGTTTTAGTGTTATGTTCCCTGTCACACCCTTATTAGGTAACTTGGTGAAGTAAGCATTGAAGGTGTGTATGAATGTGTTTTAGGTACCTCTGTAATGTCGTGGATTTCATATGTAAGCTTTTTACTTGATCCCTAGAAAACTCATTGTGAAATATTTGTGTTAAATGTCATTTATTATGACAGGATCTGTCCCACTGTTTATTAAGATGAATTGTGTGTTTCTAAGTCTCATACTGTGCTTAGAAACTGAGCGGAAGACTTATGCTTATAGACCTACAGCTTATGCCTGCAATCCTGCTTTGGATGAGCACAGAGAGAGCTTGATGGAGGAATTGGATGTTTCCAGAAATGACTTCATACTGCTTTGAAAAGCAAACACATGCACTTCTGCCAACCAAAACTTCAGCAAGCATTACTTAATCCAGCATCCCAAGGTTACAGAATACATGTGCAGTGCTGAAATATCCTGACAAACTCTCACAAGCACACACCCACGCATTTTAGATCACTCACACTCATGTTTTAACACTCCACACAAACACATTCCTACCTGTTTCCAGAGGAAACTGTCTGGCTGGTTTTTGGTCCAGGTGGTGGCTACGTGGATGATGGAGAAGGTGGCGCCGCTGAGCACGGCAGCGCGCATACGCACCGGCAGCAGCGTGTAGATGATGTAGATAAAGAAGACGGACCACCACACCCCCTCTGAAGCGCTGCGTGGCTCCACCATCCACACCCCGAAGGCCTGCACCCCCAGCAGCACCCCAATCACCAGGTAGCTGACTATCCACATGTAGTCCTGGTGGAAGCCGTTGCGGTTGCACACCACCATCAAGACCAGGAAGAGCACCATAGCCACGCACAGGGTGGAGGTGTAGGCCGGGTCGGGCGGGGAAGTCTGGGCACAGTGGAAGGCCAACATGACGCCGCACACCAGCACCAGCACGCCCATCAGCATGGTGAGCGAGCTCTGGTTGAGGCGGAAGAAGTAGCGCTGGTACAGGCGCTCCAGCTTGGCTGAGCGGAACTGCTTGGACTGGAAGACCTGCGCCACCCTCAGCCAGCAGGCCAGCACAGCTGCCCCCCTGCCCCTGCCGTGCTCCTCATCCCCAGCCTCGTCATCATCCTCCTCCCCGTAGGCCCCGATCCTCCTCTTAGGCTCTCCAGTGCCATCGTCAAAGGTCAGATCCACGGTCTGCAGGCCAGTTCCGGGCGTGTTGCGGCCGTAGTGGTCCTCCTGCCAGATGCAGCGGGTGCTGAAATTGCTGCTGGCTCCAGGCTGCTGCTGCAGGGGCTGGGCGGAGGCAGGGGGCTCAGGGCTCTCGGCATCCCGCAGGCAGCTCATGTAGCGGGAGCCACAGAGAGAGGAGCCGCCCCTGCGACGGCCCTTCTTGTTGCCATTGCGCTCCCCCCAGGCCGCCTTGCGGTCGTCCACCCTGGCCACTAGGAAGCCACTGACCCAAGACATGCTGGAGGAGACGGCAGACAGGGGAGAGGAAGATTTGAGGGCAAAGAGAGGTTAGTACGATTCCAAGGGCCTTTCAAAGAGAGGTGCCAGCATAACTGTTGCTGGGAGGCCCTGTATTATTCTCTCTTTTATAGAGCTAGAACTGACCAAAAATGTCACCTAAAAGGTACTCTACAATAATGTTATATGTTCCTGCAAAATGTGTGTGGGAAGATGTGTTTTAGTGTTTTCAAGCAACTGAAATTCAAAAACAACGTGGCTAAGTTGCACCTTTAAACTTGTCTGCAATTGTGACACACAGACAGGGCAAAACAAGACAAGTAGTCATTAACATATCTTGATGAGAGGCATAGTTATCTATGTAAAACAAGATATTTATTAAGATATATAATTAGCATAGCAACACTTTTGGAATACAGGTCCTGAATAACTTAAAAGATAATTGTTAGTATAGACTCCCATGATATGACCTTACTTGTATGGCTTCTTTTGTGAGTTGTAGCTGTTCTCTCTTGCTCTTCGTGGCTCCTCATTTATCCCTGTGAGCTAAGGCAATACTGTCAGTCAGGAACTCTGAGGAGCGCTGGCTTCACATCTCCTTCAGCCTTTCATACCTATGGTCAAACTCATGTGGCCTTTTGATTCTTACACCCTCTGCATTGCTCAGGTAACCAGCTCTGTATGGGTGATGACAAAGACAACATACAAACCTCATTTTAAATGTCTTTTGCTTGCCTCCTTGAACTTATCAGAAATACAACTGTGCTAAAATAAATGTAGGTTGCAGACATTTTGACATTGTGTGTGACTATTAAACTGAAAACCCTTGAAGATTTGAAAGAGGTGGAATAGGCAGATATTTCAGCAATTCCTACACTGAAGGTGTAAATCTGCGATTCTTAAAATTGCCACCAAAGGTCATGTCAGAAAGTAGGACAGAAAAAAGTGTATGCCGTCGGGAGCGCATAAACCATACTACTGTTTAAAACTATGGCAAACTCAAATGCAGGACATCTCAGAGTTCAAGACATTTGTTCCTGATGCAGTGTTGTAATAAATATTTCTGTGCAGTGTTGTGACAAATATTGTAAATATTTTAACCTACTTATCTAATGGCTAATAACAAACACACTTTGGCCTGGGGTACAAATAAAATGGCAGCCCTCTTCTTCTTTTGACTTTGAACACACACACACAAGCACAAGTAGTCCAGGCAGACGAGCAGCCCAAAACATAAACACAGCACAGCAGGGTCAGTTTGCTCTGTTGGGCAACAAAGGCTTGAGTGAATAGGTATCGTCAAGGGCGATGAGCTCTCAAACAAAGATTATTGCCCATACTTCCCGCAAATTACACTGGATGAGTCGGTGATTTGCGGTTAGTCTTGGTCATTACCTCAAATGGTAGTACAAATAAATAAAGGTTTTTAATATCACAACCTGCTGGTCAAACTTCAAACCGGAACCAGCTGATTTTACATGATGAGACTGAGACTAAAGATAGAGAGGTCTGCATCACATGTTGCACAGCTCAAAACGACATACAGGAAAAATCAGTAGCCCAATCTTTTCATGAAAAGCCTACAAGGTCGTGACTTCTGACACTGGAAGCGTTTCTGCTTGTGTTCATAAGCCGTATTTTCTAACTAGACAGGTAGTCTGTACTGCTATTTAAATTCAGAGCAACATTACTGTCCAATGTCCGCTGTTCTCCTCCCGGTGCCCTCTGCTCAGGCAGGAGGTCGCTGGCTACGGTACAGCGCTACATTTCCAGTCTAATGGACAGATCTTCCCACGAAGTGACAGGTCGAAACATACCTCTGCAACAACGTTCACATATGAATGATGCATTTGTATATTTGTTCACAATACTATGTATTGCTGTAGCCTAATAGCTGGAATTGTCCTCCCAACGTGTAATTCTGACTTGGAGACGAGCAATAACTCTTCCGATACGTTTAGGACCTTTCAGACAGCTGTCTTATGTAATGCAAACAGTCCATTTAGATTGCATTCCGTGATGTTCTAATTCACACACACACACACACACACACACACACACACACACACCATCGTTTCTAGTATACATTTAGCCTACTGGGAGATAAATACACCATGACACAAACGTTGCTGTTTTCGAAGCAATATGTAAGGCTCAGACGCAATCGTACCTGGGAAAATTTGGTGGCAAGTGTGACATTACCAGGGGACAATATGCTATTACATAACAGAGAACATTCCGCGAGTGTGACAGCCGTACTGGGTGATTCTTCCACGGTAGTCGCGCGGGATTGCAACCCTATAATGCCTTGCCGTGCGTTTGGGTGAATTCTCTTTCTCGCTTTTAACCAATTTCAAAGGTTACACATCGAGATGGGAAGAGAATCTACATTGCAAAATCAAAGTTAGCCGCGAGCTGACAATGTGTCCCAGAACTTCTCACAAATTCCACAGCACACTTTTACTTGCGAGTAGTCAACTTCCGACCACAATAACGACCTCCTACACTACAGACTTTTCTATTCCGTGCAACACTGAATACTGTGTAACTGGGTAAAGCCTTATGAAACTTTGTTTTTTCTTTTTAGCAGGTTGACAATGACGGCAAATGCAGTCACAATTTACAGTCGCAAAAATACCAAACAATGACTCGGGGTTTTCAAACCTACCAGGGCTACAAGGCAACGTTTTACACAGCTGCTTGTTAGAGTAACAACTTATTGTTGTTGTTAGCTAGTGTCGTTGGTCTACATTATATTTCTACCTAACAAACGAACAAAACATCTATGTTATGTCAAGTTTTCACACAGCGTACCGAACAATGATACTGGCCATAGTTTTGATTGCAAGTTGTTTTTTCTTCACAACGTTCCTCTCTGCATTCGAGAAGAACTATGCAGCTGTCATGCGACTTCAACACCAACAAACAGTTCTCACCACAGCCCTGAAGACTGCGAAGGAAGGACTCGCGTATCAGTTAGACATCATAGACCACTCACCAGAAACAAGCTAGGTTCTGCACCGCAGTACACTTCATCCCTCTGCTGCTAAATATTGTCAGTGCTGTGTCCGTTGCGATGGGAATACGCGCAGATCGCTGTGAGCCTACGTGTGCATCCAGGGGCAGGGCGATGGTTACAAATTTACAACAGCTACACGAGCTCGGCTCCGCCAAATGATATGTTCACGTTCCTCCTTACACTTGCTTAGGCTCACCCTCTCCTACGTTCACTCTTAAACCATGAAGTCGAGAGTCCCCCTAGAGGTAGCCTGCTCTTGGTTTTGCATCGGTTTGCGTGTGTGAGAGAACGCTGTGTGTGCGTGTGTGTGTGTGTGTGTGTGTGTGTGAGAGAGAGAGAGAGAGAGAGAGAGAGAGAGAGAGAGAGAGAGAGAGAGAGAGAGAGAGAGAGAGAGAGAGAGAGAAAGAGAGAGAGAGAAAACATATTGGGTACATATTATATACTATTATATTAGTTAAATAAAATAGAGTTCTAGCAAAATGATGACCATCGGACACAACTGCTTCAGTGAAAAATGTTTTCCTCTGGGAACTGGTCTGTGCTTGCATTGCTACATAGGTCACTGATAAAAGCTATCTGCGCAGGAGATAGGGTTGGCTCCAACTAAAGGGGAACAAAGCAATACGTAAACACAACTTATGTTTGCTTAGTATACAGCCAATGGTCACTCTGTGTGCCGTTTGCACTCAGCCACAGTTCTCATAAGCGCTTTTATCTTTGGCCAAGAATTATTGCACACTCTATCATCCTAAAGTCTAGACGTTGTTTTATTTATTTATTTATTTATTTATTTATTTACAATTTTTTCTAACATACTACTTTTAGTTTACGTAATGCAAACAAATAAACTAGTCTTCATATTGATTGCCTAGCTGTTCATTGCCTTGTAATTAACAAATAGGGGTGACAAAATTGTGACACATTTCCTGGAACCTTTTTCTTCCTTGTGTACTAACTATCTTTTCCTTAACTTTCCCCAAAACCGTATAAAAAATCTTAAGAATAATAAAGGCCTTTGCTTTACTTTATACGGAAGACTGACGGCAGGGATTTCAACGGAGGTCTGTCAGCGTCATCTAGTGTCTCGTTCTGGCACTGGCATTCCAATATACCTTGACCTATGACAAGTGGAGCATGGGAATATGGTTTGAAACGTTTTGGCGTTATTTTACTGCTATGCTGCATGTAGCCTATAATTTTGCATTCGTTGCACCAAATGTTATGATGCAAAAACATCACCGAAGTTCTTTAAAAAAAAAAACATAAATGTAGTGGTTGCGTTTAAAAAATATATCCACTAGCTGTCGCCACAACGTTGCGATGCTATTTCCATTCCTTCATGTCAAAGCGCACGATCTCACAGCATTAGACAGTCGGTAATTTGGTCAGAAGGACATCGTAAAAGAAGATACAGTACAGACATAAGAGGTTGAAAAGTTGTCAGATAAAAATTCCCAATTAACCGAAACCCTAACCGTAAACTTAAGCCTAACCCTAAATTCTGTTAATTAGGATTTCCTTACTAGTAACCACGTAAAAATAAATTATAGCATTGCATTCATGGTATCTTTTTGTGCAGCCTTTATGTCTACTATGTGCATGTTGAGGGCTGTATTACAGGTGAATAGCATAAATCCAACTAGATATCTCCATAAAACGTCCTTGGTTGATTGTGTTAGAACATTTTTTGTGCGGCAAGCCCTGTGCCCTGTGCCAGGGCCGCAACAAAAAGGGAGACGAGAGGTTGGATTTTCTAACAGAATATATTTATTAACCAAATTACAAACAAAACAAAAACACAATGAGATAGGTGAAAGTAAGTTATCAGTAATGCATGCATGTTGTTGGAGACGAGATGTTCTGAACGTTCTGCTGCTGTGTCAAAATCAAGAAAAAATGCCCACAGAGTGGGAGAGGCAGCAGTCTTTTAAGCTGGTGAGACACCTGGACCAGCTCATCAGTAATGAGGCAATCCCTCAAAACACCTGCAGCTAGTTGGTCAATCAGACAGAGGAAGAACACAAGGCCTAGTGGGGCTGTGACAGCCATCATATACATTACTTAAATGTATGCAGTAATTGGCAAGAAAACTTAACACTGGATATGTTAATGTCCGAGCTCATACACTTGGCTGATACTCCGAACTCATACACTGGGCTGATATAATATGTTAAATCTCCTCTAGGTATAGGCTTTTAGAAAATACATATTTTATGCTGTTTAACCTGTTTACCCTTTCTCGGTACCATTCACAGAGTAGGGGAGACCGGGGCTGGTTGGATCACTTTTCACACTCAGTTATATTTCTCCGTCTTACAGTGCATTATAGCTGTCAAAGTGTGATTGACTGAAAGCTTAATATCTCGTCTATAAAACAGGTAGCCTATATACAATGTCAACAAAATATTTGTTGTTTTGAGTAATGTATGATATAATTGGCTTTGAGAAATTGTGCCAACCTGCCCCAGCACAGGGTTGGTTGGCTCAGGTAGGCGGGGTTGGTTGGCTCACATATAAGCTAATGTAAAATAAATACAGTTCACTCAATAAATGACTAAAAACGTGTAATAATATGGTTCTCTGACAAGTCAACTCTAGCTCCTGTGATTATATTTTTTTTGGATGTGCGCATATACTGACAAACAGTCAACAGAGAAGCAGACAAAATATAAATATGTTTATAACTTATTGTTATGACAATTAATGTGAAAATACTGGTTAAAAATGATGAACAAAGGGTTAATTAAGTGTTTGCAAATACATTATACATGTTTTATAGGGAGTAGTTATTATACAGTGTCACCAAACAGGGTTGTATTTGAATTATAATTGAAAATGTATAATAATAATTATAATAATGCCTAATCCACCTTTTTAATATTCCCGTTTCAACTTATGTCATTTCTTTAAACACCCTGTATAAAATGCTCATTTTCATGAGTATCAATGGGCCTTTCTTACGTAAACTGTTAGTGAGCCAACCAGCCCCAAAATTAGTGTGCCCCAACCCCGCCCACACTGAGGTACAGATTTTTCCCCAACACTGTTAGCCTGCTACCATTAAAACAAAAATTTCAATCCCTAACTGTTACCCTTCTAGGAGTTGTTAAGTGGAAGGTATAAAATTCAGGAATTGACCCCCCAAAACTAAAAGGTTTTACTCACCTAAAGGGTTAATGACCTTGAGACCTCTTACATAACTTGACTTACTCTGGTCCTAATGGGCATCATTTTAGTGTTGGAATTGTGTCTCAGCACCCTATAGTGGCTTGGAAGTTAACACTGATTCAACCTCCCCTATGTAGTCTTGCATTAGGTGAACCAAGATGGCCTGATGACCTGTACCGTTCAGGTAGGAGAAGTTAAACAGCCTCACCTACTGTAAGCTTTTTCTAAAATATTGGATCCTCTAGATGTGATTTAGAATGTACTGAGCAAGTGCCTCCTTCTTCCATACCATGAACAATGCGTAGCTCTCTGTAGTGGAGACCGGGGTTGGTTGTCACATTTTTTGCTTTCATTTGAATCCCTCAAAAACGGTGTTATGAATAGATTCCCTTTCAATGTATAATGTAAGCTTAAAGTGTCAGGTAGGACTGGAGGGTCGTAAATCGCCTTAAATTCATTGTGTTCAAAAGATACGGGCTGCTAAATCGACATTGACAGCTTGTGACAACCAACCCCATCGAGGGGTTGGTTGTCACACACTATGGGGTTGGTTGTCACAATGTTATTTCAATGGGAGGGAGGGGAAAAGATAACATAGAAATATTTTTGAAAATTATGCAAAAAAGTGAAGTGAAATTTAATCAGAATATAAGTGTAACACACAGGCATTGGGAATATTGACGTTGGAAACATTGAAATAAAACATAGACTTGCTGAATACATACTATTTTATAACATATTATTTAAATATACATATTATGCACCAAAAGACAGATTAGAACAATCACATAAGTAGGCCTATTGTTACTATTTAGATTTGTGTGTGTGTGTGTGTGTGTGTGTGTGTGTGTGTGTGTGCGTGTGTGTGTGTGTGTGTGTCAGAGAGTGAATACATATATGGCCATATATTACATTTTTGTATGGGAGACAATGTGACAACCAACCCCAAACAGAGTGTGACAACCATCCCCAACTGACCTTGTATGCTAGTAGTGACGCTAGCAGCCACAAGTTGAAGCATAACTAAGAAAAAATATATTGAAAATATAGCTCTGTCTTTATACTTTTTAATGGTAATAGTTTTTCTAAAGTCAACCCATTAGTTACAAAACTAGAATAAAAAGAAAACTTAAGTCCTGAAAATTTACAATTTGACATGAAAAACCTTAATATTGATGTCACCTCAAAACTTTGTATCAAACACTTGAACTGTCAATAATGTAGATGACCCCTAACACTAATTCTGAACATTTCTATGTCAGCGGCGTTGATCGGGGCCCTTTAGTGGCTGAGATATGATGAGTGTGACAACCAACCCTTGTGACAACCAACCCCGGTCTCCCCTATTGAAATGCATTGATTTTCAACACCTATGGTTGAAAAATATAGTGCATCCCAAAACTGTCAGTGTTACCATCAAATCCATATTCTGCATACATAGAAAATTTTTAAAAGTTGTTTCAGTGGGAGGGGTAATTGCTTAATCTTCCTATGCACCTTAAAACGATGTTTTGAATTATCATGTCGTGCCTGGTTATTGAGGTCAAGATGAATTGCAATCGGCTGGCTTGTTGAGTAGTATGAAACAAATATATTGCAGGACTTCTTCTAAGGCGGGACTATCCCCCTCTGACTACAACAAATCCGTAGGTCGATAGTCTAAAAAAAACCTTAGCAATATTCAGAGTAAAGCGCCAGATCAGTGAAAACCTAGACGAATTGAGGCAGGACCTTGGCCCTGTCTATTCCACCTGCACCTTACAGCATGGAATGGAAAAAGAACCAAGGACAATAATTTTGGCTAACTCATAAAGGGAGTGTCTGTATATCTTTCTCTGCCTGTGTCTGTCAGATTCAGATAAGTAATCATTCCTTATGTGTGCGCAAACGAGCCAATAGGACAACCGTTCTGTTTTAATACCATACAATTACTGTTCGCCCCGTGCATGTGTTAATGGACTGCCCTGGCACGCCTAATTTGGCAATAGTTCACTACGGTTTGATCAAACTATGTTAAAGCATCCTGTTTTGTGAGTTACATTTGTTGGATGAGGTTATTGTACTATAGCCTCAACGAAAGTTTGTAGACTATGAAAAAAAAGCAAAATATTTCAGTCTCGCGTAGTAGAGGTCCCCAATATGAATGCAGGAATGCATCAACACTGCAGAGATAAAACAAACAGCCAACATAACATAGCAGACTCTTAATTCAAACTGAAATAACCACGTGCTCTATATTCCCTCTGACGGTCATGTGAAATTACCCATGGGCTAAGGGGCAGAAAAGCACGCTTTGAAACCACTATGCCTCAGCCTGACTGAAAACAATCTGTTTGTGACAGCGACTGAATCTTTCCCTGACTCCACTCCAATCCTGTGGGATGATGAGAGAAATGCAGATCCATTATTTATTAGGAAGGGGTAATCTATCCCTTTTTGCACCCGGTGCTCCATCGGGTTTGAGCCATCATTGATCAAGAGACGCGAAAGGGATTCGAGAAAGGGGTTTTCACCGAACTGAATAAAATGCACTCTACCATATCCTCTGTAATGTGTTTCCGAAGAACACGGGTCGACGGTTTGATGCCACAGTTGCAGTTGAACTATAGCTTCTTTCTAAAGTTGGTCTGGGTTTACTAAGATTTTTTTTGTTTATTGCGGATGTCCCTGTCCAATTCAAGCGTCTTTTTGCTTAAAGAGGTTAGTCCACTTTTTATTTATGGTTGTAATGACTAACGTACCGATGCGCAAGACTGGCATTGGAGAAGGTATCGTTGATGAACATCAGTACGCAGTGTACTTGCAGCTGATGAGCTATGAGCGCGTCTACTATACAATACCCTACCACACAATGTCTATTGTTAACAAAATAGCAGGTAGTAAATGCGCGTTAAAAACGATTAAATCCAGTTTTGCTTATCAGTAGTCGCTTTAAAACGAAAGGATGGGACACTTTGCATAGGTGTGAAACTTTAGTGAAGTGAATATGATTATGTCTGCAACTGATGGTATCTGTCTGTCTGTCTATCTATCTATCTATCTATCTATCTATCTATCTATCTATCTATCTATCTATCTATCTATCTATCTATCTATCTATCTATCTATCTATCTATCTATCTATCTATCTATCTATCTATCTATCTATCTGTCTGTCTGTCTGTCTGTCTGTCTGCCTGCCTGTCTGTCTGTCTGTCTGTCTGTCTGTCTGCATATGTTTGTTGATCTTTTGGGCATGCATTCTTCATTTTGTTGTTATTTTGCTTAGGTTTTGATTGGCCTCCTCCAATCACTGGATAATGAACTTATTTTATTTTATTTTTTTGATGCAGTGTATTATCTTATTCCTAAGAGATACAGGGTTGTTTTATCTGATTCTTTTGAGAGCATACATTCCCAGTATGTCACTATCAATTAAAAGTCGTGCTCACTTACTAAAACTGGTTGCATTCTGTATCAGTGGCATATCTGTTAAGAGCAGATAGTGGTGTAGTTATTTTCTTGTCCTACAATGGGGGCAACGTGTCCTCAGAGGTGTGTTTGAAATTAACACATCAAACAGCACTGACCACCTTTCTTTGACCACACACTGGTGTATAGAACGAGCCTGATGTCTGAGGCTGTGTGTGTGTGTGTGTGTGTGTGTGTGTGTGTGTGTGTGTGTGTGTGTGTGTGTGTGTGTGAGTGCCATGGCACAATGTCATGTGAGACCCAATGCAGTCATCACAGGCTGGACACAGAATTTGGTCATCTGGTTTACTCCCTCCTAGTCCATTCCTCATAGGCTCTATGCTTATCTTTTATAATGCAGAATATTTCCATTGTAGTCTGCAGAAGGGGGTTGTAGCAGCCCAAAAACGTAGTAATGGCCAATAACATATTAATTTTTACCATTGTAAATGTAATAAAGCCAACGAAATAACTTGCAAATAATGTAATAAAATTTTGCCGATAATAAGTTATGTAAGAAGTAGAAGAAGAAGTAAATAATGTAAGAAGAAGTAAGTAAGTAATGTAAGAATAAAAGAAAATAAAACATTACGTTGTTGGCTACAGTTATTACATTGTCAATTTTTTTAGATACTAGGCCAATAACGTAATAAACAGACAGTAATGTAATTACTTATTATGTTACTGTTATGGCAGCAGCTCCAGTATCTGTGTCATTCAGGAATTACGAAGCACTCTGAAAGTATTGGACGCGTGCAAACGAGTGTTCTTAACAAAAAAAAAAACTTTACTTTAAAGGCTTGTTCATTTACAGTTTCTTAATAATATACACCGCCAGCATGGTCAAAAAACTATAGACATCCGTGCTCCCCAAATCCTTTTATCTCTCTTCTACCGTTCTCATCTATGTCATATGCGCCTTTACACACGCTATCACATTAAGAGTCCCAACTTGAAATTACTATGAACTTAAACTTTCTTTTATGAAATAATACAGAAATTACAAAAATACTCATACACAAATAAAACAATATGAATTCTTATTTATGGCTTTAACACTCCGGCCCCTAATTGTGAGGCATAACAATTATAAACTTACAAATAGAGCCATATACATATCAATTCAATATCTACTGTACATATTAATTTAATCCATCAGCATTTAATCCATGCGGAGTCCATCAGCAGCTTCTATTTGACTCATTCTGCTTTCTGCAAAAGACAAAGGTTGTTAGTTGGCCTATCTAATAGACTAGATTTGGTTTGAACTTGAACCCACTGGACAACTCCTCTTGAGTCTGGGTAAGTCTGCCGAATTCTTCCAATCAGCCAGGCATTCCTTGGGGTGGATCTGTCCACAATGAGAACAAGGTCTCCAGGAGTGAAAATTCTCTTGTGAGTATGCCCCTTTTGTTGCTCTTGTAGCAACTTGACCAAAATAAATTGGCCATGTATTGTATTTGTCGCCATCTTCTACGAGAGTAGACATCATTCCTGTTAAACACACACAGGCAGAATAGCTGGTTGTTTCTTCATTACAGTTTTTCTCCATTGGTTTAGGTCATTTCTTGAAACTGAGATGACATTCCTATAACTATAAGGTAATTTGTCCAAACAGTCTTACAATTCTGCGCAACACTTCAGGTAACCAGCAAAATGTCATATGTCTCCCAAAACTGTTCATTCATGCTTCAAAATTAAATCGTTTTGCCATATAAATAGTCAGTACCATAAAAATGGCAAAGATCCTTCTCAACTGCTTCGGCCCCTTTTTTGTTCATTTAGTGCTTCTGTCAAAATAACGTGGATGGTTCAGCACAACTACATAGATCACCTGCAAATGCTCATATCTCTTCCAAAACAGTTTACCCATGTGTCAGAACTAAAGTCCCTTCTCACATAAATAGTCAGTGCCCCCAAAATGCATTGTTCCTTCGGCACTGTGTAAGCACTGCAAGTCAAAATGCTTAGACGTTTTGTCATTATGGCAGAGGTCTAGCTAAAGGAATACAATTATGTATAAAACTGGGAAATGAGACCAGCCTCCAAAGTTTGACACCACACACACTGCACTCATTCTGCTGAGGAAATTGTAACTTGTAATTAAATTTTTTATTCGCACATACAAGTAAATTTCACACACTAGAGAACCTAAAAGGAAAATGAATATAGTATTCTGTGTATACAAAATATAAACACCCACCAAAAATAACAAATTAAGTTTCAAAAATGTCACTACCCACTGTAGTGGAGAAAAACTCCTCAATTGAATTGAGGAACGAAGAATATGGTGATAGTAACACATTACGCATCCTTTAATGAGTGGTGAACCATGCCCTGATGAGTGGGCCATGGTGGAAGTTCACATTGTCCCACACAATGACAAACTATAGTAGGTGGGGCCCTTTGAGACCCCTCTCATTTTCTAGGATTAAATTCATATACAGTTTTTACCAATCATTTTCACGCGGGTCTCAATACCATGTCTACTTTTTCAAAACTCTTACAGTTTTTCTCCATTGGTTTGGCATTGAGACATTCTCAAAATAACATGGACAAATCCCCAAACCAACTTGCAATTTTTCACAACAGAATGGCATTTCTTATTGCTTTCATCACATTTCAAATGCTTTGTACATGTCTCCAATGTCTAGTGCATCTTTGCAAATGGTTATGTACAAGTAGCCTACAGTTAACACAATCGGCCCACATTTAGCACATTTTCCAAATAAATAGATTTTACCAATCAATCCAAATTAGTTGGTTCTCAGTGTAATGGTTGTTCTCTTCAAAACATGTCAGCACAATTTCATTGTATAAGTCACCATATGCAAAATAGTTTGCTCAATTGTCAAAATTAGTTAAGGATATAATACAATACAGTATACATTTTTTGGAACATGTCATAAATTCATGACAGTCAGGTGAATAGGTGACAGGTGAAATCAGGTCTTGACTAACGAAGGAGATCGCAGATCCAACAGTTTGTTGAGTTACCTGACAGGTGTTGTGTATGATTTTGAATCGGTGGTAGAGGAGGGCGAAAAGGAGGAGGGAGGGTGCGTGGTGGTGGAATAGGGGGAAGAGGCCAGATGAAATTCGGGCCACCATTACCCATCACGTTATGAACCATCGCCTCACAATGGCAGAAGCAGAGCGCCGAGTGCAGCCTAATGTGCCATGCTCTACACACGCACATTGCAAGCTTGGGCCTATACAACACCCAGAAGCTTTTTTCTGGATCGCCTTTACAGATTTTACCAATAACCAATAATCAATAACAATACATAGTGGTAATAGAACACACAGCAATATCAACTTTTTACATGGTAATTTGTTGCCCACAAATATGCAAATGTAATCTCTTTGTATACCTGGTAACAAGCTATACTGTAACAATTCAAAATACCATAAAGAAACGGATAAGTAAATATAAAAGTGATAATTATTACTGTAATAATTATTTGGCTAAAAGATGATTGTCTCATCTACATTATTTCAGCTGTGTGACAAAATGCAAAATGTTGTGTTTGGTAACATTGTTTTCGATTTGATTTAGGTTTGACCCTAAAGTTAACCGTTTTGATAAGAGTATCCAAATGTCTGCAAAAATTAGTTGTAGTTGCACATAATTTTGTTGGTTGTGAACATCAACTGAGAGAAGTACTAATGAATTTTGGTTGAAGTGGTGACTGAATGCAATTGTGTCAAAGCAATGTGAAAGAGAACAGTGTTTGGCTCCCATAGTCTATAGTTTATGCAAAAGTGTTAGGAGTTTTGAAAAAGTAGACATGGTATCGAAACACGTGTGAAAATGATTGGTAAAAACTGTAACATACTGTACTTTTAGGAACTCTAAGTGATGCCAGTAATGCGATCTGAACTTTTCTGCTGTGGAGCACAATGTAATATATGTAAGCACAGGGTGAAGGTAAGAAGTTGGTTCAAAGTGTGTATTTACATTACATATCAGTAAAATGTGACAAATTGTAGGACAAAAGTTAGAGTTTACATGTATGTAATTTGTTACAAGTTGTTTGCGTTTTTTAGCGTATTGGACATTGACTGCCACTGTAATCTTGCCGATGACAGCATGTGTTATAGTTACGGCAGCAATATTTTGGGTGAAATGTGAAGAGTTTTGGCAGCTGTAGTGCTTTTGGCAGCAAATGTTACGTAACTGATGTGCTCAGATGCATGTTGGTGAAGCACATTGTGTTACGTAAGAGTTTTGAAAAAGTAGACATGGTATTGAGACCCGCGTGAAAATGATTGGTAAAAACTGTATATAGATTTAGTCCTAGAAAATGAGAGGGGTCTCAAAGGGCCCCACCTACTATAGTTTGTCATTGTGTGGGACAATGTGAACTTTCACCGTGGCCCACTCATCAGGGCATGGTTCACCACTCATTACTGTAAAGGATGCGTAATGTGTTACTATCACCATGTTCTTCGTTCCTCAATTCAATTGAGGAGTTTTTCTCTGCTTGGAGGTGGAGAGTTTACGAACACCACACTCAAGATCAGAGGTCCCTGCTCAATGCAATGGATGCTGGCTGTGAGGACATCACTGGGGATCAGTGTAGGGGATGGCTCAGACATTCACAGTGCTTCTTCCCATGCTGCATCGCATGGGAAAACATCAGATGCGACATGGATGAAAATCTGTGGCCCAACAGAGAGCAGCGGATGGATGGCCAGGAGGATGAGGATGGTGATCAGGAAAGGGTGGGGGTGCCGACAGCAACAGTGGCTAGTGACATTTTTGAAACTTTATTGGTTATTTTTGGTGGGTTTTTATTTTTTGCATACACAGAATACTATATTCATTTTCCTTTTAGGTTCTCTAATGTGTAAAATTTACTTGTATGTGTGAATAAAAACTTAAATTACAAGTTACAATTTCCTCAGCAGGATGAGTGCAGTGTCAAACTTTGGAGGCTGCTCTCATTTCCCAGTTTTATGCATAATTGTATTCCTTTAGCTAGACCTCTGCCATAAGGACAAAACGTCTAAGCATTTTGACTTGCAGTGCTTACACAATGCCGAAGGAACAATGCGTTTTGGGGGCACTGACTATTTATGTGAGAAGGGAATTTAGTTTTGACACATGGTTAAACTGTTTTGGAAGAGATATGAGCATTTGCAGGTGGTCCATGTAGTTGTGCTGAACCATCCACGTTATTTTGACAGAAGCACTAAATGAACAAAAAAGGGGCCGAAGCAGTTGAGAAGGATCTTTGCCATTTTTATGGTACTGACTATTTATATGGCAAAACGATTTAATTTTGAAACATGAATGAACAGTTTTGGGAGACATATCACAATTTGCTGGTTATCTGAAGTGTTGCGCAGAATTGTAAGACTGTTTGGCCAAATGACCTTATAGTTATAGGAATGTCATCTCAGTTTCAAGAAATGACCTAAACCAATGGAGAAAAACTGTAACACAGTTTGCTTCACCAACATGCATCTGAGCACATCAGTTACGTAACATTTGCTGCCAAAAGCACTACAGCTGCCAAAACTCTTCACATTTCACCCAAAATTACTGTCATCGGCAAGATTACAGTGGCAGTCAATGTCCAATACACTAAAAAACGCAAACAACTTCTAACAAATCACATAAACTCTAACTTTTGTCCTACAGTTTGTCACATTTTACTGATATGTAATGTAAATACACACTTTGAACCAACTTGTTACCTTCACCCTGTGCTTACATACATTACATTGTGCTCCACAGCAGAAAAGTTCAGATCACATTACTGGCATCACTTAGAGTTCCTAAAAGTACAGCATGTTACAGTTTTTACCAATCATTTTCACGCGTGTTTCGATACCATGTCTACTTTTTCAAAACTCCTAACACTTTTGCATAAACTATAGACTATGGGAGCCAAACACTGTTCTCTTTCACGTTGCTTCGACACAATTGCATTCAGTCACCACTTCAACCAAAATTCATTAGTACTTCTCTCAGTTGATGTTCACAACCAACACAATTATGTGCAACTACAACTAATTTTTGCAGACATTTGGATACTCTTATCAAAACGGTTAACTTTAGGGTCAAACCTAAATCAAAAACCAAAAACAATGATACCAAACACAACATTTTGCATTTTGTCACACAACTGAAATAATGTAGATGAGACAATCATCTTTTAGCCAAATAATTATTACATTACTGTAATAATTATCACTTTTATATTTACTTATCCGTTTCTTTATGGTATTTTGAATTGTTACAGTATAGCTTGTTACCAGGTATACAAAGAGATTACATTTGCATATATGTGGGCAACAAATTACCATGTAAAAAGTTGATATTGCTGTGTGTTCTATTACCACTATGTATTGTTATTGGTTATTGGTAAAATCTGTAAAGGTGATCCAGAAAAAAGCTTCTGGGTGTTGTACAGGCCCAAGCTTGCAATGTGCGTGTATAGAGCATGGCACATTAGGCTGCACTCGGCGCCCTGCTTCTGCCATTGTGAGGCGATGGTTCATAACGTGGTGGCCCGAATTTCATCTGGCCTCTTCCCCCTATTCCACCACCACGCACCCTCCCTCCTCCTTTTCGCCCTCCTCTACCACCGATTCAAAATCATACACACCTGTGAGGTAACTCAACAAACTGTTGGATTAAAATTAGTTAAGGACCTAGAGGTTTTGACGCCAAATCATCTTATGTTACAGTTTTTCTCCATTGGTTTGGCTCATTTCTTGAAACTGAGATGACATTCTCAAAATAACATGGACAAATTCCCAAACCAACTTGCAATTTTTCACAACAGAATGGCATTTCTCATTGCTTTCATCAAATTTCAAATGCTTTGTACATGTCTCCAATGTCTAGTGCATCTTTGCAACTGGTTATGTACAAGTAGCCTATATACAGTTAACACAATTGGCCCACATTTAGCACATTTTCCAAATAAATAGATCTTGCCAATCAATCCCAATTAGTTGGTTCTCAGTGTAATGGTTGTTCTCTTCAAAACATGTCAGCACAATTTCATTGTATAAGTCATCATATGCAAAATAGTTTGCTCAATTCTCAAAATTAGTTAAGGATATAATACAATACAGTATACATTTTTTGGAACATGTCATAAATTCACGACAGTCAGGTGAATAGGTGACAGGTGAAATCAGGTCTTGACTAACAAAGGAGATCGCAGATGACCAATCCAACAGTTTGTTGAGTTACCTGACAGGTGTTGTGTATGATTTTGAATCGGTGGTAGAGGAGGGGGAAGAGGAGGAGTGAGGGTGCGTGGTGGTGGAATAGGGGGAAGAGGCCAGATGAAATTCGGGCCACCATTACCGACCACGTTATCAACCATCGCCTCACAATCGCAGAAGCAGGGCACCGAGTGCAGCCTAATGTGCCACGCTCTACACACACACATTGCAAGCTTCCACTTTCCACATTGCAAGTCACCACTTCAACCAAAATTCATTAGTACTTCTCTCAGTTGATGTTCACAACCAACAAAAGTATGTGCAACTACAGCTAATTTTTGCAGACATTTGGATACTCTTACCAAAACAGTTAACTTTAGGGTCAAACCTAAAACAAATCGAAAACAATGTTACAAAACACAACATTTTGCATTTTGTCATACAACTGAAATAATGTAGTTGAGACAATCATCTTTTAGCCAAATAATTATTACAGTAATAATTAGCACTTTTATACTTACTTATCCATTTCTATAGAATTTTGAATTGTTACAGTATAGCTTGTTACCAGGTATACAAAGAGATTACATTTGCATATTTGTGGGCAACAAATTACCATGTAAAAAGTTGATATTGCTGTGTGTTCCATTACCAGTATGTACTGTAAGTCATGGCCTATCCAAAATGCAGCAGAACCATAGATCAGCATTGCAATAGGTGGGGCCACAACCAACTTCTACAGACAACAACTATCTTTACATACATTTACATGGATTTCCTTTTGTAGTATAACATACTGTACTTTTAGGAACTCTAAGTGATGCCAGTAATGCGATCTGAACTTTTCTGCTGTGGAACACAATGTAATATATGTAAGCACAGGGTGAAGGTAACACATGGTACAGTTCAAAGTGTGTATTTACATTACACATACAAAATGTGACAAACTGTAGGACAAAAGTTAGAGTTTATGTGATTTGTTACAAGTTGTTTGCGTTTTGACATTGACTGCCACTGTAGTCTTGCCGTTGACAGCATGTGTTATAGTTACGGCAGTAGTAGCAATTTTGGGTGAAATGTGAAGAGTTTTGGTAGCTGTAGTGCTTTTGGCAGCAAATGTTAACTGATGTGCTCAGATGCATGTTGGTGAAGCACATTGTGTACATAAGAGTTTTGAAAAAGTAGACATGGTATTGAGACACGGGTGAAAATGATTGGTAAAAACTGTATATGGATTTAGCCCTAGAAAATGAGAGGGGTCTCAAAGGGCCCCACCTACTACAGTTTGTCATTGTGTGGGACAATGTGAACTTCCACCGTGGCCCACTCATCAGGGCATGGTTCACCACTCATTACAGTTTTTCTCCATTGGTTTGGCTCATTTCTTGAAACTGAGACATTCTCAAAATAACATGGACAAATCCCCAAACCAACTTGCAATTTCTCACAACAGAATGGCATTTCTCATTGCTTTCATCAAATTTCAAATGCTTTGTACATGTCTCCAATGTCTAGTGCATCTTTGCAAATGGTTATGTACAAGTAGCCTACAGTTAACACAATCGGCCCACATTTAGCACATTTTCCAAATAAATAGATCTTACCAATCAATCCAAATTAGTTGGTTCACCATATGCAAAATAGTTTGCTCAATTGTCAAAATTAGTTAAGGATATAATACAATACAGTATACATTTTTTGGAACATGTCATAAATTCATGACAGTCAGGTGAATAGGTGACAGTTGAAATCAGGTCTTGACTAACGAAGGAGATCGCAGATCCAACAGTTTGTTGAGTTACCTGACAGGTGTTGTGTATGATTGTGTATGAGGAGGGCGAAAAGGAGGAGGGAGGGTGCGTGGTGGTGGAATAGGGGGAAGAGGCCAGATGAAATTCGGCCCCCATTACCCACCACGTTATGAACCATCGCCTCACAATGGCAGAAGCAGGGCGCCGAGTGCAGCCTAATGTGCCACGCTCTACACACGCACATTGCAAGCTTGGACCTGTACAACACCCAGAAGCTTTTTTCTGGATCGCCTTTACAGATTTTACCAATAACCAATAACCAATAACAATACATAGTGGTAATAGAACACACAGCAATATCAACTTTTTACATGGTAATATGTTGCACACAAATATGCAAATGTAATCTCTTTGTATACCTGGTAACAAGCTATACTGTAAAAATTCAAAATACCATAAAGAAACGGATAAGTAAATATACAAGTGATAATTATTACTGTAATAATTATTTGGCTAAAAGATGATTGTCTCATCTACATTATTTCAGTTGTGTGACAAAATGCAAAATGTTGTGTTTGGTATCATTGTTTTCGATTTGATTTAGGTTTGACCCTAAAGTTAACCGTTTTGATAAGAGTATCCAAATGTCTGCAAAAATTAGTTGTAGTTGCACATAATTGTGTTGGTTGTGAACATCAACTGAGAGAAGTACTAATGAATTTTGGTTGAAGTGGTGACTGAATGCAATTGTGTTAAAGCAACGTGAAAGAGAACAGTGTTTGGCTCCCATAGTCTATAGTTTATGCAAAAGTGTTAGGAGTTTTGAAAAAGTAGACATGGTATCGAAACACGCGTGAAAATGATTGGTAAAAACTGTAACATACTGTACTTTTAGGAACTCTAAGTGATGCCAGTAATGATATCTGAACTTTTCTGCTGTGGAGCACAATGTAATATATGTAAGCACAGGGTGAAGGTAACAAGTTGGTTCAAAGTGTGTATTTACATTACATATCAGTAAAATGTGACAAACTGTAGGACAAAAGTTAGAGTTTATGTGATTTGTTACAAGTTGTTTGCGTTTTTTAGCGTATTGGACATTGACTGCCACTGTAATCTTGCCGATGACAGCATGTGTTATAGTTACGGCAGCAATATTTTGGGTGAAATGTGAAGAGTTTTGGTAGCTGTAGTGCTTTTGGCAGCAAATGTTACAGTTTTCCTCAGTCGCTTTGGTGCTTTTCTCACATCAGTATTTACATTTGCACAGCAGTTAGTGCATTTCTCAAAACAATTAGTGCAAACTGCAAAACCTAGTGGATAACCTGTAAAAGCACGTCACTTGCTCAAAATGGATAGTCCATTCCTCAAAAGCAAGTATTCATGGCATTGAAACTGCCAGTGTCACCAAAATGAGAAGTTTTGACACCATGGTTTATGAACAAGATAGTCAAATGGTTTTGTCATGGCAACCTGGTCCCCCATCCTCCTCAGGGTCATTGCATGCGGTCAGACATACAGAAACACAGACACACAGACACACACATCATTGCAATACCTGGTCAGTCCCCTCTGGGGTACCAGGTAACAATATAAAAGTACATATTGTAACTGAACATAGGTAAATCATTGTGGCACATCCAGATGTTTTTGTCTGTCTGGCCACATATTTTGATCTACATCACAATGGATATCTTCCCTTGCAATGCAGCGAGAAATATGTCCTGGAGTGGCGAATCCACCCTCCGCATGACTCTGCTCTGATGTCATCACATGCTGCATCCATGGCTACCAGCAAGGCCATTTGCGCATATAGACGCCGGTCATAAACCCTTCACCTCCAGGCAGAGAAAATCTCCTCTATCGGATTAAGGAATAGGGAGTAGGTAGGTAGATATTCAACCAGCATCCTGCCATGTGCTGCAAACCACTGTCTGACCAGATGAGAGTGGTAAAAACAGACATTATCCCACACAACAACATACTGTTGAGTTGGCCCCCACCGCTTTCATTCTCAGGGACTATATCCCTGTACAGAGTGTCTAGAAAAGTCAGCAGATGTTGTGTGACCATCTGATGACCAAGACAGCTGAAGCTCACCTGAGCAATTGTTCAATATAGAAGACATTTTCAGCAAACAATGATAAAGAAAGGTATAACATTTGGTTGAAAGATAACTAGTTCAACAATTTTGTATGTAATGACTTGAGCAATGAAATGAAGACTATTAGTTTTAATGGGAACGACTATTCAACATCCATAAGTATAGTTAATTTTAACTGACATGACATAAGCAAATGATAGTATTATAAAACAACATTGTATTGTATGAAAGCAACTGATACATATCCAAAAGCATTTGCAATGTGTTCAGAGGAAGGAGAAATTGCTACTATGATGTGCACAAATGACTAAATGTTGTGGAGGTTGAACTAATAGTTATGAGAATTTTCATTCTGATCTGAGAAAAGCACCAAAGCGACTGAGAAAAACTGTAACTGATGTGCTCAGATGCATGTTGGTAAAGCACATTGTGTTAAGAGTTTTGAAAAAGTAGACATGGTATTGAGACACGGGTGAAAATGATTGGTTAAAACTGTATATGGATTTAGTTCCAAAAATCGAGAGGGGTCTCAAAGGGCCCCACCTACTACAGTTTGTCATTGTGTGGGACAATGTGAACTTCCACCGTGGCCCACTCATCAGGGCATGGTTCACCACTCATTAAAGGATGCGTAATGTGTTGCTATCACCATATTCTTCGTTCCTCAGTTCAATTGAGAAGTTTTTCTCTGCTTGGAGGTGGAGAGTTTTACATAATTGTATTCCTTTAGCTAGACCTCTGCCATAATGACAAAATGTCTAAGCATTTTGACTTGCAGTGCTTACACAATGCCGAAGGAACAATGCATTTTGGGGGCACTGACTATTTATGTGAAAAGGGAATTTAGTTTTGACACATGGGTAAACTGTTTTGGAAGAGATATGAGCATTTGCAGGTGATCCATGTAGTTGTGCTGAACCATCCAGGTTATTTTGACAGAAGCACTAAATGAACAAAAAAGGGGCCGAAGCAATTGAGAAGGATCTTTTCCATTTTTATGGTACTGACTATTTATATGGGAAAACGATTTAATTTTGAAGCATGAATGAACAGTTTTGGGAGACATATGACATTTTGCTGGTTATCTGAAATGTTGCGCAGAATTGTTTGGCCAAATGACCTTATAGTTATAGGAATGTCATCTCAGTTTCAAGAAATGACCTAAACCAATGGAGAAAAACTGTAATGCATGATGAGGTATCTAATGACTGAGGCACCTCTATGTGGACTGCTCTAAGGGCTAGGCATGTAAACAAGACGCCATAGCGTTTTACCATGCTGCGTGCCCTTCTGACCTCAAAGGGTCCAAAATAGTCTACGCCTACATGCGTGAAGGGAGGTTGGTCTGGGAGTACACGCTCCTCAATTAAGTCTGCCATTTTTTGTTCTGCAGGCTTGGCATGCAGTTTCCTGCATGTAATGCATCTTGATATTACTGTGTGGGCCGCTCTGTTCAATCCTGGAATTCAGTATCATTGTCTAACTTTTGCAATTAACTGACTGCTTTCACAGTGACCATTCTGATAGTGGACATGTAGCAGAATCAGCCTTGCAAGGTGGTGATCCTTGTGTAGCACAGCTAGACATTTGGATTCTTCTGGCATGGCGGACTTGTTCAAACGACCACCCACTCTGATGACACCATCTTGCAGAATGGGATCCAATCTGTAAAGCGGACTAGACTTCTTAACTTGGGAATCTTTATGTTGGAGTGAGGCCAACTCCTCTGGAAACATTTCCCTTTGACTCTGACGGATCAGCACAATTTCTGCATCCTCCAAATCTTGCACTGATAAGGCTTTCTTTTCCACTGACTGTCTCAATCTCTTCACTTTTTCTTGAACTTTCAAATTTTGTTTTCCTTTATCCATCTGCTTTAGAGCAACAGCAGCTTCACATTCCTTTCTCTTGATGGCAAAGTAGTGAAGCCCATCTTTCAAACGCAGCATCCATGCAACAGCTTTCTTCAGTCTATGCCAGTCTGAGTAATATTCTACCAACGTCGTCATGTCTGCACCTTTGGTTGTGCTGACGAGACTGGGTTGTCCTTCCGAATTCACTATCATTGTCCATGGTGCTGTCTATGGCAGGTCTTATAGGCCACTCACATTCCTTTTCACAAAGGAAATGTGAACCGCGAATCCAAGTTTCATTCTTAATGAGTGAGGTCAACCTCATGCCTCTCGAAGCTACATCTGCTGGATTAAGTGAACTATTCACATATCTCCACTGAGATGGTGAAGTAGCTTCCCGGATGTATGTAACTTGATTGGCCACAAAGGTCTTGAAGCGTAAAGCATCATTTTCTATGTATCTAAGTAGTCAGGCTGTCCATCCAAAAACAGACTCTTCAAGTGTGGCCCCCACTTCCTGCCTTAACAGTTTGTCTTCCTTCACCGCTATGACCACAGCAGTCAGTTCCATTCGAGGGACTGTTACTTTCTTAAGAGGTGCTACTCTGGATTTAGCCATAAGCAAGGAGCAGCTCTTCTGTCCATCCTTACTAGTAAGCAGAATGTACGACGCTGTGCCATAACCACTCTCACTTGCATCAGAGAAATAGCCTTGAGCCTTGAGAGTGAGACCAAATTAGTCCGGCTTGATACATCTGTCCACCTGAAAGTTGGACAGTTCCTGCAGCTCTGAAAGCCACTGACACCACCATTGTGATTGCCTTTCACCAATCTCCTCATCCCAGCTGAATTTCTCTTGGCAAAGCTCTCTCAAAATGAGCTTGGCTGGGAGGATACATGGAGCAACTAGACCCAGAGGATCATAGATTGAACTCACTATTGAGAGTATTCCTCTTCTAGTGATTGGTCTCTCTGGCACGTTCACTCTGAATCTGAAGGTGTCTGTCTCTGTACACCGGTGAACCCCTAAGGCTCTTTCTGTTGGCAGGGTGTCCTTGCTTAGGTCTAGGTCTTTCACTTCTGCAGCTCTCTCATTCGCCGGGATACATTACAGGACTCGTCTGCTGTTACTAACCCATTTTGTCAGGTTAAAACCACCTCTTAAGCATAAAGCATTCAGAGACTGTGAAAGTGCTATGGCCTGCTCTTCTGAAGCCACAGATGCCAGTCATCCATGTAAAAAATGTTCTCAATTGTTTTCACAGCTTTAGCTGTTGTCTCATGTCTTTCTCGAAGCAAAACAAGCACAGCTTGGGGAGGAAGTAGCCCCAAAAATGTGTACAGTCATTCTGTACTCTTCTAGTGTCCCGTTCAAGTCTCCATCTAGCCACCAGAGGAAACGCAGGAAGTCAGAGTCCTTGAGAGGTCCCCTGACCTCTATATTTGCCAATCAAGGTACTAGTGAGATCAGGCCCTTGGAGTAGCTCGTTGTGCAAGGAGACTCCTTGATATGTAGCTGTGCAGTCAAAGACAACTGTAATCTTTTTCTTTTTGAGGTGGGACACCCCATGGTGTGGGATGTACCAGACCTCTCCTTCCTTGCACTCACAAGCCTCTGCAGGCAATATATCGAAGCAAAAACTCTGTCTTCCTGCCTTTAAGATTCAGCGTTGTCATTACCTTCTCTGTACAAAAGGTTGCTGAACTACCTGGATCAATGAAGGCATAGGTCTCCATTGTCTGTGTACCTTTCTTGGACTTGAGTTTTACCGGAACAATGGCCAAAACACACTCTCTGTTTCCGGCCCCAGTGTATGCACACGTCTCCTGTTCTGCATTAGTGGACATAACTTTGATGTGCTGTTCTTGTCATCTTTGGCCGATGCTGTTTCATCCTCTTGCACATGTAGAATGCTTGGATGTTTTCGTGACAATATCTGGCAAGTCAATTTCCTAGTGCAATCCTTACGTAAATGACCTGGCACAAGGCATCCAACACACACATCTCTGGCTTGAGTTTGTCCTGGTCTGTCTTTCTGTTTCTCTGTGTCAACACTTGTAACAAAACTGCTACTCTTTGTGGTATTTCCTTTGGCTTTCTTGACAGGCTTGCCTTTTTCCTTTTGTCCCCCTGGAGCTCCCTGAAGATCACCAAATAGAGGATCTATGGCAAATTTGGCTTGTCTCTCTATGAAACTCACCAAGTCTCTGAATCTCGCTCTTCTTCCTTTGTTCTCCAGAATTTCAAACGCCACGTTTCCATTTCTCCCTCAGCTTGTAAGGCAGTTTGGACAGTATGGCTCTCATGTTCGTTGGGTTATCCATTTCATCCATGTAGTCAACATCCTGCATGGTGTTTCTGCAGCCAATCAAAAAGAGAGCATAGGCATTCCAGCCTTTAGCATCATCTGTCTGTATCTGTGGCCACTTTAAGGCTTTCACAATGTAAGCCATTGCTATTTTTTTTATTTAGTTTTTTTGTGGGCAGCTGTGGCTTAGTGGTTAGGAAATTGGTCTTGTAATCGCAAGGCTGCTGGTTCAAATCCCACCCTATTCATGGTTGAGATGCCCTTGAGCAAGGCATCTAACCGTACACTGCTCCAGGGACTGTAACTGAAACCCTGTAAATATCTGTAAGTCACTCTGGATAGGAGCGTCAGCTAAGTGATATGTAATGTAATATTTTCAACTCGTCACCATATTGCTGATGAAGCAAATATCTAGCTTCTCCATAGCTCTTCTCTGGAATCATGTGTTCACAGCTTCTCACTAGATCTTGCGGCTCTCCACTTGTATACTGTTCCAGAAAGAAGAGTTTGTCTCTTGCATTCTGTGTCTTGCTGTCAATAGCATTATCAGAGGCTCTGACAAAAGATCTATATGTGAGCGGATCACCAGAGAAGACAGGAATATCTCTTTTGGGCAACAGAGACAGATCTTGCTGCTTAACCAACATCTCGGTTATCGTGTTTTGATGCTGCATCACTTCATAAATCCTGTCACTTGAAGGCATGGGTTCCTGACGCTCGTCGGTTAGGGCTCTGCCTGCAGGCACCTGATGACGAAGATGTGCACAAGGTCCATGTTCCCTGTCTCTTACAGTAGTGTCAGGAATATAATCTTGATCCTCTTCCTCACCACTTACCGGAACGTGACCCTCACAGGGTGGCAAGTACAGGGTGAGTGCTAAGAACATTTGCAAGGAATCCAGTTAAAGAGCCATTTGCGTCTCGTGTGTGTCTGCATACATCTGCACTTGGCAACCTAAATGTCACATATTCATTCGTGGCATCACGAGGATTTTCATGACTCTCAAATACCTTCAGCTTAGCAGTGGAGGCTGCTATTGCAGTTTCCAACTCTAACTGCTCCATCTGTGTTCTTAAATTTGCTTCTTGCAGCTGTATCTTTCTTTTTTTTTCAGTGATTCTGCCTGCGCTAAAAGAGCTGCTCTGTTTGCTTCCTCTTTCATGCGTGCCACAGAGCTAGTACTCGACACAACTGAAGACCTATCTGAACCAGGTTTAATCTTGTCACTTCGGTTGTGTTGAGCTACCACTGAAACACTGTCAGGTGGGGAAACATCATCCTCTTTTTCCGTACGCCTTTGTTCTATAATCCACCTTTCTATCCCCAGCACAAATCCCTTAATGACAGTTGCCTTTGGCTCATACCAGTCCAACTGCTTGCTGTTTGCTTCATCAGTTGGTAACATCTGCATAACACTGTCATTGAGCATGATTAAGTCTTCATACAGCTTGGTAAACCCTAGCAGCATTTCTTTTTCCACTTTATTAACATGCACCCCATTATTTTTCATGTTATCTATTTCTTTCATCTTTGCTGTAATCTGAGCCATTTTAGATTTTCTTTGACCAATGAGCCTATGGATCCTCTCTTCCTTTGCCCTTTGTGTGTACTTGGGCTCTCTCCTGTTGTCAATTGCAAGTGGTGTAACACCTGCTGCATCATGCAACTGTTCATCCGCCATCTTTGAATGACTAAGCAGCAATTCCAAACGAACTTTTAAATACTCATAAGTAGCTTCTGTAACTGAATACATTTTAAAAAATACTCCCCACATCCTTTCATCGCTCCTGTATCACCATTCATATCACCGTTCTCATCTATGTCATATGCGCCTTTACACACGCTATCACATTAAGAGTCCCAACTTGAAATTACTATGAACTTAAACTTTCTTTTATGAAATAATACAGAAATTACAAAATTACCCATACACAAATTACCCATACCCATACACCAGTACATTTCTCAAATCAGAACTGAACTACTCAGAATGACTCATTCAATCTTCACATCATCTAGTCACTTATGCACATCCTAAAAACTTGTCGTGACATGTAATTTGAATAAATAACAAATGCTGTTACACAACTCAGGGTACAATGATGTACAGATGTCTTCCGTTATTGTTTACATTATTAATAGATCATGTCATGTTAATCAAAATGCATTATACTGGTTCTGTTGATCAATACCCTGTGCAGCATTTAGGCATTAGTTAACAAAACCCTTTGTTGCTTTTTTTAATCTGTGAATGCAGTTGGCGCAATTTTATTACAAGTACAAAAGAATCAAAACGTACACAACATGCACCAAAACAAACAAAATCACTATCACAAATCAAAATCAAAGAAAGTGCACTACTTAAGCGCCCTCAACAAAAAAAGTGCTGTACTTGAACCAAACCAGCAACACATTTATAGTAATGTCCACGTAAAGATATGCAGTAAAATCCAGTATCCACACATATGGAAAAGATGCAGATTAAAAGTGGAATTTTTTTTGTTTTGTAAACTTTAAAGGAAAATGTATGACTGTGTGCCACATACAAGATCCTTAGAAAAATTGTGTAATGTTAAACCTATATGCAGTAATTTATGAAACTTGCATGGAAATTAAACATCTAAGTCTTGAGAGAAATACATGAGAGTGATCATGATCTATGAGGTTATCATAAAGGAAGCAGTGGCAGCACTTTGTAGTGTTTTTACATACATGACTTCATTCAAGCACACCCAGTAACATTGAAATGTTGGCATTAAAACAAATCAAACAGTGATGCCCTATACTGTACATAAGAGTGCAGCCATGAAGCTATTAAATTAAAATACATGATGTTACATTCCTGAATGATAAACTGATCAGAGGAGATTCCTCTTTTTATCAGACTCAATGAAGTACTGTGCCTGAGCAATGATGCATGTTATTGATGTACTTGATTGCACATTCACATTAAGAAATGAGACTGTGTCTGGTCAATAGCATTCATGTTATGGACTTATGAGGCTATGTTACAAGAATGACCTTATTGTTTTGGCAACAGTGTTTAAGCATTTAAGAAAAGCTTAAAGAGTGGTATTATATCTCTGATTAGCCACCCCAGATGCTACTCCCTTGCCACTACTGAGGCCAGTATTGCCTCTTGCTACCTCTGAATGGCTCAGTGCCCCTCTAGACCCAACCCTGTCAAAATAGTCTAGAATTGCCACTGTATATTCACATTCATAATTTTGCCTTTTTTTCCCTGTTCCCTTGTACGCTATGCTATGCTATGCTATGCTATACAACAGTTTTGTGTATCAAAATGACATGGTCTGTACACAAATAACATTAACTGAAACTGATATATGCCACACATCAACAGTACATTATTTATAATATAGTTATGATAATTGGCCATAGTTCTAATCAGAAAATAGTTACATTGATATGTCCCGTAATGAATATTTACATTTAAGATGTACACTAAGTTGGTTTATGGCATTTTTGAGAAATGCGCTACTTGTTTTGCATATTTTTATGGTAATTAGATAAATGAGCCAAAGCAATAGAATAGAACTGCAAACAAGTTATGTCTGTGAGTGAGACCTGCCACACATCCTGACGCTGTTGGGACCCATGGCAGAGGGTAAAAGAAACCTTTAAACCACATTCACTGAAGATGTCAGAATATTAACTTGTCATGCATGCGTAGATGTATGGAGAACAGTTAACTTTCATTCAGATGAAATATCTGCCTAGCCATTTTAAAGAGAATACTATATGGAATCATCTGCATTCACACATACTTTTTTTGTTCACTTTCATAATCATACATTAGTGTCCACACTCTCATACACATATACACATATTCCACTATCCGTATCCAGATGTATAAACAAATGCCTCTCTCCACATTATATTATGCTAATATTATAGCACTGACTATATTCTCTTTACTCACTAACACCACTGCCCACATTTAACCTCAGACTCATAAACTAGTGTTCACATTCACCCTCAGGCAGGCAACTGACTCAGTCTGGTAAATTTCACACAGTTATAGTCAGACAAATTACACTCTAAATCATTGAAAATATCATGTTTCATTTTTGGTCTCACGAAAGAAAAGCTTTTCCAGAATAATCTCACAATGCCTCATTATGAAGACTTATTAATAGGTACAGTTGACCTTTTAACTTGCAAACCTAAACCTGCAAGTTGCAAACTGATGAGATTATTTTTGCTATTTGTATCTCTCTCTCTCTCTCTCTCTCTCTCTCTCTCTCTCTCTCTCTCTCTCTCTCTCTCTCTCTCTCTCTCTCTCTCTCTCTCTCTCTCTCTCTCTCTCACACACACACACACACACAGATTCCTCACAAACACATTCACCTTACAGTCCAGTCATTTTCCTGCCAACTCTCAGCACTTGCCACATCAGGCAGACACCATCCCACATTCACTTCCTTTTTATATGTACCTCTTTCTACACACCACACAAGTAGCCATATAACTCCAGCCTCTCATGAGTCTGTCTCTAAGGCTGTGTCCTCAGGTGAGCATAGACGTGCGTGTGTCAAAGCCCTTCACCTGGAAGTCTCAGCCAGGCCCTTTGTGTGCCCTACAATAGTGTTCTCTTCCTGTTATTCTCTCTCTCTCACACTCTCTCTTTTTCTCTCTCTCTCTTTCTTGCTCTCTCTCTCTTCCTGTCTCTCTTTCTCTCTTGCTCTTTCTCTTTCTCTTTCTTTCTCTCTCTCTCTCTCTCTCTCTCTCTCTCTCTCTCTCTCTCTCTCTCTCTCTCTCTCTCTCTCTCTCCCTCTATCTTGCTCGTGCACATGCATAATGCCTGAGCTGAAGCAACCCTCCCCACAGAGCTTCTCAAAGCGCTGGGACAGACTGACAGACATCTGCACTGAATGCTTGAGTGGAGTTCATAGGGTTGCCAACTTTTTGCCAGAGATTTAACTCTCTGTCTCTGTCTATTTCTCTCTCTCTCTCTCTCTCTCTCTCTCTCTCTCCCTCTCTCTCTCTCTGTCTCTGTCTCTCTGTTTCTCTGTATCTCTATTTCTCTCATCAATTTTGTTCCTTCTCTCTCCCTCCCTTTTCTCTCTCTGTTGCTCTTTGCATCTTTTGTCACCCGCTTTCCCTGTGCCTTACCATTTAGAGTGTGTCTGAGCAGATTACACTGTGGATTTTTAGCTTTCAAGCTCCCGGTTCATGTTTTATTCACATGCACTGCTCATGCAGAATTCGAATTGATGGCCCCCTTCTTTTGCTTCTCTTGCCTGGCTGTAGCCAGCAACATGTCCTCATCAATTATTGATCTTAGGTCTGCTGGATATTTTAAATTGACTAGGCTGAAGATCATATGTATGTGTGTGTTTGTGTGTGTATGTTGGTCCCTCAGATCAGCCAGTAATGCTGTTTTTTTAATCTGTGATGACAACACACAACAGTATCAGCTAATGGAATTTGATCGTATACGGCAGTCAGCAAATAAAAAAACGGGATTGGACAAAGCTGCTAATGGTTATGTTTTCAGGCCTTTTTATGGATTGAGGCCATTGAGTTTGCACTCAGATATAGACTGTTGAGATCTGTCACAAACATTCAAGGGCTCGCAAAAAACTACTCAATTCCACCATTGTTTTTGTTTTTTTACTGAAGTCTTAGATGTTTTCTGGGTCTATAGTGAATGTGTGGGGTATGTGAAAGAAATAAGTTTGGGAGCACTCATGATAGTTTGCCAAAGAAAAAAAAATTGTGTGCGATGATGATGAGGATGGTGTGTATGTGTATGTGTGTGTGCGTGCGCGTGTGTGTGCGTGTGCGTGTGTGTGTGCGTGCGCGCGTGTGTGCGTGTGTGTGTGTGCAGCAGTGCAACTGCTCTGTTCTCTAGTCTTGGGAGTGTCGTGCCTCAGCTGACAAAGTAAAGCCAGCCATGTTAGTCACAGACACAGAAACATGCCAGTCTGGGGATGCAACAACTTACCTGAGAAAAATCCCAACCACTACTGTCACATCTGTTACCCAACCTCCACATTTCCAATAACATCACTTCAAATCCCACCCTACCTTTCTCCACTCAAGAATAGACTTCAGCCTAAGTTTCCTTTTTATTCATTTCTGTTATTTTATGTCCATGTAGACACACTCTAGGTCTGGTTGTTAATTTCAGTGTGTATAATCACATGCCAGTGTAATATTTTTGATTTTCACTGGGGCTATCCAGTTGTGTTTTGTTTTGTAAGGTGTGGTTACTGTAATGATCAGCATGATGTCTTAGTGGTGCTCACTAGAATATGAAGATGTCTTATATAACTATTGTGGCTTGTGTTCAAAGAGAAAGGGAATAGAAAGGGAAACATGAGGGAGTTCTAATGACGTACCTTAAGGGAACACTGTAAGCAGGGAGATGGTGAATGAAGGAAAGGGTGAAAAGACTAAGAGAGAGAGAGATAGAGAGAGGGAGAGAGAGAGAGAGGGCGGGACATAGTCGGTGGAGGAGAAAGAGGAAGAAAAACTGAGTGCACAGGCACGCTACACTTCACTCCACTGCTGCCCGGATAGGGAGCTCACCATGAGAAAATAGCTGAAACAGACAGTGGGTGCCCTCTCTCCAACCTCCAGCTGTGTAAGTAACCATCTCCTTTCTCCTCTCACTTCTAATTAGCACTTATCTGAATCTTAATCACCTAGTTTACCTCAGCACTAGTCTTGTGGCCATGTGATTTCCCCTTGTGAGGCTTCAAGATGGAACAAGAGCTGAGTTTGAACAGTAACAAGCCGAGTAACTGCTGAGAAGAACAACATGTGCCTGGAGCCAAATGGGACTGTGGCCAGTCTCATTATGATGTCCCCCGCAGCAGCAGCGTAACATATTGTAATTTTCCTGTTCTTGTAATGAAGTTAGAAGTCTGTTCCAGTTATAATTAGGAACTGCTTTGTAGTTTGTATTTGACCCAAGGCCCACAAGCAGGTGGAGGGCACTGCCCCTGCTGTGTTGGTCCCAGCCAAGCGTGCCTTGTGCATGGTATGGGGCTGGAGCAGAGTAGGGCTGGGGTAGCGGGTGGATGGCTCTTTCCCTCCCTGCCTCTCTCTCTCTCTCTCTCTCTCTCTCTCTCTCTCTCTTACGCGCGTGCACTAAGCGCCCATGGTTCGTTTTCAGTGTAAGGGGAAGGAGTGCATTTGGAACCGCTGAGCTTCCTGAGTAGGGTCAAGTAAATACTGCATGAGCCAGAGCACTAAAAGCCTGTCCCGTGAGAAGTGCTTTGTGTGTGTGTGTGTGTGTGTGTGTGTGTGTGTGTGTGTGTGTGTGTGTGTGTGTGTGTGTGTGTGTGTGTGTGTGTGTGTGTGTGCAACATCAGTGTGTAATGCCTTGATTAAATTTGATGAACCAGCAAAGCACAAAGAGGTGGAAACACTTGAATGCAGAGTCTCCCTTCTCCTCTTTTTCTCTTTCCCTCAATGTGTCCTTCTTATTGTTTGGAAGCACTCTTTCATTAGCTGACTCTTGTTGAACAGAACAAACAAGCCCAGGATGAGAGATTTTGTACATCTTCAGAATGGCTGTAGCACCAGCAATTTCACATGAGATCAATTTAGGTCTTGATCTTTGTTTTTGTTCTTGCTTAAATTATCCACTTAGAAAATAGGACTCATGACAAGCCTGAAGAATATAATCTGAAGTACCTTAACCTGTAAGGGTGCAACGGTGCGATGTATGCACTCTTATGACTAGGTTTCTTCTGAGTAGCACTCTACACACAGTTGAATATGCTTGAAGGTGCAGGCCATGATTTTTCCAATACAAGGTTTGTTAAATTCAGCAAATTTCTCCTCACGATCTGCTAGCTGTTTGTTCAGTGTATGCACTTTAAAAAACACACACCTCTGTGTTCCTACTCATCCCTGGCTGTGTAAATGGGAAACATTCTGGCTCAGGACCGAGCCATAAATAATTCCAGCTAATCATTGTGCTGCTTCTGGAACACAGAGTGGAAGGATGTAATTTGATTGGCTGTTGAGCTCAAATATCAATGACCTTTCCACAGACTCGTGAACGGCATCTTTAAATATGGTTAAATTGAGTTAAGTAGAGAGGGGCACAACCATAGACTGTATATCATTGAACACAACAGAAGCATGGCCACTGTTGCTAGCTGTGTATATTTACAAAAGAAGATGAAATATAGTGCTACACCCATACAAAATGGCAATTAAACTTAGGTAAGGACATCTGTGACAGATTAATAATGAGTTATAGGTGTTGCATAGCTCACATGAAATCTTATTGGTAATTGCTGTTGTTAGTTTTGGCCATTGCTACTCCAAGTTGGCATATACATTTCCCAAATGGCAGATATATTTCCCAGAGGCAAATAAATTCAGTTGATTTTTTTTCATGTTATTTTTTGATTTTTAAAAGAATCACTGAGTCACTTCATAAAATGGTAGTGTATAGTACATTGTTTGAGCATTGGTAAGCTGCTGTGCATTTGTAAGCTCATGTAAGCTCATGTCATTACTGCTTTTTGTCATGATGACATCATCACTTTGTCATGAAATCTTTATCATCAGAACCTGAGAACATGTCTTTTTCAGACAGGCCTGGCTTTTGGTAGTTACCGCGCAGTGAAAAGATTGATTTCAGTGAGTGATTTTCATAAGTAAGCCCTTGTGGCTAATGTATACATCTCCAATAAAGGAAAATGGGCCAGTACTGTGTTTGGAGGCTGGTACGTGGGTGTCAATGTGAAGGCCATGTTTAGCTCAGTTATTGTTTATAACCCTTCCTCCATGGTGTTTTTGAAATGCCAGGAGAGCATGGGGCTGATGAGCCCTTTTGTCAGACTTTAGGTGTCCTTGGACCAGCCCGGGCCTGGTGTACTAAAGGAATGCTGTGCCTGCATAATTGTTGTGTGAGTGCCCCAGAGAGTGACACCAGGGGTGGTTTATTCTGAGGAAATAGGGGGATGGTGATAGATGATGAGGATGAGAGAGAAAGAGGGGGTGAGAGGGGAGATGGGAAGGGCTGGGAAGGGAAGGGGTGGGAGAGGTAATTTGAGAGGAGAGGAGAGAGAGGTGGAAATGGTGTGCTCATCAGAAGAGGATGAGGTATCAATCGGTGCGTTTTTTAAACATCGATCCCCCTCCAGAGTACCAGTGGAATCTGCAGTTGCCGTGTGGAATGCTCTGTCCTGGCCGTGTGGTAACCTTCCCCCCAACTTGCACTATCAGGTTACTGCCTTATCACACTGCCCCTTGTGTTTTTGTTTTTTAAGAGAGGTATTGTTGGACTCTGATGTATAGTTAGTTCAGGAGCCTAAAAAACAATAATGATGAGACAGAGAAAGGCTGCATAAAATGACTAGACAAAGTCTCTTCATGAAACAGTTGCTGCTTCTTTTCAAAGACTAGCCCAGTCATTTTATTCAGAGTGTGAGCCTTTCTAGCCTTCTAAGTTCACGTCTTGGCAGGCCATGTAAGGACCTTGTGGTGTTGTGATGGTTTCTGCATAACCATTCATGTGGAAAGGGGGAGTGCATGGGTCTTCATGGGCCTCAAGCATGAAAGAACACAAGGCATAAAGGAACCACAGCTGTGGTGGTCAGAGGTGCAGCTGACCCACCAATAAGTCCTCAGTGTTTTTTAAAAAAAAAAAACAGAGCCGAGTGAGTAGTAGGCTTCATCCAGCTGGATGCTCCTCACAGTCCAACCCACCCACGCGTGAGGGGCTGTTGAGTCGCAGAGTTGGGCTCCCTGTTTTGTTCATGGAAAGAGCGTGGCCTTGTTCAGTCTAGATTCCCTCTGGCACAAACACACACACACACTTCCTTACTTCCCCCAGTCTTGCCCACCCTCACCATCAGTATAGGTCATCAGATGACTCGCATGAAGCTTGATCACCAGGCAGACAGGGGGAGACAGAGAGAGGAAGGGATAGAATGCAGGAATGCTATATTTAGACCAAGTCGCCAAACACAAAAAAGAGGGAACGCACATGCACCCACACTCACTCGCACACAAGCTCACACACACACCCGCAACACCTTTTGGTTTATAGTCCTTGGGCTTTTCAAACACTCTCATGTTGGCCTTTTTGTACCTCCCCTCTCTTTCTTGCCGTCTTTAAATGAGTACTCACTCATCGCTCTGTCTTCCTTTCTCCTGTTTCATTTGGTCTTTGGGGGTGGGAGTAAGGGAAATATGATGTGTTTGTATTATTAGTGGGTGTGTGTGTGTGTGTGTGTGTGTGTGTGTGTACACTCATTTACAATCTCTTCTCCTTCCTTCTCCATCTCTCATGTCTTGGTGTCTTTGGTGTCCAAAAGAAGTGAGGCAAAAACATGGCCCTAAGACATTACTGCTAAAAGCTGCACTGAAGTGCACTTAATTCCTCAGCAAGCAGGGTGGAATCATGGGGAGGGCACACTGCCGGGATAATGGACTCCAATGTAGGGTCTTGATAGCTTCAGGGTGGCCAGTGCATAAACACACACACAAACACACACACACACACACACACACACACACACACACACACACACACACACACACTTTCTCTCTGTCTCTCTCTTTCTCTCTTTCTCTGTCTCTCTCTCTCTCACATACACACATACGCAAACACACATACACACACACACAGGGAGGGACAGCGGGTGTAGTGAACTGAAAGAGAAGGGTTGAGTCTACTGTAGGAACGAGCCCCTTCCTCCTGTCCCTGCTGACCTTTCACCTTTTCCTGTGCGATGAGTGACTCACCTGGCTTGTCCTCAGGATGACTGTGCTGCTCTGCGCATGTCTAAGAACATGAACCAATATGCCCTCCCCAATGTCTGCTTCTGTTTTTAAGTCCGTGGCGTAACACTTTCCTTACTGCAACGTTTAAATCCATACAAACAAAAAGGGGAATTGATGGAGGGCTTTAGAAGTAAACCAAGTTTACCCACCTCTTAAATTTCAGAAATAGAGTTTATCCATCTCTAAACAGAGTTTATGAACCTATTACAGTTTTTCTCAATTGTTTACACACAATTCCTTGTACTTCAGACACAATGACCAGAACATGTAACTCATGCACCAACCCCATGAACCGATTCTGCTAAACTATAAACACAATTCCTGCTTTACACTCAAATTGCAGTTCTAAAACACACTTTTTTCAAAACACTATAGACAATTCTCTGCGTTTGGCACAATTTTCATGACAAAAATTTCTTGTTTTCACAAGGAACACACAGTGATTCAAAATTCTAAAGTCAATTGCCCTACTATGCACACTGACTCATCACATCGGCAAACACCTGTCACACAGCTTTACAATGACCTATCAGAGCTTTGGAAGAGGCAGAGCCACAGCTAGAGGAGTGACAGTAAGAGGAGGAGGACGGGGAGGACATGGAAGAGGACGAGAAAGGACCGTAATCTCTGATGAGATCAGAGCCATTTTGGTTGACCATTTGGTCAACGAAATTATTTTACACTAGTTGTTTAGTTGTTTACGTATCTCTCTCCATATTCTACAATCCTCAACACAATTGAGTTTTTTTTGACTGGAGATGAAAGTGTATGACCAAAATCCACAAATGCATGTACCCTTTCTCTAAGCTATGGAAGACGCATGTGGAAATATAGCAATTGATGCTTTTCATGGATGGATTCGCTGCTAGGCCAGGAAAAACATTGCATGTGATGTGGATGAGGTGCTGTGGCCACACAAAAACAGAAGAAAGGATGCAGTGTAATTTTTTTTAACTGTATAGGCTACAGTAACTTCTTCTGTTCTATTGTATGTAGACCACTGTAGGTGCAGCTTTGTGTTGATTGAGATGCACAGTGTGTACACTGTTTTTGTGGGAAAAATAAAATGTATTTGTAACAATATATGTGCGTTCTGAGTATAAAAACAATATTCTAAAATATAGCACACTTATGTATGTACTGTCTGTAGCAAGTGTAACACTGAACAAAAAAAGGCCTAAATCATTATGATGAATGGAGAAGAAGTGTTTTCCATTTATCATAGTGTTTTACACTAAGCACATCAGGGTTCAACTGGTTGTTAGAAATGTCTATTCATATGATGGTTTGTGTTTGTCATTTGACAACAAAATAGCATTTTGAGAAGAAATAATGCTGTTTTGAATGCAAAGTTTCATTTTGCAGGAGAAGTGAGAGGTTTTGCCCATTGTGTGTGTGTTTTTTTGACTTGTGTGTAGAGTTCTGAGAGTATGAGGTGTCACGGTTTTACTCTGTTGGGTGGTGGTTTTTGTGTTTTCCCCGGTTTGGTTGTATTTGCTGCTGCACATTCATTGTCTAGTAATTGGTTTCACTCAGTCACTTACCACTTCATTCTCTATCTCCGCTCTGATTACCTGCACCTGCTCCGCCACGCCCTTCTCCAGCTGCCTCTCGTTTCCTGGTTACTCTCTCTCGCTATTTAGTCTCTCACTTTTCACTCGCTCACTGTCAGTCCGTCTGCGAACCCACGGTGTATTCCTCGGCAAGCTTTTTGACTCCTGGCTCTTCTCTGTCTGCGTAGCAGTTCTCCTGGTGTCTGTCTGTTCCCTGTTTGTTCCTGTTTTCCCCTGCCTGTAAATCTCCAGTCTTCGGTTGCCGACTCCTGCCTGTCCCCGACTCTGCTTGGCTCTCCTGCTCCTGGCTACGACTTCGGACCGTTCCTGGCTCTCCCTGGCTCCTCAGTCCTCCGGTACCGACCTCCGCCTGTCCCTGACTCTGCTCTGCTCTACTGCCCCGGCAACGACTCCTGCCTGCCCACGACTCTGCTCTGCTCTACTGCCCTCGGTAACGACTCCTGCCCGTCCACGACTCTGCTCTGCTCCGTTGCCCCGGCTCTTCGACCCGCTCGCCGGCGACAACGCTCTGCTCCCCTGCCCCGGCTACCTGACCCGCTGCCTGCTGTTTTCCCCGAGGGCTCTGACTGCTGTCAGCTTCCACGCACCACAGTCCACCGGACTGTGGCCACTGGATTATCTCCCTTTACCCCCCAACCCTTTAATAAACCTCTCTGTGAAACGTGACGCTCTTGGGTCCGTGCTATCTGTTCTGGTTCTGACAGAACGGACTGACCATAATGGACCCAGCGCACGTGCCCAGAACTGTCGACCTGGAGCCGGCGGAGACTCCCTCCGCGTTACTACGGCTCGAGATGACGGAGGGAGAAGTAAGACGCATGTCAGGGGACGTCGCATCTCTCCTAGCTGTAGCCCAGCAGCAGCAACTGCAGCTTCGGCAGCAACAACAACAACTCGCTGAGCTAACAGAACTACTTATACGGCGACTGCCCTCCGTACACCCACCTGCTGTCAACGCTCCCGTCGCTCCCGCTGCTGATCCAGTTCTTCACCCGCCTGCTCAGCCGGTAGAGCCTGCCATTGCGGGCTTCTCCGAGCCCCGTGTCGGAACCCCGGAGAAATTCGACGGCGATCCTGCCCAGGTCCGGGCTTATATCACCAACTGCCGCCTGATCTTCGACCTGCAGCCCAGAAATTTCGCTACCGAGGCGGCGAGAGTTGCCTTCGCCATCAACCACCTGACTGGGCGAGCTCGACTCTGGGGAACAGCCGAGTTCGAACGACGATCACCAGCTTGCTCCTCTTTTTGTCAATTTGCCGAGGAGATGATTAAGGTCTTCGACACAGGATCGTCGTCTACCGAGGCTTCGAGGGCTTTGATGGCACTTCGTCAAGGGAAGCGGACTATAGCGGATTACTCCATCGACTTCCGCACCCTGGCTAGTCGTAGCCGCTGGAATATGGAGGCTCTGGTGGATGCGTACCTCCATAGCCTGACGGATCACCTCAAGGACGAGCTAGTCTCCCACACTCCGCCCACCAACCTCGACGAGGCCATCGCCCTGACGGCGCTTATTGACCGTCGCATTCAGGCTCGTCGCCGAGAGAGGGGCAGCCAGAACCAACCATTCGCCAGCTCGTCCGGGATGTCCGCGAAAAGGGGAAGCTCACCGGACATAGGAGGAGTCCGGCTGAGTTCCACCACTGTACCGTCCTCCTGTGGGGGTAAACCCCTGCTTAAGGCCCATCTTCACCTCTCCAATGCCACTCACTCCCTGCGTGCACTTGTTGACTCTGGCGCAGAGGCAAATATTATGGACACCTCTTTTGCCCACCAGATGGGGCTAAAGCTCCATCTTCTACCTGTCCCTGTACCAGCCCGAGCGTTGGACGGTCATCTGCTGGGTACTGTCACCCACACCACTGAACCGGTGAGAATGAGGTTGTCCGGTAACCACCTGGAGACCCTTCGGTTCCACCTCCTCTGCTCTCCCGGTCAGCCTCTCATCCTGGGCTGCCCCTGGTTACGCCAACACAACCCGCACCTCGACTGGCGGACTGGAGAGGTCCTGGAGTGGGGAGTTGATTGCCACCGGACCTGTCTGCTCTCCGCCTCTCCTCCGATCCGCTCTGAATCTGCCGCCTTGCCACCTGATCTGTCTGGTGTCCCCGACTGTTATCATTCGCTACGGGCAGTGTTCAGTAAGACCAAGGCTACGTCCCTACCTCCACATCGCCCGTATGATTGTGCCATTGACCTCCTTCCCGGTGCCACTCCTCCACGGGGCCGCCTCTACTCCCTCTCGGCGCCCGAGAGACATGCCATGGAGGAGTATATTTCCGACGGCTTGGCTGCAGGGATCATCCGCCCCTCCTCCTCTCCAGCCGGGGCTGGATTCTTCTTCGTGGGGAAGAAGGATGGTTCTCTTCGCCCCTGTATTGACTACAGGGGCTTGAATGATGTCACGGTGAAGAACCGCTACCCTTTGCCGTTACTCACCTCTGCCTTCGAGCTGCTCCAGGGAGCGACTGTCTTTACCAAACTCGATCTGCGCAATGCCTACCACCTCGTACGTATTCGGGAGGGCGATGAATGGAAGACAGCGTTTAACACTCCTACTGGACACTATGAATATCTGGTGATGCCATTCGGACTCACGAACGCCCCGGCCGCCTTCCAAGGGCTGGTTAATGATGTACTGCGGGACATGCTGAACAAATTTGTTTTTGTTTATCTGGACGATATTTTAATAGCCTCTAGAGACCTCTCAGAACATAAGCAACATGTCCAACTGGTTCTTCGTCGCCTCCTAGAAAACTCCCTGTTTGTGAAAGCAGAAAAGTGAGTTCCACACCGATACCGTAGCCTTCCTGGGATACATAATTACAGAGGGTCGTATCATGATGGACCCAGCTAAGGTGTCCGCAGTTACTTCCTGGCCCGTCCCTGATAACCGTAAAAAGCTACAGCAGTTCCTTGGATTCGCCAACTTTTACAGGCGTTTTATCCGAAACTACAGCTCCGTAGCGGCACCCCTGACAGCTCTCACCAGCGTTAAAAAGACTTACCTTTGGACCCCAGCAGCCGAGGAGGCCTTCACCGCTCTCAAGAACCGATTTTCGTCCGCACCCATTCTCCAAGTGCCCAACCCCGACCACCAACTCGTAGTGGAGGTTGATGCCTCAGATGTAGGCGTCGGGGCGGTTCTTTCTCAGAGGTTGGCAGAGGATAATAAACTCCACCCATGTGCTTTCTTCTCGCGCAGACTATCCCCTGCAGAAAGGAACTATGACATCGGGGACCGGGAACTGTTGGCTGTCAAGCTGGCGCTGGAGGAGTGGCGTCACTGGCTGGAGGGGGCGTCGGTCCCGTTCCTTGTCTGGACAGATCATAAAAACCTCGAGTACATCCGCACAGCCAAACGTCTCAATCCCCGTCAAGCTCGATGGTCCCTCTTCTTCGCACGATTCGACTTTACCCTGTCCTACCGTCCTGGCTCCCGCAACGCTAAACCTGACGCCCTCTCCCGCCAGTTCCAGAGGGAGGAGGAGAGTGTCCAGGGCTCCACCACCATCGTTCCCGGTTCCCGGGTCGTGGCAGCACTAACCTGGGATATAGAGGGCCGGGTACAGAGAGCTCTACAGGCGCAGCCAGGTCCCAGCACATGTCCTGATGGACGACTGTTCGTCCCGGAACCCCTGCGCTCGCAGGTCCTCCAATGGGGGCACGATTCCCGCCTTGCCTGTCACCCGGGGGCTGCTCGTACCAGCCGACACCTCGCCCAGCGCTTCTGGTGGCCATCGATGGAGGGTGATGTCAAGGAGTACGTCCAGGCCTGCGTCACCTGTAATCAAAATAAGTCCTCCAATCGACCCCCTGCTGGTCTTCTCCAACCTCTGCCCGTACCCTCGCGTCCGTGGTCCCATATAGCCATGGACTTTGTCACGGGACTACCTGTTTCAGAGGGCATGACTGTCATTTTAACTGTAGTTGATCGTTTTAGTAAAATGGCTCACTTCATCCCGCTCCCTAAGCTGCCCACTGCCAAGGAGACCGCATTGGCCGTTCAACACAACGTGTTCAGACTCCATGGAATCCCGAAGGATGTCGTCTCCGACCGTGGCCCCCAGTTTACCTCCTCTTTTTGGAAAGAGTTTTGCCACCTGTTGGGGGCAACGGTCAGCCTCACTTCGGGATTCCACCCCCAGTCCAACGGCCAGGCAGAACGCCTCAATCAGGAGCTTGAGAAGGCGCTCCGTTGTATGGCCTCCCAGAACCCCCTCTCCTGGGTTAAACAACTGGTGTGGGTTGAATACGCCCACAACTCACTGAACTGCTCCGCTACTGGAATGTCCCTCTTTCACTGTGTCTATGGCTATCAGCCGCCACTGTTTCCCAGCCAGGAGGAGGAGGTCTCCTGCCCATCGGCCCTCTTCAACGCACGTCGCTGTCGACGCACCTGGGCACGCGCTCGTGCTACCTTACTCCGGACCGTCACGGCTTACTCTGTCGGAGCCAATCGTCGGAGAACCCCTGCACCCACCTACCGTGTTGGGCAGAAGGTTTGGCTATCGGCCAGGGATCTTCCCATTCGGGTGGAGTCCCGCAAGCTGGCAGCCCGTTACCTGGGACCCTTCACCATCGAGAGGGTGATCAGTCCGACGGCAGTCCGGCTTCGTTTACCCAGCACTATGAGGGTCCACCCCACATTCCATGTCTCCCGAGTCAAGCCGGTCCATCGGAGCCCGCTGGCTCCGGCCGCACCTCCTCCGCCTGCCCCCCGTCTTCTGGACGGGGATCCCATCTATACTGTGCGGCGTCTGCTTCGTTCCCGGCGGCGGGGGCGCGGTCTTCAGTACCTGGTGGATTGGGAGGGGTACGGTCCAGAAGAGAGGTCCTGGGTGCCCGCCAACCGGATTCTGGATCGTGTCCTCATTACAGACTTCCATCGCCTCCATCCCGAGCAGCCAGCCCTCCGCCGGGGTCGCCCTGGAGGTACTCGCCGCACAGCCCGGGCTTCGCTCGGTCCTGCTCCTGTTCCGTCCTTCTCTGCCATGGGGTCCCGGCCTGTCTCCGAAGACGAGGCCCAGGCGTCAGATCGGTCGGAGGAATTCTGACGTCCTCCTCCGTCTCCCCTCCCTCCCACCCGGTTGGTGTTTTCTCTGTGTTTTCTCTCTTTCTGCCTTGGGGACTTCTGGGGCCGTCCCTTGGGGGGGGGGGTTCTGTCACGGTTTTACTCTGTTGGGTGGTGGTTTTTGTGTTTTCCCCGGTTTGGTTGTATTTGCTGCTGCACATTCATTGTCTAGTAATTGGTTTCACTCAGTCACTTACCACTTCATTCTCTATCTCCGCTCTGATTACCTGCACCTGCTCCGCCACGCCCTTCTCCAGCTGCCTCTCGTTTCCTGGTTACTCTCTCTCGCTATTTAGTCTCTCACTTTTCACTCGCTCACTGTCAGTCCGTCTGCGAACCCACGGTGTATTCCTCGGCAAGCTTTTTGACTCCTGGCTCTTCTCTGTCTGCGTAGCAGTTCTCCTGGTGTCTGTCTGTTCCCTGTTTGTTCCTGTTTTCCCCTGCCTGTAAATCTCCAGCCTCCTGCCTGTCCCCGACTCTGCTTGGCTCTCCTGCTCCTGGCTACGACTTCGGACCGTTCCTGGCTCTCCCTGGCTCCTCAGTCCTCCGGTACCGACCTCCGCCTGTCCCTGACTCTGCTCTGCTCTACTGCCCCGGCAACGACTCCTGCCTGCCCACGACTCTGCTCTGCTCTACTGCCCTCGGTAACGACTCCTGCCCGTCCACGACTCTGCTCTGCTCCGTTGCCCCGGCTCTTCGACCCGCTCGCCGGCGACAACGCTCTGCTCCCCTGCCCCGGCTACCTGACCCGCTGCCTGCTGTTTTCCCCGAGGGCTCTGACTGCTGTCAGCTTCCACGCACCACAGTCCACCGGACTGTGGCCACTGGATTATCTCCCTTTACCCCCCAACCCTTTAATAAACCTCTCTGTGAAACGTGACGCTCTTGGGTCCGTGCTATCTGTTCTGGTTCTGACAATGAGGCATGTTTTCAGAAAATGTGTTTAAGCAATTGAGAAAAACTGTAATAGGCTTTGCTCACTTTAACTTTACATTACAACTACAATACAACTTCTAACACTCAACATTACTGTACTTTCAATATGTGCACCAGGGACCTTTTAATACCACTGGTATTGTTCAAACATGTTTTGAATGTCTCTTTAAAACATCTGATGCTGCACTGCATGTCCACCTCACCATGATACCTGCTGCTGATATGTGCCTGTTTACCTCCAGGCTTTGCACAAGTCTATGCACAGTCTATGCAACTTTTTACAGACAGTAGCTCATATTAGTTATTGTACAGTCTATGTTAACTCTTGTACTTAATTCTTGTACTTAGTAGTTTTTATAGTAGTTTTATTGTACATATCTCTCCTTGTTTATTTATGTGTGCACATTATGGGGAAGCTTGTAATCTCATTATACTTGTATAATGACAATAAAGGCATTCTATTCTATTTTATAATCAAATTCATAGTTTATTCACCTGTTATTTCAGCACTACACCCCTGTTTATGACATACTGTACAGTAGTGGAGGGACTGTGGCTAGATGGACAGAACAGAATGCTCTAGCCTGTCTTTATTAGCCCTTCTCAGTAAGAATGGTCGTAAAACATCTTTGCTTCACGTTCAGGCTTTTCATGTTTGTGTGACTGCAGTTCATACAAAATGTCTGATGAATTCTGGGCAAAATGACAGACCTCATAGTTGCTCCCGAGATACCGCACTGATGCTGCTCTTGGCATGATGAAAAAAATCAGGTTTGTTTTTCATGCAAATGTATTTTTCAGTCATCTCTGTCTCTCTCTCTCTCTCTCGCTCTCTCATTCTCTCTCCCTCTCTCATTCTCTCTATCTCTCTCTCTCACCCATCTCTTTTTCACTGTGTAATGTCCTTCTAAAATTGAATTCAGATCACCCCTCTACAGTTACCGATGGTGAAATATCTTACTCTCTTTCTCTAATGCACATAAGGCATACACACATATGCATACTAACTGATATGCATACGCTTAGGGAGAGAGAGAGAGAGAGAGAGAGAGAGAGAGAGGGCGGGAGAGGAAGAGGGAGAGGGAGGCAAAGTAACCGGAAGTGGTTGCTTTTCTTGAATAAGTGAACGAGCCCTAAGCTACAGGAGGCTGTGTGCTGTGCAGTGTCCAGTGAGCTCAGGACACACACACACACACACACACACACACACACACACACACACACACACACACACACACACACACACACACACCCACACACACACATACAAACACACACTAGTGCTGCAGCAGGCATCAATTTTGTATAGGCATGGCTGTAGCAGCGGCATGCAGACAGCTGTGACAAGTCAGAGTGGGGGAGCTCTGCCTAGTGCTCTGCCCACTATGGCTGTTCCAGGAGCAGGCGCCTCAGTTGTCTCTCCACGCCTCATCAATGAACTGGCCTGAACCAGGAGCAGTTTCCATCTGCCACTGAACTGCAACTACGGAAGGCCTTTGTTCTGTGAGGAAGAGGAGGAGGGGGAGGAAGAGGGGCAATGGAGAGCAGGTGGCAGCGGCATACCTTTGTCCAATTCCAGTGTTTGGCTGATTTTCTGTGAGGTAGCTCTTTCTCTCTCTCTCTTTCTCTCTCTCTCTCTCTCTCTCTCTCTCTATATATATATATATATGTCTCTCCCGTGTCCTCTCTCTCTCTGTCTCTCGCTCCCCTTTCTTACTCTCCCTGTCTCTCTTCCTCTCTCTTTCCCTGTCTTTCTCTCCGTTCTCTCTCGTCCTATCTCTGTCTGTCCGTCTGGTTTCCCATCTGTCTCGCAAGGCCCCTGCTTCTCCTCTGGCTACTGCCGTCCCGCCACCATCACTTATTTTTAGTGGGACCTCCCTGCGTAAGCAGAGCTCAGCACAAACCATGTCCTCCAGTCCATACCCTCACTTCCAGCCGCTCGCTATCTTTTTTTTCCGCTGACAACAAGACTCACCTCACCTCTCTATCTCTCTCTGGGCATAGTGTTTGTCTTACCATGCCCATTGTCTTGTCGTTGTGTTGTGTTTCTAAAAAATGTTTTCCGCGAACTCACGGTTAACGCTACGGCTACCGGAATAACAGGAAGTGAACTCACGATTTGTTTTTAATTTAAAATTTAGCTCAACACATTCCAAACAACAAAATGTGAGATATCATTCCTTGCACATTCACATGATGAAGCCAATAGTCCATGTACAGCATTTAAAATAAAACAAATTCCGAACTCATGGTAGGTGAGTTATACATGATTTATGTGGAATAAACCGCATATTTCAAGAGACAGTTTGCATCTATAGCCTATTCTTTTAAACCTTATACGACGCTATACCATGGTCCACAACATGTGATGGTGTGTTGGCGTGTTCAAATCAAACCCGTATTGGCTAGTATAGGACCCAAGATGGGTCGAACTGGCGTGTCGTCTGATGTGAAAGGTATAGGCGTCCCACTAATTGTGGTTTAAATTCTCAGTAATTTCGGCAGTGTGAAAAGGTCTTCTGCCCGAAGGGCATCATCTGTTTACTTATTAATTTTCGCCATCCGACTGGAGAGGGAGCCTGCTATTTTTGCCTGTGGTCTCACTTTCATGGCAATACATTTTCATAGCTTGGAGACATCCTGAGCAGAGAAAATATTATATACAAAAAACTTTAAACTGTGTGTTTGGAATCCTCTTTATCCATACTACAAGCCTCAGAGCATGACAATATGGACAGTGCACAATGTCTGAGGCATTCCATTTGTACTGTTGTCTTGATGGCGAGACTGGAGTTTCCTCCACTTGTGTCTAGTTGAATGGTAATCAGACCTTAATCGGATGGATGAAGATGTCGAGATGACAGGGGAAGCCAGTAAGCCAGCACAGCTGTCATCTTCAGAGAGCTCACCCTCCCTCAGCAAGCCCACACTGGACACGTACTAGGAGCCATTTCATGCCGGGGGTGCATATTGATTTGCAGACATTTGCACTGATCCAATCACAGAGGGCTGTCTACTGGTAATGGTGCTGATGCACTTGCACTCTTACACTCATCAAGGGCTTGAAAGCAGCCACACACACAAATATAACATACAGACAAGTAGTAATATAAATATAACATATAGGCAGATAAACATTATTTATTGATGGCATTGTTTTTTATTTAAGCTGGCTTAATATGCCATGAAAATCAGCTTTGTGATTGTGATTGACACATTTTGCTTTTTTACTTCTATTTTGTTTTGTTCTTTATGTTTTACTTGATATCTTACATGTATTTATTATTTGCATAAAAATATGAGTTGATAGACTACACACAGAGATGCACTATACACATTCATTTCACCAAATGCACTCTACAGTTCTTCCTAATCTCTGTCATTCTCCTGTGGCCTCTTCTGCCAGTCTGCATATTAAAACCGTCAATCAGTCAGTCTGTCAGCGGCCAAATGCCGTCCCTGGGTGACGGCACAATCTCGGTACAAACAGGGGTGTTGCTTCTAGAACTCTCTGAGCTGCATCTGCTGCCACATGCCAAAATGTGCCTTTACCCCAGTGTACCCCTACAGTCATCTCTTGATTAAAGCAGCGAGGCTAGAAGAGCTTTTGGCTGAGCTTTGGTCAAGCTCGCTGAAACAAGCTGATTTAGAGAGACGTCCCATCTCATGAAGTCAGTAAATATGTGACGCTCTTTCATGATTAAACATTTGTGGGCTGTGCCCACGTGTGGGTACAATTGTGAATGTGAAACTGAAGGTGGTTTTATTGACTAAATTCATCTCCCGCACAACATCCCTTTGCAGAGACCAAACCCCGTTAATGACTTCTGCGCACATCACGTTTTTTCATGAAGTAAATGTTGTTGACTGGCAAGAGCACTGGGGAGTGGGTAGGCCTGCTCAGAAATGGGGCATGACAGTATGGAGCGCTCTGGAGAATCGGCAGGGTTATCTATTGTTGACTGGAGGGGGGAGGGTTGTATATGCGCGTGTGTGTTGGGTGTTAATATTGTTATTTGTCATCAGTGGCTGCCTCTGCTGACAAAATTGTGTAACTGCAGCCGTGCTAATTGGCAAAGGTGTGACATTCAACTGCAATTGTCAGAGTACACATGGCAGTGAGTTATTCGAATTATTGGCCGAAAGCACCTAGTACCCCGGTACGACAGGCAGTTTTTTTTAACCCTATGGGCCCGACGCCGGCAAAGTTTACACCTATTCTTCTCTGTTGAATTACTTTGGAACGGTACATCGTAGCGATATGGCACTAAACGAAACTGCAGAACCAGGGCTTTACAACGTGTCCTCTCGCTTATTTTGTGATAAAGTATCGGCGAGATATTAATATTTAAAAATTTGCCAAAATCTCTCATATTAGCCTTTGCACAGACACTCTCGTTGAAATTACTCGCGAACCCGTGATCGGATAGATAAGGCATGCACATCAGAAGAATGTAGGCTACATAATCTCAGCTTTCCAACGACACCAAGCACGTATTATCACATTCATTTATCACGTTAAAACAAACACTTGACGTAGGACGCTTTTTCTTGGAGAGTAAAGATTTTCTCCACTCGAGGAAGGAGGAAAAAAACACCAGCGGCAGCGTTTTGAAAAGCGCCCAGGACCTTTTTTCAGAAACACCCTGTATCATAGGAATATAATGTAAAACATCCACCCACATCTGAGAAAAAAAACCGCCAATGTAGTTTTGCTTATTGCTGAGGAAAGGCGGCGCCGACAAATGATACAGGCGGGGGTCACAAGCATGCGCAGAACACAAAGTCGTAACCCCAATCCGATTGACTGTATACATGCACCCCTGATTCGATTAACGGGGTGTTAACTCGACTATGGTTGTCCGATTTCTAGTCGAATTAAGGTGTTTACATGAAAACTCTTAGTCAAATTAAGCCAATGATTCGAATTATTACACAGCCATGTAAACCCACTCAGTGATTCAGAGAATGAAAGCTACCCACTGCAGCAAACATGCGCACATGACTTGATAATCCCACTTACAGTGCTACCTGTTCTTTCTACGTATGGGGAGGTAGCACATTCAGACTATATAAAAACAGCCATCCGATGTTACCACAAATGTTGTTACATAAATGTGGTTGAGGCTTTAAATTTGGTTACTATGCATTCTTACATCCTTTCAGGATGTAAGGACTTCAATAACCTGATAGAAAAGCCAACGTATCTGTATCACCATATACAGAGAGTATTCTTCTGTGAATCATAAACAGCATTTGGGAGATCTGCAGCGCTGTGAAGTAACACATCCAACAATATTCCAGTAAAACAGCCATTCAGTGTTACCACAAATTTATAGTTGTCATATAAATTGTGTTTTAAGTATTCAGTTAGCTTACCATAATGTTTTTACATCCTTTTAGGAATATTTTGTATACTCTGACAGAACAGGCATATGTACAGAGTATTGTCTTCTGTGAATCGTAAAAGGCATTTGTGCGATCTGCAGTGCTGTGAGTGAGCACGGAGAGAGAGGCTGCAGAGGAAAAACACACTTAGCCATAAGAGTTACTCCAAGTATTACGTTACCGTATTGATCTAAGCCCCCGTCAGCTCATGTGGAATTGGCTGACGGTGAAGTGCTGAGGCGATGCTGTAACACAAGCAGCCTTTGTCATTCTGTAGCTCTCACATGCATATATCTCCTTGTCTTTCAGCAGCTGTACTGCTCGGTGCAGTATAGCTCGCTTTGACTGTGGTCTGCCGCAGTTGGTCTATGTTTGTATTTTGGGTATTTTCAAAGTGCTCTTAATAATTACAGTTTTTCTCAATTGCTAAAACACAAACACCTACTGGTTGAACAACTTTCCCAATTGCTTGAATTATTTCTCAGAACTCTTCACCCTTTTTTCAATACCTTGAACAATTTTCACATAGTAGAACACAATTTGCAAAACTCATTCAAAACTCTAAGCCCAATCTCATTGTTAAAACATATGTTGCATTCTTAGATACATGCAATGCGAAATGGTGAACATACATCTCACCTTTTCATCACAAATAAAGCACAAATGCCATACACTAAGCACAATGGGTCAAAACTGACTTTACTTCATGTCAAATGAGCTGACACCACCAATACAAGCCAATTGGAAGAGCAACCAGGTTTTTGAGGGTTGCAGCTTGCAAGTTGATGCCAATCAGACACAAGGAGGACAGAGAGTCCAAATGTGAGGGGGGTGGCAAAGAAGAGGAAGATTAGGTAAAGGAAAGGGAAGAGTGGTAATTTCTAACCAAATTAGAGGCAGCATTATAGATCATGTTCTCGTCCATGGGTTGACAACAAAGGAGTCAGAATTGAATGGAATATCCATCCAGGCCATGGAATATCCCTGTGGTGAGGAACAGTGTCAAGGATGGATATGACACACTAGAGGGTTCTTTCCCCGTTGCCTGGCAAGGGACATCATTGCTTGTGATGTGGATGAGGTGCTGTAGCCTTACCCAGCCCAAATGAATCCCAGTGATCTCTTGTTTGCAGCACTGTATACAGCACATGTAGTTTTCATTTGTGATGTATCGCTATAATTTACAGTTTTTCTCAATTGTTTACACACATTTTCTGTTAGCACGCCTCACTCTCAGAACTCTATACACAAAATATAACACACACACACAATTGGCAAAGTCTTTCAATAACAATGTTATTTGCAGTTTTTGCCCACTGCTTGAATGCAATAGACATATGCTTAAACCAAAGTAACATAACTTTCCTTAAACACAGTGTGACCATACCTTAAACAAAAGCGCTGCTTTACACTTCAGTTGCAATTCTGCAACACACTTGCTCCTTTTTGCAAAACACTTGCTCCTGCACACTACAAACTATTTCATACATAAGACACTTCGTTCAAAATGAAATACCGATGTATCATTGGCAAAACACATCTATTCAAAATACAAAAAACAGTGTTTTATATACGTAAAATAGACTAGTGTGTTGGTGCTGATGTGACAGTGTTTTCATAAGATACAAGGGTGTGCAATTTTGTCATGAGAGTGACATTTTGGCGAAGGATTGTTAGGTTTTGTTTGCAGAGTTTCAATTTGACATAGATGTGAATGATTTATTTCCAAGTGTTGTGTCCTATGTGCCTGGGTGTAGAGTTTTGGCACAGCGAGCCAAATTTTGCAAAATGTGTTTACAGTTTTTCTCAATGGTTTAAACACATTTTCTGAAAACATGCCTCATACTCTCAGAACTCTACACACAAATCAAAAACACACACACACAATGGGCAAAACCCTTCACTTCTCCTGCAAAATGAAACTTTGCATTCAAAACAGTATTATTTCTTCTCAAAATGCTATTTTGTTGTCAAATGACACACACAAACCATCATATGAATAGACATTTATAACAACCAGTTGAACCATGATGTGCTTAATGTAAAACACTATGATAATTGGAAAACACTTCTTCTCCATTCATCATAATGATTTAGGCCTTTTTTTGTTCAGTGTTACACTTGCTACAGACAGTACATACGTAAGTGTGTTATATTTTAGAATACTGTTTTTATACTCAGAATGCACATATACATCATTACATATATATTTTATTTTTCCCACAAGAACAGTGTACACACTATGCATCCCAATCAACACAAAGCTGCACCTACAGTGGTCTACATACAACACAACAGAGGAATTTACTGTAGCCTATACAGTTACAAAAGAAAAGAATTACGCTGCATCCTTTTTTCTGGCCTAGCAGCGAATCCATTCATGAAAAGCATCAATTGCTATATTTCCATATGCATCTTCCATACCTTAGAGAAAGGGTACATGCATTTGTGGATTTTGGTCATATGCTTTCATCTCCAGTCAAAAAAAAAAATCCTCAATTGGGTTGAGGATTGTAGAATACGGACAGGGATACGTAAGCAACTAAACAACTACTGTAAAATAATTTCGTTGACCAAATGGTCAACCAAAATGGCTCTGATCTCATCAAAGATTACAGTCCTTTCTCCTTTCCATGTCCTCCCACTCCTTCTCCTCTTACTCTCACTCCTCTAGCTGTGGCTCTGCCTCTTCCAAAGCTCTGATAGCTAATTGTAAAGCTGTGTGACAGGTGTTTGCCGATGTGATGAGTCAGTGTGCATAGTAGGGCAATTGACTTTAGAATTTTGAATCACTGTGTGGTCCTTGTGAAAACAAGAGATTTTTGTCATGAAAATTGTGCCGAACGCAGAGAATTGTCTATAGTGTTTTGAAAAAAGTGTGTTTTAGAACTGCAATTTGAGTGTAAAGCAGGAATTGTGTTTGTAGTTTAGCAGAATCGGTTCATGGGGTTGGTGTATGAGTTACATGTTGTGGTCGTTGTGTCTGAAGTACAAGGAATTGTGTGTAAACAATTGAGAAAAACTGTAAGCAATGGGCAAAAACTGTATTCTCGAAATGCTATTTTGTTGTCAAATGACACATACAAACCATCATATGAATAGATATTTATAAGAACCAGAAGAACCTCTCATTTGTTTCGGTCTGGCCACAGCATCGCATCCAATGTTTTCTGGCAAGTAGTGGGTGAAAGTAGTGTCTAGCATGGCAAATCCATCCATGAAAAGCATCAGTTGCTATATCTCCACATGCGTCTTCCATAGCTCTGATTGCTAATTGTAAAACTGTGAGACAGGTGTTTGCCCATATGATTCATTGTGAGTCAGTGTACATAGGAGGGCAATTGACTTTAGAATTTTGAATGACAGTGTGTTCCTTGTGAAAACAAGAGATTTTCTTCATGAAAATTGCATCAAATGCAGAGAATTGTAAGTAGTGTTTTGAAAAAAATTGTGTTTTAGAACTGCAATTTGAGTGTAAAGCAGTAATTGCGCTTGTAGTTCAGCAGAATTGGATCAGGGGGTTAGTGCATGAGTTCCATGTTGTGGTCATTGTGCCCCAAGCACAATGATTTGTGTGTAAACAACTGAGAAAAACTGTAACATGTAATTCCACTTTATGTATTTTAGTCTATGTACAATACATATACATCAGTAGTTTTGCTTTTTCAGTTGAAAATGCATGTTTAGTGCCGTAAAAAATGTATCTGACCGTGCCGTATACATCCATCTGAGAGTTGTGCTTTCCATTTTTTTGTGTAGTGTTTACTAACTGCTTCATTTGTGATTTCATTTGACTGTGTTGTTTTTGATTTGAGAAAGGAGTTTGGTTTTGAGCACACATAAAACTGTTTTGAGGCAATAGTTTGCTTTTGCAACAAGAATCCGAAGTTTTGGGAAATGGTTTCGGACAACTGGAGTTTGTGTTTACAGTTTGGAGAAAATCGTGCATGGTTTCGGAAATTGTGTTTTAGCATTTGAGAAAAACTGTAATAGTGGAAGTCCTCTTATAAGCACAGCATGGTGTGTACATTATAGTATTATCCCAACCAGTGGGCGATGGGAACATGCTATTATGTGTGTCTTTCTAGGAGGGGTGGCACGTCTGTTCCCCAAAAGTGACAGAATGAGGGCTACCTTTTATGTTTTTTGGAAGAAAGGCACATTTGAGGAGAATGTGGAAAGACAGTGGGGTATTTCATCTAATGGAGTGTGTGCATGCCAAGATTAAGCAAACACCAGCACAAGCAGAGTTTATAGTCATATATATATAGTATAGTCACCACAGGGTTTCGAACTACCAAGGAACCAAAACCAAGCGACTGACAAGGGCTGTCAAAACACTAAGTCCACATCGAAAGGTCCAGTTGTAACCTAATCAGTGCCTGTGATAACTCTACTATCTCTAATCTCTACAAGAGGAGCGTCTGAACGTTGGTAGTAAAGGTATTCCTTATCACCCACCACCACAGGAGATTTTTTTAAACATAAGGTTTAAACATAAGGTTTTAATCATACTCGGGAATCTCATTCTGGTGCACTTAGCTAGGAGCGTGTCTTGTTAATTATGCTTTGTCTCTTCCCAGAGTGGTATCTTTAGACTCCAAAGCCCCCCGGGCTTCCTTTGATATTTAAATGATATCCACACTAGTGCACTGGCTGAAGCAGCTGAATTTTGGGGACAGGAAGGAAGCGAGTGTCTGTGAGAGAGAGAGAGAGAGAGAGAGAGAGAGAGAGAGAGACAGAGAGAGAGACAGAGAGAGAGAGAGAGAGAGAGAGAAAAGAAAGAGAAAAAAGCGAGAGAAAAAGCGAGAGAAAGAAAGCACAAGAGAGCTAGAAAGAGCGAGAGAGAAAGAAAACACGAGAGAGAGAGAAAAAGCAAGACAAGGAGAGTGCAAGAGAGAGAGAGAGAAAGAGAGAGAGTATGCAAGAGAGAACAAGCGAGAAAGAGGGGGAGGGATGGAGGGGGTGGAGACAGGTAGAGGAGGAGGGACAGAAAGAAGCGGAGGCTGTTATTGTGCTATATTTGGGGCTCCTGTGTGGGTGCATCTGTCTGGCATGTGAGAAAGTCTTCTCCTTCTTCCTCCTCCTCTACTTCCCAGATGGGACCATAGGTGGTGACTGGGGATTTTTCCCCAGAGTTGAAATTCTGTTGGTGAGTTGCAATTGTGGGACTGGTTTTATTTTGACTTGAAAGCTATGTTGGTGTGTGTGTGTGCACAAATGTGTGTGTGTGTGTGTGTGTGTGTGTGTGTGTGTGTGTGTGTGTGTGTGTGTGTGTGTGTGTGTGTGTGTGTGTGTGTGTGTGTGTGTGTGTGTGTGTGTGTGTGTGTGTGTGTGTGTGTGCGTGTGCATTTGTTGTGTGGTAAAAGAGAAAGACTGTTATATCTTTATAGGCAGTGAAAGTCATTAATGATTGATATCTGCATTTTCATAGCTTGTTTTTATATGTTTAGCAAAGTGCACTGTTTAATGTATATATGAAGGTAAAAGTGGGGAATATGACAGAGATCAGTGATTAATTTGTCAGCCAGAATATTTTTAGATGTCCTGCCAGCTGTCTGCATGGCTGTCAGTGTGTTTTAGTATGATCTTGTGTAGGTGAGACTCACAGCATGTGATTTGGACTGCAGCCATGCATTTGCCTTTGCAAACCAGTGAGGGTGTGCTGCTGTAATTCACACTTTCCCATGAATGACTCACTGTTACGCCTGCCCAGACCTCTGTCATAACGAGGACAAAACAGCAAACAAAACAACACCCCACTCACTTTTACCTGGAGGGACCATGATAGCCACAAAGAGAGATGAGATGAGCTGTGCTGCATCTCAGAAAATGTGTGTGTGTGTGTGTGTGTGTGTGTGTGTGTGTGTGTGTGTGTGTGTGTGTGTGTGTGTGTGTGTGTGTGTGTGTGTGTGAGAGAGAGAGACAGAGAGAGACAGAGAGAGAGAGATGGCAAGTGAGATGTGGAGCGAGCAAGCCACAGAGTTAAATGTGCTTGTGTTAGCACTTTGTTGTTCTCTCAGACAGATGTCATCAATAATAAATCCAAATAGGGTGCTTTCTTTGCCTTACTGTTTGTATCCCTCCACCAGTTGTGCAGGCACATCTGTGTCTTAGCTGTACTGTACCCAGATGCAGGGTCAGTGTGCTCTCATTACCCCTGCAACAGCTTCAGTGTGCTCGTGTCATCTCCTGTCTCATAGCAGAGGGCTGTAGGTGTGTAGGTATACATTACTCGGGAGTGGGCTGACCCAGATGAGCACCGAGTGTAAGGTCTCTCTGACTTTCCAGGGCCCATCTGTTCAAGTGCCAGAGGTCAATCTGTAACTGGATACGTGTGTGTGTGTGTGTCTGTGGGTGTGTGTGTTGGGGGGGTTGCAGTACAGTAAGCATACTTGTGTGTGTGTGTGTGTGTGTGTTGGGGGGGTTGCTGTACAGTACGCATACCTGTGTGTGTGTGTGTGTGTGTGTGTGTGTGTGTTGGGGGGGTTGCTGTACAGTAAGCAGTTTGAAGAGTTGAGGGGTTCAAGGTGCTTGTAGAATGCTTACACCAGCCTGGCAGTTGAGCTCCCCTGCGAACCACGGGTGACATTAGTGGACCTCTCCACACCATGCTGGCGGATTTCTCTGGTGCTACTGGACTATAACAAAACTTGACGTTTCCTGTCCTGTGATCCTTTGTGAAACTGTTGCAGCACTTTGAGCTACATCTTTTGTATGAAATGTGCTATACAAGTAAAGATTATTATTATTATTATTATTATTATTATTATTAGTAGTAGTAGTAGTAGTAGTAGTTGTATTATTATTACATAGGGATTAACCTTGGACATATAGAAGTCAGCTGTCTCTTTCTCTCTCTCTCTCTTTATCTCTCTCGCTTTCTTCCTTTCTTTGTCTTCCTCTCTCTTTTTTCTTTCTGTCTCTCTTTTTTTGCCTGTCTCTTACTGTCACTGTAGCTTTCACCTCTGCTTGTCTGATGCTCGTGCCTATTAGTGTTAGGGCTGCCCCCGCCCCATCTGACCCCAGCCCTCTCGCTCTCTATCAGTAAATTGACAGTATGTTTGCCCCATCTCTCCTCCCTCCCCCCTCTCCTTCCGCCCTCCCCTTACCTTCCCTGTGCGCAGGGTTCAGCCGATTCCTACACGAGTAGACCCTCGGATTCCGACCTGTCCCTAGAGGAGGACAAGGAGGCGTCTCGGCGTGAAGCCGAGCGCCAGGCGCAGCTTCAGCTCGACAGGGCCAAGGTGTGTAGGCCCGATTACTGCCTGCAGGGCAGCCATCTTAGCATTGCGTATTACTGGGTGGATTTATTCAAGTGCTTTTGGAGTACATATTCAGATTATGAATATGACAGCTGCAAATTGCAACAACCTCACTTTGGCTTGCTGAATATTACAAAAGTATTTTTTGTGTAAGACGCTGAGCTACACATTTTTTCATGAAAGTTGCATATAATGTGCCTATAACTTTCTTTTATACACCTAAATTCAGGATCTTACACATACTTGGCCTCCACTTGGAATAAACAAACAGTTACCCAATCATAAATAGGTCTGCTGGAATGATTTAGCACATTCATTTTCCTGCTTCTGTCAGTTGGGTAGCAAGCGCTCCTACACTGCAAAAAGTGCTGCTTATAACATTGTGAACATTCATGGCAGTGTTAAACTGATGAGAAAAGATCCACGTGGCCTCTTGCCTTAATTTCTAAAAATGATTCTAAGCAGCACTTTTTACAGTGTATATGGATTCCTTCCTGCTTTAATATTCTGAGGTGGGCCAGTGGAGTCCCCTTTACAGTAAACGTGCTGTGACACACAGAGACAGATCGCCAGTGCTTACGGTGCTCTGTTGTAAGCAACTGGACTTCTTTTTGGAGCTTGAAGACGCTTCACTTTCATCCAAAAGGCTCCTTGAGAACTGAAAAAACAAGTCCAGTTGCTTACAACTTAGCTCCTTTGACTGCCATGGCCTGAATGAATGAGAATCTACACAGACATCTTACAGTGCTCATTTTGGTTTCCTGCTGTGCAGACCAAACCTGTGGCGTTTGCCGTCAAGACGAATGTCAGTTACTGCGGGGCTCTGGATGAAGACTGCCCTGTCCAGGGGGCAGCGATCAACTTTGAAACCAAAGAATTCCTGCACATAAAAGAGGTGAGAGAGCTAAAGGACTCATTCCTGAGAGACTGTTTAGTGCTTGCTCTTTTTGAAATACGACAGGTCACTCCAAGTTGCATATGCATGCTGCATGTGAAAGTGTTCTTGTACCCCGATTTCCTCCATTAGTCAATGGAAAAAAATAGGCAGGAAAACGAGTGAATAAGGAAAAGGCAAACAACATGACATTAAGTTTGTTAAATAGAAAAAGACATGCCACAGTTGCGATTACCGAAGGAGTCTCGTTGCAGCACACATTCACTTAGCGAAATACAGGTAAGTATGTGTGCTTGTTTAGAACGCTTACATTTTCTATTTGGTGTGCTATCACCAAATGTGCTTTGAACGATTGTAGCCTGTGACTAGCATAGCCGAGAACCTGTCATTCTCCCTGCTCCATCTCCTCCACCAAACTAGAACAGCCTGTAAGAGGAGCAATAAAGCATTTTCCCCACTAAAACCGGTTCACAGGGCATTCATGAATACTAGAGACCATCACACAATTAATGAAAAAACGATGCCATTAGACCTTTAAGCAGTAATGGGCAACATGGCTTTAAAAGCTACAATCCAGTACCTCGTATTTGTTCCAGCCATTCACTAAACCTGGTGATTCTAGTTAGCACAACTCCAGGTAGTGGAGTTCATTATTGCAGTAATGTGCACGGGTAGAACCAGATGATTTGTAATATACATGGGCATAGCCTGGGGTGGCGGGCTGTGGAGGTTAAGATGATTCTTAGGGCCCAGCATTGGCAGGGGGCCCTTTAAAGGCACTATTAATCATTCTTGATACTAACTGGGCCCAGGTCCATATTTTTATTTTGACCCAACATTTCTGCCCTGGAAATATGTGAGGTGGCAGCTCCTACATATATATATAAAAGGCTGTAGCTTCTAGAAGTTGCCCGTCATTGACTCCAAGCGACAGTAAACTCTTTCTGGGAATTGGAGGTGAGAGTGTACCAAGTGAAACCAAATATCTCTACTACTACACAAGTAACCGCAGTGACACTATTCCTGTGCCAGACTAAAGAGAGTTTTGTAACACTAATGAGTGAGACCTGCGTCATAGGTAGTAAATGAAGACAAGGCTGCTGTGCTGTTGCAGAAATATAACAATGACTGGTGGATTGGGCGGCTGGTGAAGGAGGGAGCGGACATTACCTTCATCCCCAGCCCAGTCAAACTGGAAGCCATGAGGATCAAACAGGAACAGAAAGCAGCCCAGAGGTTGGATACATGTGCTTATGTAGTGTTTATATGCTTATATGCTTGTGTGCTTAAATTATGTTACAGGGTGTGTGTGTGTGTGTGTGTGCGTGTGTGTGTGTGTGTGCATGTATGTGTGTGTGTCTTTACATTTGATCTCAAAAATGCTAATTATAACTCTTACTAAATGCTGTATGACGGAGACTGTAGAACAAGAGCCAGAACTGTAGCAGTAGTAGTCAGTAGCAGTCTGTAACAGCACGTTGTCCTGCAGGAAAGCTGGAAATGCCTCATCTGGAGGTTGGAGGTCCACCCCACCCTCTGCAGGTGAGCCATGTTAGAAAAGGGTTCTGTGTTGCGCATGTGTGCTATGTAGCGCTAACATTGTCTCTAAATTATATATTGCAGATACGTTTTGTTATGTATAAGCTTTCATGAATGTGTGTTACAAAATGAAAAATATTCAAACTATGAGATTTTATCTGATTATGTAAATCTCCTGAGTGTTTATTCTTTTGTTCTTGAAAGCCAAACAGAAGCAAAAGCAGGTATGTTTAAGTTGTGGATTTTGGGGTCAAACCATGAAATCAGCATTTTAGATAATTCATAACTATTCACTATGATCTGCCTATTTGCGTAGTAAATTGTTACCTGTGTTCCCATTATAGTAACAGTACAGTAACAGTGCCTGTGCCTAAAGGTGGGTCTAAAATGGCTGAAAAAATCTTAAAAAAACAATCGATTGTTTGTGTTATCTCTTGCACATGTAGACAGAGCACATGCCGCCATATGATGTGGTCCCATCCATGAGGCCAGTGGTGCTGGTTGGTCCCTCCCTGAAAGGCTATGAGGTAAGCCCCCTGCAACACACACCATTTCAATATTGAGTAAGTGAAACTGCACGTGTCTGTGGGTATACATACATGTATGCATGCCTGCATTTATGTGTAGATGTTTAAGTACGCACAGATCTCCCATGTGATTCTGTGTGTTTATGTGTGCATGTCTGTGCCTGTGTGTGTATATGTCCATGCGTGTGCCTGTCTGTGTCTGTCTTTGTGTGTGTATGTGTGTGTATATATGTGTGTGTGTGTATAAGTGTGTGTGCGCACATGCGCATGTTCTCACATACAAGTGTGTGTTTGTGAAATATTCATGCACTGCTCTGCTGAAATGCTTCAGAAATGTTTCACAGGCATACGTCAGCCTGCGCTCTGTCTCTCTGCCTGACAGTGGGGAGAGGCAAGAGGCAGAAGGAGAAGCAGGAGCAGATTCTCTCTTCCCGGAGTCATCCATTCTCATCGCCAGTCTATATTAAACCACACCACCACCACCTCCATCTCCACCTCATACAAAGCGCATTAAACTTTCAGCGCTCCCTCACCAATGCTTCTGTGCTGTGCTATGTCTTCAGCCAGCTCCTGCCTGCCTATGGTCTGCCCCTGCTAGCTGGCAGGACTGCACTACCCAGCCCCTTTTGAGCTTTATTCAAAACACGTGAGCTGAAATGACATGATTTCATTTGGTTTAAGGAATTCCTTCAAAGCTATTTTTCCTTTTGTTCTAGACTTTTCCATTTAGAGGAAAATATTGCCTGTCAGTGTAATTTTAGTAAAGTAAAAATGGCTAAGTGCCTTTCTCTGTAGGCTACTTGATGTTCACTGTGGCTAAGCAGTGTCGTGTATAATAACTCCTGTATTGACACTTTGTATGAATTAATAATGAACCATTTATTAGCTGTATGTTGGCCACCATGAAATGCATTGTATGGTGACAACTCATCTTGGAACTCTCCACACTGATTATTGTTAAAGAGATTTAAATTATTATTATTTAGAAAAAAGACACTAACACTATTAAATGAACCCTGTCCACTCTTTACAAGTGTATTCATGGACATGAGCTGTTAGGAGGACCACATTATACTTATATTATACTTATGTTCTTCGCACAAAATCAACGTCATGTGAAGGAAATCTGACCAGTTGTATTCTGGCTGTTTTTTTATACCTTTAGAAATGAGTTGTTTGGGTCTGCTGGTGTTCCGGCTGTTCCTCCTAGGTGAGACTGAGGTCTGGCTACTAGGCCTCCAGAGAATGGGTAATAGGCAATAGGGTGCATCAGTATGGCTCAATCTGGTATTGTTTGACAATGTTTTCCAATATTGTACAGTTGTTAATGGCATATTTCATAGAGCTTCCCGGACTCATAGTAGAAAATATAGAAGATATAAAAAGTTTAACATTCCATTCGGACGTCACATTGGAAGCCAGACAAGAAATGGCTTATAGAAGGACAGTATTCCTGACACCAAAATCTTTCAACTGACTCACAGCAAACGAAAAAGTTTTTTTTTCAGTTCTTGGAGTGTTTATGGGAGCAGTACACACACAAAAGTTGAAAATATCCACACAGGCACTGCAGTTTAAAGGTGTCATTTCACGAGAAACCGTTTAGTACGTGCTCTTTTTGAAATACGACAGGTCACACTGAGTTGCATATGCATGCTGCTCATGAAAATGTTCTTCTACCCTGATTGCCTCCATTAGTCAATGAAAGAAAATAAGCAGAAAAACGAGTGAATATGAAAAAGGCAAATGAAGTGAGGTGAGTTCGTTAATTGGAAAAAGCCATGCCATAGCTGTGATTACCAGAGGAGTCTCGTTGCAGCACACATTCACCTAGCAAAATACAAGTAGGTGTGTTTGTTTAGAATGTTTAAATCTCCTATTTGGTGTACTATAACCGAGTGGGCTTTAAATGATTGTAGCCTTTTACTAGCATAGCTGAGAACCTGTCATTCTCCCAGCTCCATCTGCTCCACCAAAGTAGAACAGTCTAAAACAGGAGCACTAACACATTTTTTTCACCAAAACTGGCTGACATGGCATCCCTTAATACTACAGACCACCGCAAAATTAATGAAAAAACGATACAATAATGACACCTTTAACTTGCTTCTATAATGTGCATGCTATTACTCTAAGTTTCACTGATGCATTATTTTGATGAATGGCTTTCCTTGCCCATGTTCTGCAGGTGACAGACATGATGCAGAAAGCTCTGTTTGATTTCTTGAAGCACAGATTTGATGGGAGGTGAGAGCTGTTTCTTTTTGTTATGTCATCTTCCTCTGTATAGTGTGTGTGCTGGTGGGGTCATATACATGCACTTCTGGTTGTGATTTTAAATTCATGTCTTTGGCAGAATCTCGATAACACGGGTGACAGCTGATCTGTCTCTAGCCAAGAAGTCCGTCATCAACAAAAAGCCTATCATGGAGAGATGTAACACTCGCTATAGTATTGGTGAGTCAGACACCTTGCTTATCTACACCTGAAATGCATACTAAGGCTTCCCATGGCAAACAAACACCAACACATACTATAAACACTTAGGTTTGTGAAATGTGCATATTGAAAAAAAAAAAGTCAGTAAATTTGGTTTTGTAGCATGTGAAATATTGTATTATTTTGATTTAATTAGACAAAAGTCTTATAATTGCCTTTGAGTTCTCCAAAGAGCTTATCCAACTCCTCTCGATATATTTTTTTAAATAATTAGTTGGTGTCATATTATTCACCTTCATGTCACTGGACATGACATAAGAGTGCCTGTGTGGAGAGTGTTTTATGTATTGTGATGTTTTATCTGCCTCATGTGTGCATGTGGTGGGGCAGCGGAGGTGCAGAGTGAGATTGAGAGAATATTTGAGCTGGCCAAGAGCCTTCAGCTGGTGGTCCTGGATGCAGACACCATAAACCATCCAGCTCAGCTTCTCAAGACCTCACTGGCCCCCATCATCGTCTATGTCAAGGTGTCCTCACCAAAGGTACACATTTTATGAACTCATGTCATTGCAGAAATGTGGACGGCATTGCTACAAAAAAGGCAGAATGCACAGATTTAAAAATGTATTGTCCCTTCAGGCACATATAACCTTTTGATAGGTACTGTAAAATAAATAATAAAAAGCTGCCTTTTGGTGAAGTTTTTTTCACCCTCCATCCTCACATTCATTTGCTATTCACTCACCTGAATTTACATATCCTTGTTTTTGCTCCACATCCTCTCTCTCTCTCTCTCTCTCTCTCTGTCTCTCTCTCTCTCTCTCTCTCGCTCTCTCTTTCTTCCTTCGTTTTCTCTGCCTCCCAGGTCCTACAGAGACTTATAAAGTCCAGAGGAAAATCACAAAGCAAACACCTCAATGTTCAGATGATGGCTGGCGATAAACTGGCACAGTGTCCTCCGGTAATGCCCTCTCTTCACTTTTTTTCCATGTACTTCACTTCAGTACACAGATCTCTTAATGCTGCACAGAGCCCCAAAACACAGCCATATGCTTCAACAGGCAGCCCCTGCAGATAACACTTAGGTGAATCCAGAGTATTACTTAAGTTGACCAATGGTCTGACAGTTTGAGGACAGTAGTCTTACACTGTGCCCTATTTTGTGATGTCCATTTCAGGAGATGTTTGATGTTATCCTGGACGAGAACCAGCTGGAGGATGCCTGTGAGCACTTAGCCGAGTATCTGGACTTCTACTGGCGGGCAACGCACTATCCCGGATCTGCTCCGGTCTACCCTTTAGTAGAGCAAAACGCAGCCACCCCTCCCTCAGCCAACTCCAGCCAACAGGTCTGCTCAGCCACCCTGTGGGATTATGACATTAACTGCACGTACTCACCATTCAGGGAATCTGACCTTGAAGTCATGACATATTCAGTACATTAGCACTGGCTGTTTAAAAGGCTAATTTGGCATCTTCAGCGTTAGCTGATACAGCAGTATTGAGTGCAATAAATCCATTTAGAAGCTTCTTTTGCACCCAGGGAATATAAACTTACCGGTACTTATGCTAAATATTGTACAATATGTTGGGTACTAATGTGAAAGATACTAAAAACTGTAATATTGTAATAAACATTATGGAAAGACCTTAAGTGGCCACACTCTAAAACAATGTTATATTTTCAACATAGATTTTTGTATAAAGCAGTAGTAACATTTTTTTTTTTTTTTTTTTTTCTCATCAGTTCTCAGAGACACAAGAATTAATTGAATGAGCACTTCAATAATCTGGGTAAGTCAAAGATGTTACTCCAGTGACATATATCTACCATCACCAAAAAATCTGTTCCATTTTTAGATTTCAGATCCTTCACCTCCTTTTGTTTTTTTTTGGTCTGTTCGTTGCTCTGCCTTGTTGACAGGTAAGTCCAAGTGGAGAAGAAGCTTCCAGCTTCCAGGAGCCTCTTATTCTCCATGGCCTGCAAATCTTAGCCTCCTCCATCATGGGCTCAGAGCTGGGGGCCCACAGGCAGAGCAGGGTGGAGAGCTGGAGGCTGAGGAGGTGGAGGAGGAGGTGGTGGAGGAGATGTAGGAGGGAGGAGAAGAATCTGCTCCCACCAGTCTAAGATCACAGACATTGACTTAATACCCATCCAAGCTGCCAACCCTGCCCCCTGGAAAACACTCAGGACCATCTGCTGCAGCACAATACACCCCATTGCACCCCATACCCTATACCCCCTGCCACCCCTACCCTTACCAAACATACAATGCACACCTGCACACTCTATACTCACTGCTAGCCATCAGCATCATCAGCATGACCTGTGTAACCAGTACAGAAGGTTCAACAAATAGAGGCTTTCTTCTCTGCTGCCAACTGACCTGAAGAGAGGTTTACCTGTCAGAGTACCCTGTCCCACTTACATCAGTATCAGCCAGATAGCACAAGGCTCTTCTGCCTCCATGCTCCAAGCATTCAGAGTCCACAGCTGCCCCCATTGCCATTAGCTTTCACCTGGAGCTACACTGAAGTTGCACTGGTAAGTGTTCCTCTGAGGTGATAACTGACCAATCTGCCAATCTCCAAATAGTGAGGGGGCACAGCAGAAATCAGAATGGCCAAATAACAACAATCCCTTATTTACAAATACGCATAAGAAAATAGCAGCAATAAAAAACTGGGAAACAAGCCAGTTATACTAGGGAGGAAACGAGTCTGAATGGTTTAGAAAGATTCCCCTGGAACTTGTACTCTTCATAGAGACTGGGGTTGTAGCTCACCCTTGTCAATCTTGTATGCGCTTCTATCTGATACTTACTGCTGGTTAGCACCACCAATGAGAGTTCTAGGAACTGATTACTTCCTCAGGTACAATGGACTCCAGCGCCTTGCACTGATCACTGTTAAGTAACACAAGTGGGAGCTTCATCATTCAAGAACTTACCCCTCTAGTGGGAGAACATCTTGAAACTGGTCAGTGATCAGATATGTAGAAAATCTCTGTTCATGTTATCGGGTAAGCATCTTTCTATTTTAGTTCACCTATTATATATCTTTGTAACCTAATATGCAGCTGTGAGATGTGATATCTATGTATATTTCCTTTACATTACATTCTAACAACAAACACAAGTTGGTCAATTATAAATGTGATGGAAATTATTTATGTGCAAAAACAAGTGAAAGTATAATGTTTGTGATAGTTAATACTATGCAACAGCATTGTACTGACAATAGTCTTGTTAACCTTCTGAAATGAAATCTGACAGATACTATGTGCTTTTAAAGAGATGCTACATCAAAACTGCATTTGTTTTTTGATGTCTTATCTGAGCATTTAGTGTTCTAATGTGGGAGCCAACTTTAGTTGTGCATGTGAGTAGTTAGCGACATGTTTCAAGGAGTTCTCCTACTACATTGGTTGTTATCATAAGTTAATGGTACTGACCACAGTCAAAGTGAAGTGCAAGGTGTCAGTGAAACTGCCCATACATCTTGGAACTCCTCCTGTTGTGAATTAGATTTGTGTGAGGTTTGCAGTAGGTGACGTTCTCAGCAGTACTAGCAAAATGGTACAAGCAACATACTACATATATACAGTAGCAAAAAGGCATATAGGCCTATTTGATTAGCTAAAGCACACAAACTGCTGTAGGTCTTCTTTGAGGTAGTCAAGCATTTGAGCTAGCTGACAGGGGTATCTGAGTACCACTTAATAACTGGGTAGTCAACTAACTTCAGGATTGTTTAGGCTAGTTTGCTTGTAGCATAAAAATATATAAATACAATATGACAAGGTGACTATTACTGTTTACAGTAACACTGGTTGTTCTTTCTGTTTCATAACCACTTGTGTTAACAGACCCCTGTAAATGTAACATTTGAGCTGGCTAATAGGCTAACCTCTACAATACTGCAAAGCACTCTTGCAAGTAGCTACAGCACAGCCAAACATGCTGCATGATCACTGCTAATCTTAAAATAGTGGAACTAACTTATTCCAGTCCGTGACCCTTGCCTGGCCTGTGCATTGTGCAGGGTGTCAGACTGCAGAGCTTCCCCTGGTGGCAAGCTAGTGCCACTAGTGGCCAGCGCATGGTGGACTTCCTGTTTGAGCTACCACTTTTTCTGGTTTGATGAATGTTCAACTTTCTTCAGATTCACAACAGTAATCAGTGTGGAAAAGTACCGTGTTCAGGGAATGGATTCACCCTTACACCAAAGTCAAATGAAGGCCCGTTAAAGAATTAGTCCAATTGCTTTTTCCAACCGCTGTTTTCCTTTTAAATTTCACATGATATTTATGGAGCTGTATTATTTCACATTGTTGCCACTTTTTTGTAGCGTCACAGCTGGAAGTGTAAAGATGCACACATTCTCATGATTGTTGTCAGTTATTAGAGAATAACTCCTTTTGTTGTTTGTTGTTGTTTTGTCTTCACTAAGTTCATACTGAACTATCAAAAAAGTGACACTTCCCAGAAATCTTCAGTTTCAGAGCCCTCTGTTTTAGGAAATTTGTGAATTCATAATGTTTTTATATTTTATATATCTTGAAATTTAAAACTGATGTTGTAGTATCCACATAGTGAAACAGACAGTTCTCTCTCACACACACACACTCTCTGTCTCTCTCTCTCTCTGTCTCTCTCTCTCTCTCTCTATGTACCCACACACAGTCACACACACATGCACGCACACAGGCACGCACGCACGCACGCACACAGGCACGCACGCACACATGCACGCACACGCACGACACCCAGACACAGTGAGTGTAGATGAGTTACCCAGAATGTACAGTACTTGCATGCCTTACTGCAGTGTGGCCTCTGATCTGGCCATAACATGCTAGTGGAGGAGTGTCATCTGATTCTTACCTTACACAATCACTCTGTACTCCCCAGCTCCTCTCTACAAACATTGCAGATGCTCATTTCCAGGCATCTTAGTGACCTCTGGTGGTAAATATTTGCAACTATAAACTATAACTGTGGACAGCTACGCAGCTTTTCAATACACCTGATCTGTAACTGGAAGTTGTTGCAGTTATTTTTCAAATAGAGATTTGACAATCAAGTGCACATTTGCCACTGTTACTCTTTGTTTGTTCTTTATGCATTCTTGTATCTTTTTTAATTTGTGTAGTGTATGTGGCATTCACTTACACAGCCTAGAAGTGTAGCAACTGAAATCAATTCCAGCAACCAAAAAGATTTTGCCCATTAAAGAAAAACATGGTGATTCCTAAAACTATTGTTATTTTGAGCTCAATTTGATGATCTGCAGTTACTTTCAAATTTGATCACAAAATCTTAAGGGAACATTTAAGTTATATATATAAATCTGGTTTACTCTTGGTAATACGATCTTTAACAGTAAATTTTCATCATATGTAATGTGCAAAAATTAAACATTTAAATTTTCATTTGTTTGCATTAAAAAGGAACAGTAAAATATTATCAGTTAAGGTTTGATTTGGAGGTATTGACTGAAGACAGACCATGTTTGAAGTGTTTCCATGCTCCGACCATGGGGAGATTGCAGCATAAATGCAGCTTTTGCCTGCTTCTGTCATCTGCAGCAGATGCACTGCACTGCACGTCACAGCTTACAGCTTACAGAGGTCTGGCATCCTTTGCCTTGCCTGCTTTTTCTCAACGAAGTGGCTACTGGTACGGCAGCTTTCATGCCCCTAGAACTGGTATTATTGGTACGGAAATTCAAATGAACGGAATCTAGAGTTAAGGTTAGGGTTAGGTTGTGGTTAGGGATAGGTTTGGGGTCAGGGTTAGTAGAGAATTTTTTATCTGATAAATTTATGGGAACCCCGCCTGAGTATGGTGCAGATTTCAAGTTCAGGACCTATAACTTTACATGTATTGGTCCAGAAGAATATGGACCAACAAGGTTCTGGAGAATAGGTGCCGGACCAATATCCTGACATCTGCTGGTATGAAATTCCAGACCCGTAGCCACTGCCTTTTCTCAAAAACATTACACAGTATGGTGACACCCACCATATCTATCAGCAAGCATTTGTGGTAGGCATTGGCTTGTCATAGGCTAACTTCATATCTGCACAGAAACTAAACCAACCGAAAACATGCATAGGCCCATGTGTACAGGGCATCATGTGAAACCTGAAGCACGTATACAAACATACAAACACATTGGATGCATAGGAAGATGCTAATTAAGGGATGTTCATGTAGCAATGACATGAATGGCTTTTTAGATGCTACTCATACTAGCTGCATTACGCTGCATTGAAGTCATGTTGCCACAGGGGTGCTGATGAATACAGTGCATAGAGACTGGTACAGATATTACACATTCATGCATATTAATACAACGTTGCCATATATAATACACAGTGATGGGACCATAACTGAGACAGCAGCAATGGATTCTGGTGATCTTTACTGTTTTGGACAAAAAGCAGAAACCTTAATCTTTTGCCTTGAAGCACAGTTACTCGATCAGCTCTTCTTACTACGACGTACTTCCTCTCTTTTTCAATGACAAAGAACAAGAGAAGTGTTCTTTGGAAACCCAAGCACAAATGTGTTTTGATTGTAGTGGCTCCTGTTTTCACCTTTGTTTTTGACAGACATATTGTACCCAAACTCTATATGCAATACTGAGTCTACCACTGCCTCCTCTTCCTCTTCCCCCACAGCTGAGGTCTGGATCAACACAGTTGCACTATCTTTATTTTTTGTGTCTGCTTTGTAATGCAATAAATGCACTGATGATAAATACAAAATTCATGGCTAATACTAACAGTGGTGTAT
>CM050206.1:3872500-3890000 GCA_027475355.1 Coilia nasus | reverse complement strand
GTAGGTCTATTGAAATGGAATTTTGTGGTAAAACAAAAAAGTAAAAACAAAACGACAGTCACCATAATCACACAAGCATTCCAGTGTCTATCCTATGAAATGAAAGTGCTGTTTCCTCTGATCTGTATGAAATAGCATGCTCAAGATTGTATCAACAGTGTGCTGTCCAGCATTCTGCCATAGTGGTTGTGCCCACGTGTGACTGAAGTGAGCTAGTATGCCATGGTAGGGAGGCCAATCTGGGCTCAGGTGCTTACAGTTGTTCTGCTCACACTCCACCAATCAAACAGAAAGGCTCCAGTGCCCCCAATGCACACAGATTAATGACTGCATTATATGTTGCAAACAGGGTCATTCGCAGTCTAGGATGTGTCTTGAAGGTGTGACCTCTATTTTCTAGCTGTTTAGCATCTCTCTGCTGAGCTGAGTCAGCTCTGAGCATTGAGCATGTGTTATTCTGTGCCATAGATGTGACAACTGTGTGGTGAATATGCCTGGCGTTGACACTATTATGCCTAAAAAAACTGTGTGTGAACATGCTTGGCATTGACACATTATTTTAACCTACACCTCATTTTTCACACTGGCCTCTTTTGCATCACTGACTTTGTTATTGGATACCTCAATTCTCAGCTTATCATCAAGGTGACCACTGAACAAATGTGTGAACCTCAACAGTTGGTTGAAACAGAAGGAGGTCTTGAAGGCTGTGAGTGATGTTTAGACATTGTGATTGCTTTGTGCAAATGACATAAACGGATTTACAGGAGGCCTAGTTTGGCACAACTAGTTTGGGTCTGGTTGAGAAAAACGCAAGCTAGACTGATACAGTGCTGAATTCCCTTCTACTTATTCCCACTTCAGTTAGCAAGTTTTTACCAGTGACGTCCCCATACAGGCTCCTTTTAAGCCATCTCAGTATCTACAACTACCGTATGTTCTGTTTCTGTGTTACAGCACCGATTTAGCTCTATCTACTCAGATGTGAAGCTTGATCAAGAGGTTCCTCTAACAACATTGACTAATTTGGCTATCTTTGTGCTAGTGCTTTACTGTAACTTCACTTATGAGGTTACCAGCATGTGCTAAAGGAGCTAGTAGGAGTAAGACATACGTGATTAGCTAGACTAGACTTCTGCTTGGTTTCAAACAGACAGCTTTGCTCACATCATCTGCCTGTGCTTTTTGTCATGCCATTCATGCGGCTTCATCCGCATTTACCACGAGGGTCAGACCAGAGCAGCGCACTGCCCCCACAACAACATCCCAGTATGGCCATAAGTGGCATCCCCCAAACCACTGCAAGTGACCAATCAGACCATCCACTTAGCTCAGCGCTCCTAATCAGGCACTGTGCCCAGGGCTGTGAGAAAGAGGCCTGATATTGTGGTACAGCACATGGGCGGCTGGGCCATGAAATCCCCCCGGGGCATTGCATTCTTGCCTTTTGACCTGATTACTGTAAACTGTGTGGTTAGTGTGCACTGTGCCTACATTCACATTCTTCTCAGATGTATCCTGAGTATATTATATAGACCTATACATATACAATATGGTGGAAATTTGGATATCTAGTCAGTGTTTTCATTAAGGGTCTTATTTTGTACTCATTTTCCAGAAACAGAGTGTTTTGAAAAACTGAATGAGAATTTGGGGCTGCCAAGATCCGCCAAGTTCTTTGATCTAATTGGTCTGTTGGGATGTACTAGTTGATATGCAAAATGGTCTTTGGGGGGTAAAGAAAGTAATGGTTTTAAGGGATTTATTCACCCAGAGGCAAAAGGATGAGGCAACAGTTGAGAGACTTGGCAAACCTTTGCTGTAAGCCTCGAATCACACCCATGCAGTGCCCATTCATATGAGCTCTAAAAATAATGATGGCTAAAGTGTCCCTGTCGTTTCTCTGCAAACACAGATTTATTCCAGTCTGTTTGCTTCAGGTGTAAAATGGTAGCTACCAGTGTTTTTGTGGTATCAGATAGCTGTGCCACAATGTGTGATAATGTTATGGTGGCATAACCTCTTTTGTGATGGAGGTATCCACCGCTCATTGTATACATATAGGTTGTCTCGCTCTTTTTTTTTCTTTTGCTCTACCTCTGTCTCTATCTCCCTCTTTTTTCTGTCTTTTACTCTCTCTCTCGTTCACTCTTTCTATCTCTCTCTTCCTCTCTCATTCTCTTTTTCATTTTCCTCTCCTTCTCTCTCTCTCTTTCTCTCTCTCTTTCTCTCTCTCTCTCACTCTCTTACTCTCTCTTTCTCTCTCCCATCCTCTCTCTGATGCAGCATGTCTGTGGTGGTGATATTGCCTCGATGTACAGATTGAGCAGCCCAATCACAGGGGCCTCTCCCCATCGATTGGGCTGACCCCATCACAGGGCTGAGGAAGCGCTGCTTGTCGAGGGCCTGTTTTGGATTTACAGGCCTAAATCAATGTGGACTTTTAATAAGACGGGCACATTGGATGGGTCAAAGGTACACATGCGTGGGTTGGGGCACCACGGATCTACAGAACCGATATAGAACCTGTGTGTGTGTGTGTGTGTGTGTGTGTGTGTTTGTGTGTGTGTGTTTGTTTATGGATGTGTGTGTGTGTGTGTATGTGTGTCAGTAAGAGGTTACTATAGGTATTAGTAGTCAAGGATTACACTGCTTTTATTTCCTGGTACTGATGGATGTGCCGAGTGTGTCGTTGGGAAAAAAGGCCCACTGGACACGTGCCTGAGGATTTATGAGAGCCACCCATGAGAACCCAATCAGGCCACTGACACACAAACATGCTCACATATTAAGGTCATATTTTCAAACAGACAGGAGAGCTTTATGTGAGGGAAACAACATAAACTCTCACTATGTAGTGAGACTCTCAAACATACGAGGTGATGGCTTCTTTTAGCTCCTTCAAGCAGATTTGTAGATTATTTGTGGTGGTGATGGGTGCATATGGATGAGTGTGAAACATGGCGGGCCTGGCAGCTGTTAAGATATGGAGATGAGGCAGCTCTGGAGTAGCAGCGGTTGCTGAAGTGCTGGTGGTAGTGGTGGGAATAGTGCTAGGCTAGTTGTGCTGATTTTGGATGTGTTGAGAGTGGGGGAGGCTCGTCCAGGGGTCATGGCCAGCAGTGTCACGCCGCGTGGGGGTGGCAGGGTTGTCAGGAGGGCCCTTTTGTTCCCTCTCCATGGGGCTCAGTGATGGGCCATCTCATGCGTCCCTCCAGCATTCGGTTGGGGCAAAGGGAGAATGTGTCAAGACTCGTTCCCAGAGCTCCCTGGGGGGGGGGGGGGGGGGGGAGCGCTTCCCAACACTCCTCACCGCCATCCTCCTCCGAGCCCCTGCTATTCTGCTTCACGGCGACCCCTGACCCCTGGTTCCCTTCTTTTGTGTGGAATTCACATGCGGCAGAGGAGCTGTGATTCATCACGGCGAGGAGATGGTCTTTCAATGAGGTTGAAGTAGAAGGCCCCAGCAGAAGTTGAAGGTTAGCCGTCTAATTTGGTGCTCTTTTACCAAATCGAAGTGGTCTATAGGGAGCCTATTGTATGGGCAGGCTGAAATGTGTGCTATTGTGGAGTGATTGGGTTACAGCAGCTGTAGGGTGGCGTAAGGAGATGTTTTTTTTTATTCTTTTTTGTTTTGTCATGAGAAGAGCTGGAGTTTCAATGTATCGCTTGCTCACCAAAGATTAATGTTTTGCTTAAGGACAGATCTGGTGTCTGCCAACTGGAGTCTTTGCTTAGAACTAGGCAAACATGAATTCCCATGCATCAGCCCCTGAAGATGTGGGAGAGTTTCCAGAAACCTGGAATTCTGTTTGAAGGAAGCCAGCATCGTTAACCTAGCTGGCCTTAAGAAATTCCCTCTTGTCAAAGAAAATGGGTTAATGAAATGGAAAGTGCTGTGATAAGAAATGTGTATGTCTGTGTGTTTGTGTGTGTGTGTAAGAGAGAGAAAGAAAGTGTGTGTGAGTCTGTGCCTGTGTGTGTGTAGCTGTGTGTGTGTGCCTGTTTGTCTGTGTGCATGAGTGCGTGTCTACGTGTGTCAGATTAAGGGGGGTGGAGGGGGATGGCAGCAGCTCTATACGGGACCCACAAAAGCAGTCCAGCCCACTTCCATCTGCTTTGCGACACCAGGCCTTTCTGTGCCCAAGGTGCTGTACTCCCATGTCAATCAGCCAGCCACCGCTAGCTCCCTTCCCATACATCCCATCATATGCAGTGTGTTGTGTTGCCTAGTGTCCAAGGCTGATGCTGCTGTAGATCTCTACACGGATGGATCCACCCTATCACACCCACCCACCCAGGCCCCGTCAGTTTGTCCCCATACCCCTCACCCCATCCCGCCCCTGCACCACAGCCTCCTTCGTCTCCTCCGGGAGTGGGGTATGGGGTATTATCACCACCGTGTAGCAGGACAGATGCTAGCTGTGGTTGGAGAACATGTGGCGTGGCGCACACTCACTCACTTGCGTGGGGGGGGGCTCTGATACACAGTGTGTCACAGGGGAAGCTTTTGATGGCGGCGCTTTGTGATCCCAGACTGTAGGATACCGAAGATTAGTGTCGAGAGGGATGTCACAGAAATACCCGCTTACTCTTTTTTTGTGCTTCTGTCTCTTGTTCTCATTCTCTTTTTCTCTCTCTCTTTCTTTCTCTCTCTCTCTCTCTCTCTCTCTCTCTCTCTCTCTCACTCTGTCTCTCTCTGTCTCTTTTTATCCTCTGCTGGTTTCCTGTTGCCCTCCTCATGTATTTGTATAGAAAGTGTCGAGCATCAGTGGCATTAGCAGTGGCTGAAGGGGTATTTGGCATGCATGCCAGGTCTCGCACTCTCCTCTGTACTCGATCCCTCTCTCCTTCTCTCTCGCCTATTCCTGCTAGTCAGTCTCTCCGTCTAGCTCTCTGTCTTTCTCTCTCTCTTTCTGCTAGTCTAAGGTTCTCTGTCTATCTCTCTGTCAAAAGCCCTTATTCTCTCTCTCTTTCCCTCTCCTTCCCTTCCTCCTTCCCTTCCTCCCTCCCTTCAGCTCTCTCATTCTTTGGCCATATGACTAATTTGTCAACTTTAATTGAAATGGCCCGGCACTTTCCTGCCGTGTGCATGTCCATCGATTGCTGCGCTCAGATCAGTTTGGATTTAATGCAGAGTCACACCCAAGGCTGACATAACCCCCCCCACCCCCCCCCCCCCCCCCCCACCCCAAAGCCCATCAGGAACAGATAGCTTTTCCACGGCACATTCACTTGCTGGGAGGGCGCTATCAGTGCAAACAGACATTATACCTGTGTGCCTCACTCCCCCCAACCCTGCACCCTGCAACTCCACCCCCAACCCCCCACTAATCTGAGCCGTCTCCTCTCCTGACCACCCAGCTGATGGAGCAAGCAGATGTCCCTCTGATGGAGCAGATACCTGTCCCTCCGATGGAGCAGATACCTGTCCCTCCGATGGAGCAGATACCTGTCCCTCTGATGGCTACACCCCCTTAATTAGAATGCTGCTCCCTGTCTCTCCCACTGACAAAGATCGCCTCTAGGCATTGCAGCCTTATGCTGTGGATTGTCAACATAAGGGATTTTGAGAGAGAGAGAAGGAGAGAGAGGGATGGATGGGGTGCAGCAGTACCGTTGCAAATTAGCTGGCTGCGCGCTGTGACAGCCATGACACTGAAATGAATATGAACAGCCCTCAGTCCCATACGCAGGATTTGTCGCAGGGTGCAAGTGATAAAGCAAGTCATTTTCATTGGTCAGCAGGCAGGTTTGCACCATGAAAGCATTTTTGTAGTAGAGCCAGCCATGCTGGTTTGCCAACCTTGAAGTGAGCTATAGGAATTTTATCACCACTAACCCTTTTTTCCTGTGCATTCCTTCTAGCAGCTCATATTTTTTAATTCTGACTGGTACATGGCAAATCCAATCCTGAAAACGCAAGTATCTTATGTTTTATCCAAACTAAACTTAATTTTTCATCCTTATTTTAGTCTTCACTCAGTGGCCACATTCCAACATTGCCCATATACCAAACCCATCCTATTATAAACCCTCAACCCCCTCACCACCCCCCTACACCGCAACACACACACACACACACACACACACACACATACACACACGCACACACACACACACACACACTCACACACACCATTTTTTCAACCACAGTGGACATGTTAACACCGATGAGTTTTACTTGTTCTGTTCTCCGTCTGTTTTCAAGTTTGATATTTTCTCCATACTCTGGTTAGTGAACTCTGTTTGAAGACTGTTTTTTGGGGGTGGAGGTGAGTAGGTTGGCCAGAAGGGTAAAGTAGATTTTCCAAAGAGGAAATTCAGTATAAAATTAACTTTGGGTATGTTAAAACATGATAACGAGTTGGTATGTTTGCTGAGGAGCAACGCTAGCCTGTTGCATTTTGAACTTTACTATTTTTATCATTTTTGGTCATCATGGCAGCGACCAGAAACTAACGCAAGGTACTACCTGTAAAAACAGTGTTTTTAATAAAGGATTTGTACACTTACTTGTACAAGTCCTCAATGCCTAATTTTGAATGCCAGGGCCTTTGTCATACTACCAAGGAGCTATGGAGCTACATTGAGCTTTTTAATGTGATATCTTCAAGCTTCCTTTATGTCTTGATGAATAGCATTTTCAGCCTTTTCAGCAAAAATGGTCAAAAGTTTTGTAAAAAATAGTAAAGTTCGAAACACAACAGGCTAGCAAAGCTTCGCTTCTTAGCAAACATAACGTTATCATGTTTTAACATACCCAAAGTTCATTTTACCTCCGATTTTCCCTTTAAGAGGAAGATTCATCAGTAGAGAGTGGATAAGTGTATATTTTGGGTGGTGCTTCTGCTGGGGGTGGGAGGTGGTGTTGCACCATTGATTGGCATTTAAAGGAGAAGCTTCCTCCTAGGAAGGGCTAGCAGGAAGGAACTTTTGGCACACAGACACACACACAAAAAGAAAAGAAATTGGTAAAAAAAAATAGTGGATGGTGGGTACCAATGTTGTTGCTGTGGTAACGGTGAGGGGACACTTCTGCTGCATATGGGGTGGGTGTGATGGTAACGGGGTGGGTGTGATGGTACAGGGGCTATGTTGCGGGTGAGGTTTAGAAGACTTTGCAGGCGGATGTGTTTGTTTTGGGGAGGGGTAGAGGAGACAGTATTGAAGGTGGTGGGGTGATTGGGGGTATGTGTTAGGGGGGGCTTACTTAAGGATTCAGTACGGGAGAGTGGAGGCGTCTAGCACCCCCTCTCCTCCGGTTGCGTAATCCTCTGTATGGATGGAGAGGAGGATGGTGAGAGAGAGAGACAGAGAGAGACAGAGAGAGAGAGAGAGAGAGAGAGACAGAGAGAGAGACAGAGAGAGAGAGACAGAGAGAGAGAGAGAGAGAGAGAGAGAGAGAGAGAGATGAGCAGAAAGGGAGGGAAAGATCAATGAGGATTTACTGCTCACTTGTCATTTTCTTCTCCTCTAAAATGCCAGAAGACTGAAAGGGGGAGAGCACTGCTTCCTCCCCATGTGGCTTTTAGGCTGTATTGGTGCTCTGCAGCAAATAGATAGATGTGTGTATGTGTGTGTGTGTGTGTGTGTGTGTGTGTGTGTGTGTGTGTCTGTGTGTCTGTGTGTCTGTGTGTGTGTCTGTGTGTGTGTCTGTGTGTGTGTCTGTGTGTGTGTCTGTATGTGTGTCTGTATGTGTTCTTGTGTAAGTTCAAAAGCACAACCACAGAGGCTGGTGATCCTTGGAATCTCTACTCTGTATGTCCAAAAGACAACACCATATTGAAAATGCATTATAAGATTATAGTGAAGGTCTTATTCTATCCTGTCTGACAATGAAGACAACACGGTACAGAGTGTCTCTCTATTTAGTCTTTGTTGTCAGCTTGTCCCAGGTGTTGGTGTCTCACACTCCCATGGTGGCATTGTTGTGTTTCATTTCCAGGCTCCCCCTACTACGACAACGTGCGCCCACTCTGCTACAGTGACTCGGATGCCGTGCTCCTGTGTTTCGACATCAGCCGTCCGGACACGGTGGACAGCGGCCTGAAGAAGGTGAGAGGATCAGAGGGATGCTTTCCCAGCTTGCTGAGGCTGTCCTCCGCCCACCTTCCCCTCTCATGTCTCCCCACTAACAAGGCCTCCAGACTCACACATGATGCAAGAGTATTGCAAACACACACACGCACACACATACACACACACACACGCACACACACACACACACACGCACACACACACACTATCTGTAGTTTCTCTAGTTTACTTTAGCTCACAAATATTCCAAACCAGCAGGAGGTATTCCAAGAACAGCTTTCACAGATAAAAACATGTGTTTCACTCAGATATATTGTAGGCACACATGTATATGACCATCTGTATTCATAATTCATTATTATCCAAGTATCCAAAAATGTAAAAAAAAATGTGCTCATAGAGTGTGTGTGTGTGCTCAAAGTGTGTGTGTGCACATACATGCACTGGGCAACATGAAGACTGTAGGAAAGCATGCTGACATGTTGGTACATAAAACAAACTATTTTACATCTACACCCATTATAACAAAAAAGTGTTAAAATAGAACCTACTAGCACATTGATTGTATTGTCATGTGAAAGATAATAGGTTTTTAAATGAATATTTGAACACTGTGTTGTGTTATTTAGTATTAATTAATCAAATAACATCTAAATGTGTGTATGTGTTTGTGTGTGTGTGCAGTGGAGGACAGAGATCATGGACTTCTGCCCAAACACACGAATCCTGCTGATTGGCTGCAAGACTGACCTTCGCACTGACGTCTGCACTCTAATGGAACTGTCCAATCAGAAGCAGACCCCAATCACCTATGAGCAGGTAGGGCGCCATTGCAAGTCACCTGGAGAATCTGTGACTTAAGATACGGCAACAGATATGGCTCCTTATAATAACACTTTGGTTGAATCCAAAATGTTCACTAATTCACTACATAGTGCACTATGAAGGGAACAAATCAATGCACCTCACAATCTACATAGTGCACTACATAGGAAATGAGTGAACATTTAGACATGGCCCTTGAGTATCTTGGTCTAAGAGGACTGTGTCTTAACCTGTAACCTGTGGAACATGACAATAACTTCTCAGTTGGGAGTATTCATGGCATATTTACAGGTGTTGAAGAGGAAAAATTTATATGGTATTGGTCTTAAACAGAGCTGTAAGATTTTACTCTGGTTTCACCACTTTTGTACCCTCTCACTCACCCATTTTCTGTTTATCCGCAGGGCTCAGCCTTCGCCAAGCAGGTGGGTGCCGAGACGTATCTGGAGTGCTCAGCCTTCACCTCAGAGAAGAGCATCCACAGTGTGTTCCGCACGGCTGCACTGGCCTGCCTCAACAAGCTGCAGCCACTGCCCAAGCCCAGCCCCACCCGCCGCCTATCCAAACGCCTGCTGCACCTGCCCAGCAGGTCGGAGCTGCTGACCTCAACCTTCAAGAAGGAGAAGACCAAGAGCTGCTCCGTCATGTGAGTGCCTCGCACGTCAGTGGTAAAGACCAAGACAACCACAACATCGCTAAGTCAGAAATAAAATGTCAAGCCACCCCCCACCATCTAGTGGTGGAGTCCCCTTTACTGATTGATTTGGGGAAGGGGGGGTGGGTAGTTTATGATGGTAACATCATACACTATGTAAAGGGTCCTACGTGGACCCTTTTTCCCACCCCCCCCAAAAAATGCGTAAAGAAACAAAAGTTCCTCAGGACAAGTGGACACCTTGTTGTTGTCCATGTTGCCCTGAAACTTTTCCGTGCATATCTGCAGTATTTTGTTTTCACTGTTTCTCAACACTCTATCTTTGCTTCTTTGGAAAACAGAGATCATCAGCTCTGTCTCAGTTTTACTCACTGCATTTCAACACTACTGCTATGTGCAACTGTAAATCATTCAACTGCGGCTGAGAGGGGGAAAAATAAAAACAGTAGCCTTTTCAGATGGACTCAGATAGTCATAGGCAGCAGTAGGGAAGCCATTTTAAGACATTTGTTTTTGCACAGATAGTATGTATGCACTATAGGGAGCAAATTAGGGAGCAGCCAGGTCTGAGCCCATCAAGTGGGCTCTAACAGAGCTGCCCTCCATGGGCACGCTGGTCAGGAGAGGAAGAAAGCATCTCCTCCAAACTAAATCGCAGGCTCAACCCAGCCTGTGAGGAGCGTAGACGTTCTCTTGCTGCTGGCTTTGCTGGTTGCCCCAGACTTCTGACTATGAATGGGAGGAATACATATGTGCCCCCTTCACCTCCCAGCATAGCCTTTTTGTTGTGACAACTCAAAATGGAAAGAGCCTGAGGAGTAAAAAAAAAAAAAAAAACGAGGAAGAATTATGCACAGGCGATTGTAGAGGCTACCAAAGTTTAAAAATCACCCTCCCCAGTCCATGCAGTCCCCGTCCACTCGTTAAATATTGTCTGATCTGCATGCTTCTATTTTTAAAGAGGCAACAAGATCTGGCAGAGGAGGAGGGTGGAGTGGCTCCTGGGTGGTGGTGGGGTGGAAGTGAGTGAGATCGCATTAACGTGATGATTGGTAACGGCTGCTCTGCGGCTGCTCACTCGGAGACTACTGGAATAGTAGGGCTGAAACGCAGATCTCAGATCAGCCCAGGCTATCATCCACCAAAGGGAGAGTTGAAAAGGGAGTAGGAAGGCTGCTGAGCTGAGGGGACGAGGAAGGCTAACATGCTGAGCGCATTAGATTTATCAGGGTTTTTTTTCTTCTTTTTTACTTCAAAACTTCATCTCCAGAGGATGATATACCTAAAAGCAGTTGTAGCAACACTTTGTTGATACCGATGCAGATCAACAAGGCAAAACAAAAAGAGAGAGAAATTGAAAGAGAAAAAATATGCAGTTTTACAGATATGGATTTCATTTGTCATGATGGATTGTCTCTACATGGAGCTGTACCTAGCTTTGTCTTTAGGGGCAGGATGGATGATGGGATTTTTTGTATTTTCATTCGGCAGTTCTAGTGATGAAGCGCTCAATCTGTATTTGTTTTTTACCCATTGACAACTGCAGCAACGTGGCTTTTATTTCCATTTGTACAGCACATACATTTACCTCAGAATACATGCAGCACTTGTGGTGGCTACAATGTTAGTTCACAGTCCAGTGTATAACTAAAATGTGACTCTTTCAAAGATAGAAAAAAACTTCTTAAGCTTCATAGTAATGTGTGCAACAAATTATTTCTGGTAGAAGATGACAAAAAACACAAATCTGCTTTTAACCACAAAGCAATACTGACTTGAGTGCTCGTTATGTGACGTATATTAGGCAGTGGCAATAAAAAAACGTCCGCTTTGTGATTTAATGTCATGCTGTTGCTTTTGTGGACCTTTGTATAGCAACGCCTATATTCCTGCTTAAAAAAAAAAAACTAGTGACCATAATGTGACCGCACCCGGTTGACCCCTCTCTGTGGCCAAAGAAGAGGGTTGCTCAATGTGTGCCAGATTTGTGAAACAAAGGAAAGTAACAAGGGAAGATTAGCAAACCAGTAAAAGCTTAACAAAACAGTGCATTTGGGTAATTTCATTTTTGTCTGCAGAATATTATTTACGCTCTGTTACACCTCCAAGTTACCATAAAAGCCTACAATAGAAATTGGGAGTGTTCACATCAGGAAGTTAAACAGAATATTAAGTCATTCAGTCTTTAGGACAACAAAGTTTTGGGTTTTGAAGGGTTTGGATATTTGTAGGAATTGAGGGACTTTCATGAGATCAAATGACTAGGAAAATAACTAACAGGCTGGTCCTGTGTAAAGGAAGCTATTTTTCCATTCAAATCATCGTTTGTTTACTGATTTTTTTTTCTTGTCATGGTCAGTATTTATGTTTTTAGTTTTTTCTGGAATATGATGTAACGTCTACAGCTGAGGACAGCTTTGGCAGTGTGCAACTTCAGGTGGTGAATTGCAAGCCTCAGTTCTTTGGTCACCCCAGAAATTCCTCTGCATTGCCTAGCAACAGCAGTGCAGAGCGGGGTCTGAGATTGGCTCTCTGTTTTGGGGAGGGTAGGAGGACTAAGAGTGGAAGAGGCTCTTTTCAGCCTTCACTGCTACAGGTTAAGAACTCTTTCTTTGCTTCTGTTTAAAGCAAAGGGAATAGCTACCATCACATTACTTTCTTCATCATAATAGTCCAACTCTGTTAAGAGGTTGTTATTTAGGGCAGTAACCTGTGAAGGAAAGCTGTTTCTTTAACCTTTGGCCAACGTGCTGTCATTATGTGGTAATGGGATACTGCTAAGCATAAAAGCATGTCTTCTAAATGGTAATAGTGTTGTACATTGTACATATCTTGTTTTATATAATCTTTGTAAGACGTCCATGAAAAAATTGTCAGAGGAAAACTGACTGTTCAGTGACTGACACCAAACAGATGTGAGTGATATAAAATTGTAGAGCCCTCTATTTATTTCAGTATGGTGTTACATGTGGCTAATTGTTTTCATTTTTGTTTTTTTATTTTGTTTGTTTTGTTTTTTATTTTATTTGTATGATAAAAATGTTTGTGTTTGACTCTGCCTTCCTTTTACATTGTCGTGATAATAAAGATTGCCTTGTGTGGCATCATGATGATAATATTGCAGCGTTTCATTTTTGGACATCTGTAATGGATGTTGTTTAGGAACACATATGTAAAGCCAAAATGAAAGCTGCGATTTATTAAAAATTGCAAGTTTTCATGTTCTAATATTTTTGTAGGAGCTGTGTACATTGTAATTTACTGTCTACACATTCAGCCGCCTTGTATACCTATATATATGATCAGTGCAGCTTTCATATAGATAAGAATTGTAACAAGAATCACTTAGTGTTACAGCTTTGGATTTTGACTTGGGAATAGAATAGTATAACCATTATTAAACTACCAACACACTACCAACAGTGTATAACTTAATGAACTCACAATAATGAATATGTGAAGGATGGTGCACCCAAGTCCACTTAAATGTAGAGTGAAACGGAAGAAACAAACAGTTAGAGCACCTTTCGTCACAGCCGCAAACAAATCACCCTCTTCCCACTCTCCCAGCAACTGCCTTCTTAGACCACAATAATAGAGCTTTGATGAGTGCATTCGTCTTAGGCTGCCATTCTTAATGACTTTCCTGTTGACTGTGGGAGGGGGTGGGCTGGTGCAGAGGCTCGGCTCGGCTGTCTCTCCTCGCGCATACAGATAAGCTCCAATTAATAAGGGAGTGCACTGAGCGTGGGCGGCACACACACACACACATCACCAGTGCGTCATGCAAGTGATTTTGCACTGATTGTATGGTGTGGCCAGCCAAGCCAAAACACCTACCTTGCCAGGAATTAGCCTGTTGAGGAGGGGGAAGAAACCGGAAGGCGTGAGATGGCAAGGACTGAGTAGGAACTTTCCATCCATCACGAGACTTCAAGCCTACTGCCAGCCATTAGCACAGCAGAGAGGGAAATTCAGCCAGAATAAAATGTGATAAATAGAATAGAATAGAATAGAATAGAGAGATGTGGCTTAATTTCATAGGAGGTGGCATTTGAGTGGTGGGGAGCCTAGAATAGCTTGAGTGTGTGTCATCTTCCTGCCATATTTCTTCACTTAGAGCCTGCTGTTAAGTTGGCATCAGTTCATACACACACACACGCACACATACACACACACACACACACACACACACACACACACTCACATAAACACATATGCACACACGTGCACAAACACAAACATTTACACAGAAATACGCACTGACCACATCCCTCTGCAGCAGCAGGTATGCAACATCTCCTTTAATGACTGAGTAATACACACAACATAAACACATGCATAAACACAGACACAGACACACACACAGCCCAGCATCGTGGCATGCAGACACATCTGTCTTGAGACGCAACATCTGGGAAGGTGTGAATCTGGTGCGATGCCTGGCGTCTGAGGAAGGCCATGTGCCAGGGGGACAGGTGGCTGAGGTGAGCCCCCACTGGCCTGCGTGCCTTTTAACCAGGTGCCAGGCAGGATGTCTCGCTCCGACTCCAGCAGTATCAGATGGCCCAGAGCCCTCAAAACACCACGGCAGAACTGTGTATAGTGCAGACACACACGCACACTTCACATACACACATTCACACACATGTACGCGCACACACACGCACACACACATGCATGGAAACACATACTGACACATACACATGCATACGTATACACACACACAGACACACCATTATGTTAGATGTTGTTAATAGAGATGAGTATATACTCAAAACATTATCTGTGAAAGTATTCTTTTAGGTGTGAACAACATAAGGAGCAGAAAAGTAAAAAATGTTTTTCTTTATCATCATTCTTTCTTTATCAAAATAGGAAACCACATGTCAGCCAAAGTCTATGAATAGTCCGCGCACACTCATACACATACACACAAACACACACACACACACACACACAAATACAAAAACAAATAAACAAAAATACAAAAACATTTAAATACACAACAAATATATACTTTGGAGCGCTGCCACTACAACGACGTGTGAGGTTCCTCAACAAACAAGCCCTCACCCCCATCCGACATGTGTTTGGGCAGAGAATGAGTGGGCTATGCTTTTATGTGCAGGCCATTTTTTTCTCTACAAATGGCCTGGCTGTTCATGCTGTTGGCTATAAATCTGAGCTGGAATGAGTATGTGTGTGTGTGTGTGTGTGTGTGTGTGTGTGTGTGTGTGTGTGTGTGTGTGTGGTGTGTGGTGTGTGCTTGTGGTGGTGGTCGGTGTTCTGAATTCCTTGTAAAGCCATAAGGCCAAATCCTGAATGTCCAGGCTATTGAGTAGGTTTGGACAAGGATTTTGTGTGTGTGTGTGTGTGTGTGTGTGTGTGTGTGTGTGTGTGTGTGTGTGTGTGTGTGTGTGTGTGTGTGTGTGTGTGTGATGAGTCAGACACAGCTCTTTGGCTTCCTAACTGTGGCTTCTCTGCCTCACTTGGAGATTTTCTGCCATGGGGTTGGCAACAACATCCCCCACCCCCTTGAACCCCCCCACTCAGATGCCCATAATGCAAATGAGCCTGCCATGGTCTTTGGTGAGGGGCTTCGAACAGAGTGCATACGCTGCCAATCTCAGTGAATTAGGCCAACATCTGGACAGACACAGGAAGCACAATTGCCCACTCAGCCATGGATGGTACCCCCAGGGCACAGTTAAGGGGGGGGGCACGGCATGCCACGCTGTGAGGAGGTTGGGGGGGGGGGTCTGGGTTGGCGTTGCCCAGACAACAGCTCAGGATTGGCTTGGGTGATGGCAATGCTCAAGGACTTGGGCCAGAGGGTAAGATCCTCCACCACCCCCCATCCTCTTATTACCACCTTGGTCTCCCCCATCCTACCCCCCACTCCTACCCCACCTCTCCACACACACACACACACACACACACACACAACACAACACGCACATTCACCCCACCAAGCCTTAAATCTATTCCTTGCACTCTATCTATGCAGACAAAGGCAAGGCCATTGTGTAACCGTTGTGCCAACCCTCCCATTATTCACAGCTGAGGGAGTGGAGGGGAGATAGCAGAGCTGGACGCTAACAGATCAATATCTGAGTGCGTACGCACACGCACACACACACACACACAAACACACACGCACGCACGCACACACACACACACAGCGTGCAGAACACACTCTCAGATGAATCATCTCTGTTGTTTATTCCATTCCCAATCAGTCTGTACGAGCTTGACATACAGCCAGTGAATATGCATTAGAGTTGCACTGGGAATCAGTTCAGTTAATTTACATCTACTTTCTTTGGCAGGGTAAGAGCAAAGCCATGAAATGATGTTGAAGCCGCTTGGGTTTTTAAAAAAGGCCTTTTCTTGTTGTATTGGGTACGCAGTGTGGTAAATTGAATTTCTATCATACAATGAGAAGTCAAATCGCTTGACTGGGCAAAAGCGTACATTTTCAAAATGGCCGACAGGAAGAGTGCAGCAAAGCTGGCAGCTCAAAGTGTGTTGTTCAGGAGAGAGCAGGTAAGCAGTGTGTCTGTGTGTGTGTGTGTGTGTGTGTGTGTGTGTGAGAGAAAGAGAGAGAGAGAGAGAGAGTGTGTGTATGTCTGTGTGTGAGCAATAGAGTGTGCTGTGTGTTGTGTGTGCATAAGTGTGTGTAGGTGCACGTGGTATGTGAGTGTGTGTGTGAGAGCGAGCGAATAAGTGTGTGTGTGTGTGAGAGAGAGAGTGTGTGCGTGTGCATAAGTGTGTGGCGGGGTGCTTGCTGATTACTTAAGAGATGACACATACTTAGGCATCAAACAAACAAATGCAAGAGCAAACACATACATGGAGATGAACTTGCATTCTGATTTATGTACACACACAGTAACACAAACATACACACATATACACACACATACACACACACACACACACCCTTACTACCAATAGACACAGACACACACACACTGTTGGAGCCTCTGCCACAGTGCAAAGCCAGACCAGACCATCCACATCCATCAACTGGCCCAAATGCCTCAACTCAGTCAGACTCTGACAATACTCCACACAGCTGGCTCCCTGTGCACATGTGTGTGTGTATGAGAGAGAGAGTTGTTATTGTTGCTGTGTGAATGTAAACTTGTGTTTACGTGTCTTTTTGCACAGAAGTGTTCATGGGTTTATTCTGCTTGTAAGTGTGGTCCATGCTGGACTATCTTTCACAGACATGTGTGGGTGACTAATAGACATTTTTATTTAAATGTTTGCCAAAATCTTTGATTTGTCTATTCAAATTTCTGTGAGATGACACATTCCAAATGGAAATATAGTCTATGTGTGGGGTGTGGGGGTGTGTGTATGGTCCGTCTGCTTGCTGTGGGCAGTGTAATGAAGTGTGTCGACCTCCTGGGCTAACATGTGCCCTGCACTTACTTTGATTCATGGCCATATTAATCACATTCAGATTCACACAGTCCAGCTATCAGGCACAGGCTCTCATGCCACAACCAGAACATTTTTTTCTTCTTCTCATTTATCTTCTTCTTCTTCTTCTTCTTCTTCTTCTTCTTCTTCTTCTTCTTCTTCTTCTTCTTCTTCTTCTTCTTCTTCTTTCCCTTCATTTTCTAAAACCATTGCTAACTACAACTAATATGACTTCTGTCACTTCTGCTACTGATACTAGTATTGCTACTGCTACTACTATGACTTCTAAGTGTTACTACTGCATATGTTACTACTACAACAACTAATGCTGCTGCATCATCATTATCATCATCATCATCATCATAACTGTAATAAAATATATGAGATATTACTTTATTGAAATGAAGTGACCTTAGCCTGCCCCCCGCCTTTTATTTGCGGCTGACCCTACATGTGGTGCTGGGCACCCACTAGCCCAATGACCAATGGCTTCATCTTTCCTGAGAGTAGAGAGGACCAGACCATGGAACGGCGAGCCAAACTCTC
>CM050206.1:3775000-3867500 GCA_027475355.1 Coilia nasus | reverse complement strand
CATCCTTACTTTATTTGGCTTCTAAGCTCTGTTCCAGCAGGGCCGCAGTATGTTGACATTTATGTATGGCCCCTTCTTGGCCACTGGCATGGCACATATGTCATGACATTTGCATTGTATGAAGCTGCAGTGTCTCTTGAACTGCCTGCCCCAGCCACAGCCCTGCGCCACAGCCAATCTGTCCTGCTCCAGATAACAGAACAATGGGTGGAACGCCGTGGTGGTTCTGGCAGGTCCACAGGACGCTGGAGGTGTGCCTTGGCCAGACCAAAAGCTCACACCACCACCAAGCCAATTCAACCAACCAAGACCTCCCACTTTAGAAATGACCCTGTATCCACTTTTAGGGGGTGATCATAAGATTAAAATGTTGTCAACGAAATGTTCCATTTAATGATTTAATAATGAATTCAACCAACTATTATGAATTACAGTTAATGTTAATTTTAGATCTGTCTGGTCTAATTCTGTCATGACTTGCACAAAAAAAAAAAAAAATATATATATATATATATATATATATATATTTATATATATATAAATATATATATTTGCTACAGAAGTCTACCGAAGTATTGTCTGCTCTTTAGAGGGGAGAGCTGGTCTGGGCACCATGTTGTTTGTTGTGGTTTGTACACTTACCCCACGTCTCCCCTGCATAGCTCATTAGGCTAAAGACCTTTGCAATGCCTGCTCAATAATTGCAGTCATAAATAAGAGCGACTCATCCAGTCCAGAATCTCCCCTTAACCAAAGGCATGGCAGCAGCAGATAAAAGGACCCTTTTTAATCAATGCCAAAGCCAGCCCAGACCAATAAAGCCTGAGTTCCTTCTGAGGAAAATCAGCCCATTGGATTGCTCTGTTCATTCTTCTACAATCTCAAATGTAATTTTGCCTTCCTCCTTTAACTTACAAAGACCTTTGGGGCCATTGTGCATGCCTTTGGGATCATTCTGTATAAAAAATAACTGCAAATGCTCCTTTTCATCATCAAAACCATATCATGCTCTTTATAACTTGTTTGAAGACTGGTTTTGTAGTGAGCACGGATGAATACAGTTTTTTGACTGTGCTTGCTGTGTACATTAGATTAATTTGAAGGAAACCATTTATTTATTACTTAAGTAAACTGGGTTTGTATTTTTTGAGATATATGTTTTTTTGAGAACATAGTTTGCACATGTCCATTACTTTCTTGAGTGATTCCTAATGACACAGACACTGGATCTGCTGTCACAACACACAGACATATTCGCACACACAGGCATGCACACACACACACACACACACACACACACACACACACACACACACACACACACACACACACACACACACACACACACACACACACACACACACACACATGCTTATGCATGCACACATACACTGCACTATAAGAATGTATATGTTCGCCTTCTTGTTGGTATCACAACAAAATGGTTTTAGCAGAAGCCCTGAACTGTCTGCAGTGAAGAGGCTGATTAAGTCGTTGAGTATAATCATGCTTTGCCCGCATAACAAAATCAATTTCCATGGTAGTGCCTTAGGAAGAAATTATATGTAACTCCAGCTCAGGCAGAATACAGCCACCATAACACTACCTTACCAAAGCATGTATCAATATTAGTGCTGTTTTCTTAGAGAGAATATAAGGCAACCAAACAAAGATGTATTTCCTGTTAGAGCATGCTTCTAATTTCTCATAAAAGCTAGTTTGCTTTTTTAAACATTGACTTAGAGAGTTTAGAAAAAAACTTGCCCTTGAAATGAACAGATGGCACAAACATTGGCAATTTGGTTAATTTTGTGCACAGGCACACCTGAGTGGGCACTACCTGGTCTGTAACATACTGACTATGCAGCAATGACACTGGAAAAAATACAAACAAAAACTTACCTGACTAAAAAGAACCTTGTACCACATTATATTACATGTGATTGTCAGTTCCTATTAGTGCAGACCTTAAACAGCTGTCTATAACTTTGTTACACTAATAAGTGGAAGAACCAACTAAAGGCTTGTTGCTGGTTTAAGCCTCCTAATATAAAGGGATACTGACAGTGCCTTCAGCTTTCTCAGAGTGGAAATGTTGGCTTTCGCTAATAAAGAACAGCTTGAGTCGAGCCTTTCAATCTGTCTTGGAGAAACAGGAGCCAAAATGCAAAGTGTGCCAAGGCTGATCTTGTGCCCTTAATGGTGAGGCTGTGTGTCTGTAAATCTGTTGGTGGGTGAGAGACGTGTGGAGCGTGCTCAGTTAAATCAAGCACAGAAATGTGTATGGAACACTGTGGCGCAAACAACACAATGTAACCTGACACATGTTCACCCATACACGTCTACCCACGTATGCAAACACACCAAAACACACTCACACATACATATATACGCATACAGACACACACACACGTACGCACACAACACACACATATGCACACACACGTGGAAACACACACACAGACACTATGTGCATGCGCCCACACACACACATTGACACACACACATAGCACTGACACACACTCACTCATTCAGACAGAGTGGCACATCATCCGTGCTGCGAGGTAAATGGCTGCAGGCACGACTTATGAATATCTTGTGGCTCCGTCTCTGTCACTGGGTGAGATGGGAACCACAGAGAGAAATATGACCAATCTGCCATCACTAAAATAAATGCAATGCCACCTTGTTACCTCTCCTTGGAATGCATGCTAGGGTGCATTTTATGACACTACAGTCCTAGACTGGCAGCCATAATATGAACTCATATCAAAGCTTATCTTTACATGCTGTGGCAATTAGTACTTTATGTTTTACTGTCTTTTTAATAGTAAAGTGTTTCTCTGAAAGAGAATCTTGCTATTTTACAACACATCTAGGAAAAGGCACAGAGGTTGTTTTCTATCCTATGCCTATTTGCACACACACACACACACACACACACACACACACACACACACACACACACACACACACACACACACACACACAAACACATACACACAAACACACACACACACACACACACACACACACACACACACACACACACACACACACACACACACACACACACACACACACACACACACACAAACAAACAAACGTGTGTGTGTTGCCAGCTGTGCCAATAAGGGGGATTGCTGTAGCTGGGACAGGAGCAGGAGACAAAAGGCTCAGGCATCGGCAGTGTGCCAGGGCCATTCCCCCAGAGTGGGATAATTAAGGAGCACAGTGTGGTAGTGGCAGCCTCTTCTCCTCTCCCCTCCTCTCCTCTCCTCTCCTCTCCTCTCCTCTCCTCTCCTCTCCTCTCCTCTCCTCTCCTCTCCTCTCCTCTCCTCTCCTCTCCTCTCCTCTCCTCTTTTCTCCTCTCCTCTACCCTCCTCTCCTCTCCTCTCCACACACCAGATGGAGGGAGAACACAGGCTCACAAATATCAGTGTCACCGTCTCATAAAACATTCAATTTCAGAGCAGAAAGGAAGCAGAGACAGAAATAAGCACCTGAGAGAAATTGAGGCCAGAGCCGCAAACAGCAACGGGGTGAAGACAATGACAGCATTGCCCCTCGCTTACAGCCGGAGAAGGGCAGCTGCAAAATATGCCCACAGCACTTAAGACACAAGCTTACAGATTCTCAGAGGAGGTTCTGCACACTCAGAGGGGGGTCAGCTTTAATGACTTCAGATGTTGTCTGGTCTGTCCATTGTTAGAAAAACATTGGTTTGTACTGAAGTCAATAACCTGCAAGCACATACTAGCATAGGTTGACAATCAAGCCATTAAAGTCAAATTGTGAATATGAAATTGTATATATACATATATATACTTTTCATTAATGTTTTTGCTCTGATCTGTCAATTTTCTTTACCACTAAATAGTTAATGTGCACAATACTGAATAACAAATCGGAATTAGTATTCTTCCTTTATTTCGCTAGTCCCCCACACCCAGTCCAACGAAGTGCCCAGGGCAAGTAGAATTACTAGCAACAGCATCAAGCCAAATTATCTAGCATGCATTTTTAACGTATCCATTGCTGCACGACCCTTTGAACTAATGTTTCTCAGTCACTTCAACCCAACTGACTTTTACATTTTGAAATGATGAGATTACAATACCGTTCCCTGTTAGAGAAAATAAGGTAAAAAAATAAATTAAGGTTAACTTCAAGAAGAGAACTAAAACAGATGTTGATGGTGCGCTATATATTTACAATGCTTCTTAAATACGTTGTTACATTTCATTATCAGTGGCAACGGGCAAACATCATTGATCATGGCTGATCTCCCCTGCTCCTAGGCTTACCTACAATTTCAGAGTTCATCCCCACAGTGAACACTACTATGCACCCTGGGTGGGAAACATATGACATGATGCTATTGCAATGACCTATGAAAATGACTTTCAATGTAAATCATGTACAACAAGTTATAATGTCTGTGTAGCAGAAGAAGAATAATGCCATGAAAACAGACAAGAATCAGTGATTATTTTTATATTAATCCAGTGTGCCACAATGTGCTTAGATTCGTGCGATGTATATGATTTTCTTGTGGATTTTAATCATTAGAAATTTGTTAGATAGGGGACAACACAAAAAGTTATGAAGAAATTATGTGCACGTCAAATTGTTGTTGAAATCTGTTTAATGGGCCTACATCAAGACAGCTACAGTGTAGAAGTGCACTGGTATTGCGGGCCGGATGGATGGATAGATGGATGGTTGAATAGATGGATGGAAGGATAGATGGAGCGGAAGAATGAACATGGTTGACAGCGGACCCTGAGTGCAGTCAGCAGGGGGCATAAGGAAGATGGACCAGATGGGCCAGGCCATGTTCTCAGAGAGGGGCAGATGTCTAGAGATCCTTTATGCTACTGTGTTGACTTCCTACACACACACAGCCCTCCAAAGCCCAAGTCTTGTTTGCCTTGCACAGAGAGATCTGCTTTGAATGTGGAATGTGCTTAAGACTGCTTCATTTGTAAATTTATTTTTAAGGTTTATATCCAGTGTGTTCTGTTGCTCCGTGGTAACTTCATGTCTGCGTAAGAAACAACACAAGTCATACCGATGCCCTTGAAATACAGATGTCACCAGGTTTTATTGTGTCTGTGACCAGACAATGATGCAGGTGTGGTGGTAAGTAGTGAGCAGACAGACAAAAGGTCAAATTCAACAATTTATTAAATATTTAAAATTACAAAAATGGTGCACCTGTATCAAAAACTTGTCGACATCCAAACAACACAATTAATGCACCCACTTTATTCTCAATTGCAGTTGAGGGAGCATCATGATTTGTGGATGGTTTAATATGTCAGGTTATGGACAACTTGCCATCACTGCAAGAAAAAGGTAGGTCCCAAGCTTATCATCATTTCAACAGGATCACGACCAGCACCCATAGAGATGCATAGAGAACCCATAGATGCATAGAAATTCCCTAATGAAATGGCCTAATTGAAAGAAGAATGGGCTATACCTCCTAACTCTTGTGTATATCTAATTCATATTTACCAGGTGCCCCAGGTTGAGTTTATTCCTGACAAAGGAAGGTTAAACCAGTGATCAATCTCAAAGGTTCACTTAGTTTTGCACACAGTATTTTGGATGCATCATGTATCATTTTCAACAGAGACATGACATGAAATAGTTTATTTTTCAGTATTAGCTTTAGCGCATTGTGTTCATGTTCACCAGTGACTTAGATGAAGATCAGATCACATTTTATGACAAATGTATTCAGAAAACCATGACATTCCAAAAGGTTCACATACTTTAAATCACCACTGTATTTTATGTAGTGTATTTTTTTATTGTGTACTATTTGCTACACTGTTGGTAAACACTATGTATCCCACCTATTGTTAGGCAATTTGTGACATGACTGGTGAAATCACATTACCATAGTAGACAGAACACATGCATAGACATGCACTGCCACAAAAACACTTGCATGTACAGACAGATGCATGCACGTAAGTACGTGCATATGTGTGCACACACATACAAACACAGATGATAAATACAATACGGACTGTTGCATTCACACACACACACACACACACACACACACACACACACACACACACACACACACACACACACACACACACACACACACACACACACACACACACACACACACACACACACACACACGTATAAATAATCTACACTCAGACAAACCAGAGACCACAAAGTCTCTGAATCTCCACAACATTACAGGAGAAATATTATTCCTCAGCAGTCCCAGAAAACACTAAGACAGATATTTTTGGAGCTTTGCTTAATGCTACACAAACGAATGTAGCCAAGAATGAGAATAGCAAATATGCAATCTGGTTCAGCTGCTGATATGGCATTTAAGTTACAGCTTCTGTACCTGATTTATTTATAAACCTCTGTCTCAGAGGCAACGTGAACCATTATTAAATCATTATTTTATTCAGGAAAACTAAAGACACTAGTGTGTACTGCAAGGCTACATCCGTAATGATGATGGCTGTAATGTCACATGTCTGTTCATCACTTGGGTACAGATGAACAGACTTGATGATGCTGGAGTCACTGGTATAGCCGATCGGTCCAGATCAACAATGTGTTCCAAAACAACCCAAATCTCCATCTGTGGAAACATGTGAGTCATCATGAGGAACACTGGTGCATGCCACTCTCTGCTCTCTCCTCTCCTCCTCTCCTCTTCTCTTCTCTCCTCTCCTGTGCCCACTGTGGCTGATGCCAGAGAGAGGGAGAAAGGGAGGAACAGAGCAGTCAGCTGAGTTCTGCACTTTTATCAGTTTGGAAAAAATGGAAGTGCTGCCCCCTGGTGGGTAAACAGGGCCACACAGCGGGACTGTAAATAACAGCTTTCCAAGACCATTCTCAGCCCCTGTCACCTGCACATCCAAATAGGACAGAAAACAGGCCATACCTGACACATCAAAGGAGGTCATTCGGCTCAGTCATTCAACTACATTACCACATTCCAGTATTTTGATTACGTAGTCTTATTATTATAAAAACTATTTCCTGTTACTGAGGATTTGCCTGAGCTTTGGCACTGCTGATGGCTCTACTGTGGTAGGTAAGCAAATAAAGGCCTCTCACACCGGGATGTCCACGGGCGAATCCTCCAGACTGGCTTAAGTAATCCCCTTCTGGTGCAACTCCTCCTGAACCCGTGTGAGGTAACCTGAATCTGGGCATCCAAAGCTGAGTGAAGACACATCATCGATATGTATTAATGGAACTGATTATAATACTTATTTTAATTTATAGTATATAAATTGTTCTGTTTGCTTTGATACTGTTAATCTGATAGCTGAATAGTAGATGTCACTGAATATTTTTATTTCTGCCACCACCTGATTGGTAGCTTGTGATGCACGCACACGCACACACACGCACACACAAACACACACAAACACACACACACACAGACACACACACAAAGAGAGAGAAAGAGAGACAGCAAGAGAGACCATGACTTTTGTCGCTCTGAATATAGAAAATTCATAATGGAGTATGGCTGATGGCACAGTTTGATCAGGTGTTTTTTTCACTGTGTAAGGTGGCCAACACTTTAGCTAGTGATGCAGTAGCAATGTCACAGCACAGTTAGCACCATATGGAGTGAGTGCTTACAGAGCAGGGCCTCCACCAATGCTGGTCTTGTGATGGATGTCATTCCAGGTGATGGCACTGGTGGTGGCTGAGGTTCCAGTGGTGAAGACCCTTAGCAGCTGCAGTCTGCCATCACTGACACTGTAAACATGGGCCACTACACAGCCTGCTGTTGGGATGAAGGAGGCTGGTGGTACTACAATTGATTCATCATTCATCAGCAAAGAGAGAAGTGTGACATAATGTTGACACCTAACTATTTCTTCGTTTGCAGTGTGTGTGTCCGTGGATCAGCTCCAGTCGAGTGTGCTGTTCTACCAGTTAGACAACAGGTCCTTGAGGAAATAAAATGTGAACAATACCTTCTCATTTACAGGACAAGGACAACTACTTCTAATTTTTTTGATTTATTGATTTTGGTGACACATTACCAAATTACGCTCAACTTTCTTATTTACAGGACAGGGATGTGGTGGCACATATTGTTGTATTATTTTAAATAATTATTAACAATAATATTTCTATCTTCATCAGAGTACACACTGAATCACTTTGAAAATCTCCAGTGCTGTTGGTGATCCTTAATGCACCTGTTCTTTTTGCATGGTGGTTAGACACAGCAGGTGGCAGTACCTTTTTGTGATGCATGAAGGGCTCCATCTTTTGCAGTGAACATGATACTGATGTATTTGTATGTCTGCTACACAGTTATTAGAACAAACATTCTGAATCATCTTCTTTATAATACAGTGTATATTATTGCATATTACACTGTGCATATCTTGTTGTATTCCTGTTCTTCTATATTTTGAGTTTACCACTGATGCTCTTACATTTTTTGATCCATGTAGTGACCACTGTCGTACTAAGAGGACATGTTACTCTTTAAAAACTGTGTGTGAACTTTACCCAGTAATTTCTTTGCGGCAGAATTGAAGGCACTGATGGGTTGAGATGAGAGAGAGTTCAAGAGACAGTGATACATACCGTAGGACGAATGTATTTGTGTGTGGTTGCAGATTGTGATATATTTTTTGAAGAACTTTATTGTTGTAAAACAGTATTTATACCTACTTATTAAATGTCTCCAATTGAAATATTCTGCATTTCATAAGAAAATAAACTAAAAATTAAAGTCTTTAGTTTCTCATAACAGTTTGAAAAGTTTGACATAAAAGTAGTGTATTACAGCATGAATGAACACCCAAGTTCAAAATTATAATTCCCAGAGAACTATCTCATGAATGTATCCCATTGAAGACCAAATGTGATAACATACTGTATTGACATGAACTTGTGGCTAAGTTTAGAGGGAGAAAAGATTAGAGGCTATTAAGGTCTCAGATTTGTCGGAACTCTCCCAGGCGACTTGCTGAGTGGCAGGTAGAGTGACAGGAGAGAACAGAGAAGACTGGAGTATTTGTAGAAGACTGGAGTATTTGTAGAAGACTGGAGTATTGAGAATTCCTAAAAGGTGGCTTTTGTGCAGGTCTGCTTGGATGAACCACTGCACGTCGGATGAAACATAATTGGGATATTTTTTGGGTCATTTTAAGGTGAGTCTTGTTAGGGCATAGCAGGAAAATCCATCCATCCATGAACAGAACTTCAATTCAATAAGAAGCACTAACTTGTGCTTGTACTTTATTTGCCAACACTTAACATATTTGTTTTAAATGCAATGGACTTTTTAGTGCAAATGGCACATAATATTGTGAATTTGTGAGAACTGAAATATACAGTTTAGTAAATAATTATTACTTTATATTAAGGACCAGACTATATTTTTAGTGAGTCATTCACAGCGCGGATGTTTTGCTTGAATGATATTCTTTGATACCTTCTGGACTTGTTTTAATATGCACAGCCCCTGAGTGACCACAAACCACAGGAGCAGGATAACAGTATTAAGCCTTGACACAGCCGACCCTCATTGACTGCCGGAAGCCACTGACTGCAGTGGAGAGTAAGTGTAAGTGTGAGCTTATCTGCTACGAGAAACAGATGCCAGAGGTTCCTCTGGCTTGATGGAGAACTCGTGCGAGACCCTGTGCCGTTCACTGGTTGCCCACAACGGCCTTCAGTCCGAGAGCGTGGACATCTCCCAGTCCGTCCTCTACACCTCTCTCATGGGGCTGCTGCTCGTGGCCGACAAGAAGGTCAGTGCTCAGAGGGGGGCAAGCAATATATATTGCCTTAGGCGAAGGTGTAAAGTGAGGGTTTTTGCTTGGGGCCCTTACGGGGAGTCTAGAATCACCTCTGCCCTTTGGTTTTGACAGCCTAGTTTAGTTAGATGCATGTAAAATGTTAATTAAACCACAAATGTACCTAACATAAGGGTGTGAAGCATAAATATAATAGAGCCTTTTGGGTGTGTTTAAGCTTAGAATACAGTGTATAGTCTCAGCACAGGACGGACACACACACATACTGTGCTCGCACACGTGTCTTGACACCTGTAATCTGTTCTTGCCCCTCCCTTGACTGGATGAAGGTGTCTCTGTGTTGCCCTCTGTGCTCTGTATCCTCTGCATCTGCTTTAATGGGATCAGTGGGATAAAATTAGACACACAACTCTGCATGCAGGGATAGGCTCACAATTAAAGGCAGAGTACAAGGAATGTCACAAAAGTGAATACACCCTTCACATTTCAGCAAAAAATGTGCTACATCTTTTCAAGGGACAATACTACACAAATAAAACTTCAATATCTTTTTCGGTAATCAGTGTACAGCTTGTGTAGCTGTATTAATTTACTGTTCTCTGAACTTTACACAAAGGCATTTTTGTATAGGCTACATAGCAGGCCACAAAAGTGAGTCTTGACACAAATTGTGTCAAAATGGTTGCTTTTTTGAGTTAGCACCATTCTGATCTACCACTGCCCTAATATGAAATTCACCAGAGCTGCACAGGTTGTTTTTGTGATCCTCTTCCATTTCTCCATTATGATATTATATGCACCTGGCAGATGTTAGACACTGGTGCTCCTTCATCTCCTGCTTAAGGATGCCCCACAGGTGCTCAATATGGGTTTAGGTCTGGAGACATACTTGGCCAATCCCTTCACTTTCAACTTATTTAAGAAGGCAGTGGCCATTTTGGAGGCATGTTAGGGGTTGTTATCGTTTTAAAAAAAACTATTGTGTGTTCCAGTTTCTGAAGGGGGTGCATCATGTTCTGCCTTAGAATTCCACAGCACATGTTGGAATCCACAGTTCCTTCAATGAACTGCAGTTTCCCAGTGCTGGCATCATTGAAACAGCTCCAAACCATAATGCTACCACCACTGGTCTCAATTGTAGGCATGGCACAATTATAATGGCACTGTTAAACAGGCTGTTCAGCAAACAGTTTCCAGGCTTTTTTGTGATCAAGCCTTTGTGATGAAAGCCTGTAAAAGAGGCTTTCATCTGGAAGGATGGCCATGCAAACCAAGTTGTTGCACTGTGTGCCATATTATTTTAGCTCTGACAGGCTGACCTCCCACTTCTGCAACCTCTGCAGCAATGCTGGCTGCACTCATGCGTTTATTTTTTGAAGCGAACTTGTGCATCTGACACTGAGTGTATGGAAACAACTTCTTTGACGGATCCTGTCAATGCCTGTTCTGACAATGCACTTGTTTTGGAAAACCACTTCATCACTCTGGCCATGATGATGTAACTTGGTTTCATGGTGCTGCTGATCTTTTATAGCATATCCATCATTGTGTAAAGCAACAATTCCATTGCTCAAATCCTCAGCTTTCTTTTTGACCATGAGGAGCCATGTTGGTCATCCAGTGGATAGTATGAGAGCATTACAGCCAACACATTAAAATGAATAGCTGTAATACACAACACACAAATTTGTATAGTCCAGTTCAGCAGACCAAAACACAAACATGCTTACACAAGCACAAGCGGCTTTTCAGGGCTGAATGATATGTACAGTTATCATTCAGGGTGTACTCACTTTTGTGGTCTGCTATTTATACAAAAATGCCTGTGTAAAGTTGTTTTCAGAGGACAGTAAATTAACACTGCTAGACAAGATCTACACTGACTGCTCAAAAACATATCCAAGTTTCATTTGTGTAGTATTGTCCCTTGAAAAGATATAGCACATTTTGAAATTACATGCTGAAATGTGAAGGGTGTACTCACTTTTGTGAGATACTGTACATGGGACAGTAGTCTCCTTTTGATGAGTACTGTTAAAAAACCCTAATTCTGTCTCCTTGTTTCTGAATCGTTATCCCACACAGGCAGACATTCCACTGGGAAGTGGACAAGTTGGCCTCCGAAACGTAGGGAATACAGTATGTCCTCCATTTCCATATAAATCCTCATAATTATCTTACATGGTGTGTGTAACCATCTGTTGTTTGTCATGTAGTAGGTAAATATTGTTCTAGTATCTAAAATGAATCAGTGATTTAATCTGATTAAAAACCCCTTTGCAATTTTATCTTATGTCTCATACAATTTTCTCTCTAACTCATCCACCCCCTTTTTTCTTCCTCAAATTACCCAGTGTTTCTTGAATTCAGTAGTCCAATGTCTGTCTCACACACGTGGTCTTCGGGACTACTGCCTCACCAAGGCCTATCTCCAAGACAAGCACTCAAAGCAGGAGCCTGTACTTATGAATGGTATGTATGTACCTCTGTTTCATGCTCCCAGCCAACCAGCCTATTTATTTTTTTATTGCTGAAACATTTCTACTTCATTGCACTGAAATGGAGTACATTTCAGGCAAAAAAGAGTCAGTGTGTGTTTTTCTTTAACTTTACTGTAATTAGTTTTCATATGTGCACCTCAGGTACTTAGTTTTCTACTCCAACTTGCTTTTCCTCCTTTTCTGATTTCTTTTGTCTTCTGCTCCACTGCCACTGTATCACCTCTTTCCACCCCCCCCCCCCCCCCCTCCCCACCCCTTCCCCCAGCATTCACTCAGGTGCTGTCCAGACTGTGGGACACTGAGGGAAAGGACACAGTGGTGAATCCCAGCAGGTTCTACAGTGCCTTCAAGGAAGCCGTGCCTTACTTCAGTGGCTACAGGTGGGGCTGCTGGGCTAACTACTCACACCTTTGGCCTTCCAACTGCAAAGGCGGTATTACTGTTTACTGTTTACCATATTACTGTTATATCTATCACTATTTCCCTCACGGCTCTTTGTCAAAATAACATAATAAACAAACAAAGCATGTATCACATGGTTAGCTCAGGTTACTAACTAGATGAAGCAATCAGTAAGAAAAATACAGTGTGTACTATTTGATGCTGCCAGAATTTTGAAATAATATACTAAAAGCATAAATATACATGTGTGACATTTCATGAGATGAAGGTCTTTGTATAACACACAATACATTATACATTCTGTACACTGTATTTTTTTTTTAAATCATGTAGTGTACAGAGTCATGGATCTCTCCTTTCACCTCTAATGTTCTATATTTCTCCCTTCCTTTCCTATCACTCTCTCTCACTCTCTCACACTCTCACTCTCTCTCTCCCTTTCTCTTTCTGCCATGTCTCTTTTTCTGGTTAGTCAGCAAGATGCTCAGGAGTTTCTGCGGTTCTTGCTGGACAGACTACACACAGAGATCAATCGCAGACCCGCCAAATGTCCACCTGGAACAGACACAGCAGAGCCAAAACACAAATGCTTCAGGTACAGAAGCAACACCAGATTCATAAAATAAATATACAGTGTACCTCTGTGACATGCATTTTTATACCATTTTCTCCAGACTATCTGAACAGGCTGCTGTCATGTGGAAGAAATACCTTCAAAGGGATGACAGCAGAATTGTTGGTTAGTTCTTATTATCTACATGACATTACATTATTTATGTAGCGTGGTGTAGTGGAGATAGTTGTTGTTACAAAACTTTTTGTAGGGTTGAGTTCTCAGTTTATGGGCACTGACAAATACTAAAACAAGTGCAGAATCAGAAAATTTAGCAAAGCCAGTGGTGAGGTGTCATGGCAGCGGCCTTTTCTTCTCATATAATGACTACATAGCGTGAAGCACCATGCTATATATGATCAACCAAGTAAGCCCTAAAATTAATGACATGATCACATTTCCAATAACAGACATTCTGCTCTATTTTAATAACCAATGACACAATTTTGCAAAATGTCATGCCATCTCACTGCTCCCCATACTGACCAAGTCTCCCGTCCCCTCCGCCCAGATCTGTTCTCGGGTCAGTTGCGCAGCTCGCTGCACTGTTCCGTCTGCTCACATTACTCCAACACATTCGATGTGTTCTGTGACCTGTCCCTACCTATTCCCAAGGTATAGTCCACTTTTCTGCTCTGTTTCTGGCTCTGTCAAAATACGCTCCCCATGTAGTGTGCTATATAGTGTATCAGTTGGCTAATTAACTACATAGTGCATTTATGTAATGAATGAATGTTTTGGATTTGCCCTCTGTCACTAACCCTGGTGTGTCCTGTATTTCTGGTGTTCTGACATGTGGTGTGCCTGCTCTCCTGCCCTTTTTTAGGGAAGTGGAGACAAGGTGTCACTCAAGGAGTGCCTCGACCTCTTCTCACAAGTGGAAAAGCTTGATGCAGAGAATGCACCCGTATGTTTGGCATGGCCTCGAAGTTATAAGAAATGTTTCTAGACATATTTAAAGATGATATTGAACATGCATATTATGAACACTGTCACTGAGGTAAATGCTATTTCTTTAGTTCTTAGCTTCACTGTATAAATTGTAAGTTTGAATTCTCATTGGCTGTTTGGCAAGTGGCCCTCCTTGAGTTCCATTTCTAATGATTTTTTTCTTTTTCTGGTGTGTGCGCGCACACACATATGTGTGTGCGTGTGTGTGTCTGTGTCAGTTGTGTGAGAGGTGTTGTCGTCGAACAGCAAGCACCAAAAGACTGACCATTCAGAGGTTCCCTAAAGTCATTGTCATACGTATCCACCTATCTGCTTACACCACAGCAACTTAACTACTGATGAACGTCTACAGAATTGCTCTGGTGATCTGCGAGCATAATAAGAGTTGTTGTATATGACACTGTTGTTGCTATGTTACTTATTGTTTGTTGTTGCTATGTTACTGTACAAAGTAGACTTGACTTCAATACTCAGATCTGAATCGGTTTACCACATCGAGGTACTCCATCAGCAAAAGCACAGTCAGTGTGACTTTCCCAATAAACAACCTGGACCTGGGCCCATATGGACCTGTGGATTGTGGTAGGAACCTTTCTTTTTTACATTTTAAATTAAGCACATTATCACCTCCTTACAAAAGCTTTGCATGTCAGCAATCATATGAGAAATATTAAGAGTAGAGTAGAATAGAATAGAATAGAATAGAATAGAATAGAATAGAATAGAATAGAACAAAACTTTGGAAGGTTTGGAAGGAGCTCCCTTCCGGAGACTTGAGATTCCAACAGCAAAGCACCAAATCACAATACAGATAACAATAAAAGTATAAAAATATTATGTTACTTAGCACGCTTATGTTACCGATGTTATTTGGTGTAGGATAGGATAATGACTACATGTTATAGTGGGTGATAGATCTAAGACCATTCTGATTTCATTCTTAGGGCCAGTACTATATAACCTTTATGCAGTCTGCTACCACTCGGGCACTGTAAACATGGGCCACTACACAGCCTGCTGTCAGGATGAAGATGGCTGGTGGTACTACAATGACTCCAGGTGGGGTTTATGCGTGTTATCATTCAGCAAACAGAGAAGTGTGGTATAATGTTGATACCTAAACTTTTTCTTCTTTTGCAGTGTGCAGCAAGTGCCTGTGGATCAGCTCCAGTCGAGCCAGGCCTATGTGCTGTTCTACCAGTTAAACAACAGCTCCTTGAGGAAATAAAATGTGGACAATAACTTCTTGTCTACAGGACAAGGACAACTACTTCAAGAAGATTTTTTTAATTTATTGATTTTGATGACACATAGAACCAAATTGCACTCAACTTTCTTATTTACAGGACAGGGATGTGGTAGCCTGGTAAACCCGCCCCTCGTACTTCATTTCATTTCGTGCAGAGGGTCTGGAACAGAGTCCGTCAGAAACGATTTGCTGGAGGTGTTGGATTTGCTGGAGGACTCTGCTGAAGTTTTTAAAAAGTGCATCTGCCTTTACCCAAACGCTAACGCCTGGTCGTCACGTATGCAATTAGCCTACCTATGCACTACAATTCAAATGTAGCACACAAGGTCAACGTCACAGCTAACGAACACACCCTCTGTTCGCTGATTGGACCGTTCGTGCTGGAAGTCCCCAAATGCTCCCCAAGAGCGTCCTGACCAGACCCTCTGCACGAAATGAAATGAAGTACGAGGGGCGGGTTTACCAGGCTAGGGATGTGGTGGCTAGGGTTGCAAAATTCCGGGAATTTTCAAAGTTGTAAACTTTCCATTAGAATTTTTGGGAATTAATGGGAATTTTCAGGGAATTAACAGGAATAAACTTGGAATTATCAAAGTTATTGATTATCATAGGTTAGGGGCATCAACATAATTTGTAGAAAAAGAATATTGTAGCATAATCTTGGCTAAAATAACATAGTATGCTGTTCCTAGTTGGACATAGGACACTATTTTCTGCAGAGCCATTGAGGCCACACCCCCCACATGCATTTTGCATTCCTCTATCACATGCACAATAACTTCTAGAATTCTGAAGAGCCCAAAGCTACTTTTCTGAGCTCACAACACATACAGACTACTGAAACCACACATTTCAGCTAGAGGACTACATTCAGTCAAGAAAGTTTTGGGGATATCATGAGGAACAAATAAATCAGAGTAATATGTTTTAATTGTCTCCCTTTTGCAATAATGCCTGCTTATGACAAAATAAAATGTTTATATTTATGTTGGCATATGACTCACAATAATTTCCATAAATTCCATAAATTCCAAAAATTCCCGTAATTCCTGTGCAAAGTTACCAATTTGAAAATTCCCAAAAATTCCCGTGCCAAAGTTTCCATGGAGATTTTCTGGAAACTTTTGGGAATTTTCCGCCTCTTTCACCCTAATGGTGGCACATAGAAGCAAAATTTGTTCAACTTGCTACCCTATTAGCTCATCTCTGGGTCATCTCCTGAGCTTCTCATATATAAATGACCATATTTAAAATAATATTTTGGAATTATTTTAAGTAATTATAAACAATAATATTTCTATCCACATCAGAGTACACACTGGATCATTCTGAAAATTTCCAGTGCTGTTGGTAATCCTTAATGCACCGGTTCTTTTGAAGAAGAGGTGCTCCATCTTTTGCAATGTACATGATACTGATGTGTTTGGACATTACCGCTATACACTGTTATTGAAACAAACATTCTGAATCATCTTCTTTACAAGACAGTGTACATTATTGTATACTACACTGTACATCTTGTATTCTTGTTTTACTACATTTTGAGTTTACCACTGATGCTCTTACACTCATATTTGGTTATATGGCAAAAAAAAAAAATATCGTGTTTCTGTATGTACAGAGACTAATGGCATAGAGCACTGCAGCTAACATAACATTGTTTTGATTATAGGGTGTAGGCCTGCAAGAGATAGGCCTATATGCATGATGTAAAAGTCCATCATGTTGGCTATGATGGTCAATTTATTATTCGGCCTAATATCAGTAAAAAAAATCTTTTCCAAATGTATAGCATTAATGTTGCCTATTTTAAAAAGCAAAACATTACCTGCGTATTCTAAACAACTCGCAAATTCTTACTTATTTACCTGGACCAGTTAACCACAAGGGCGGGTGAAATACACTCCTTGCGTGGCATTGTGGAAGTGGGAGGAGATTAAGACCCTGGTAGGGAGAAGAAGGAAAGAGGACACGCCACAAATTGAAACGGTAATTATTTGCCTTTTATCTCAATCAAGCCTGAATTCCACGGAACACACACACACACACGTCCTTGCCGATGAACACTTAAAGTGTATGATTTTTCCTGCGCAAAATTATTACTACTTCGAAACATAATGGTCTACAATCAAGTTCATCTAAGTTGGTTGACGCGTAGCCACCTTGTTAGCTTCCCTTGTTGCTTATCTGGCTTATTAACCCACCGACAACTCAGTTGCCGCTTTAAAAATCAATTGTCTGAAGTTTAAGGTGAATTCAACTGCGGGTTCAGGTTTGACTATATTCTGTGACATGCAGGTAGCTTGTGGCTAAAATAGAGAGAATGTCGCTAGCTGGCAAACAAAAAAACAAAAAGGTTAGCTAGCTCAGATATTGTCCTAACAACCGTGCAAGCTAACCTTAGCTGCTAACGAAGTAAGGTATGATAACAGGGCTACCCTGTTACTTGCCTTTTCTGAAGTTTTTGATCGCAGCTTGTGTTCAGTTTTTTATTACCATAATATTGTTGATACTCCTTGAAATACAGTGGGTACACTATTCACATGTTTGCCTCATCATACGCAATATTAGGTAATCCATCTAAGCAATGACCTGCCAGTCTGTGGCTAAGAAGCTAGCTACTTAACAGCCTAACCTGGACTCCTTAGCCAGTGTGTCGGCCAGCTAACAGTGTCTGTCGTGTTGATTTTGCATCGGCATTGTATTTAAAAGACTATATTCGTGTTGCTTTGATGTTGCCAAGACATATTGCTAAATTAGTTTAGAATTCAGCTTTACTATAATCTGAATCTTTAGTTAGTCCATATGATCTGCTTCAAATATTTCATCTAAGTTGTCCTATGTCTTGCCGGCCGGTTTTGAACTTTGCTGTTCTCGGCTAGCCTGTGTGCTAGCAACAGTTCTTGGGTTTTTTGAACTAGCACTTAAGTTGGTAACCTGCTAACTGGCTAATGTTAGCTCCACAAGACAAGGCGACGTGGCGTATAAATAACTGATCAAAACAAGTAAGTCTGTCTCCAGTACAACACGGATTACTTTGTTTTATGAAATAAGCAGCAGACATGATGACTTTCGCAATGTTAAACATCAATTTAAACCAGTATTTTACTTCGAAATGCTTTGGGTGCGGTGGGGCGTTGCATAGGCCTTGCTAGGTTACTGTGGCCCGATAAGCACTGGGCAAAAGTACTTTATCTCGTCGAACTGGTGTTTCGTAAACATAGCTGTCTTGGTGAGCACTGAAATGTCATTACTGAGTACGTCTGGAATACAATAATTATTTGGAAATAAAAATACATGCAATATATATTTCTTAACGCTTCCTTAAACAACATAATGTTGTTTCCGGTCAGTCCATACTTCCGCATTTGTACTTCCGATTTATTAAAATCTGTTTGGAAAGGGAGCCGCTAACTTGGCCTTTGCTTTAAATGTCAGTTTTCTCATTGTAGCTCGTTTTCACCTGTCATGTTTTTGTAATAATAGTATGTTTTATAAATGTATGCAGTGATGCATATCCACCCCGTGGTTTATTTAAATATGACAGAGTTCTTCTAAAAAGGCCCTCCATGTTAGAAGTCAACATTTTGTCAATGATTTACAATATTGGTATCTATTTATATTTCCCATCGTCAAAATGAAGACATTGACATAGAATGTTTTGCTTTTTGGTTAGCTCACGAGTCACACACAACATAAACCTCTCACATTGGTTAGATCTTATGTGCGGTAGCCTACCACAATCAAAAAGTTGTGCAGTTCTTCAATGTCGACTTGAATTACTTGACCATTACTAGTCTGTTTAGCTAACACCCTGACTGTTTACCTCACTGGGTTTTGGCCCATCTCTTTTCTTAGATGGCTGCCATTCGTAAAAAGCTTGTGATTGTTGGGGATGGAGCCTGTGGAAAGACCTGCCTTCTTATAGTTTTCAGCAAAGACCAGTTTCCAGAAGTTTATGTGCCCACCGTGTTCGAAAACTATGTGGCTGACATTGAAGTCGATGGTAAACAGGTAAGCGACCTTATATTCTTCCCTGTAGCTTTTTGAGCGTGCCCAGTATTTTTTTTTACATTATGAGACTATTACACCAAATTACAGCAATAAAAGGTATCTGATTGAAGTGTAGAATTACTGTTTACGGTATTTTAAACTTATTCCAAACATGTTGAAGTGTGGCTTTTGTGTTTTCTGCAGTGCATAAAGGATTTTTTAAATATCCTACAGGCCTCACCAAAGACTGATTACGATGTATTCCTGAATGAAATGAAGTCAGTAGTGCTTCATCTTAGCGTAGATGATTTGAAATCCGCTCAGGCTTTAAAATCCTCTTGTGTAGGTAGACTAGCCTTGGGTTTTGGGTGGAAGTGCTAGTATTGACATGGACACCCCTTAATTTGTGGACAAAATGTATGTGCACCCCCATCTGTGAAGACAGTTGCAAGGGGAAAGGAAAGGGCCACTGGCATGTTTTTGACCCCAAAAATTAATTTGTCATGCATCAGCTTCCCTTTGTGGGAGGCATTGGAGAAATGTGAAGTTTATGGCCGGGGAAATTTCACAACCTCCTGCTGCTAGCTGGTGTCCCTCGAGATGAGAAGTTTAGAAATGGCTGGATCCAAACATTGAGTTTGTCTTCAGCTGAGATTTCTATTTTTGCCCTTACCTGGCAGCATGTAATGTCAGTTGGCATCAGAATAATGTGTCCGAGCTGTGAAAGTTGACATAATGAACCAAACATTCAACTGTGTTCATACATGAGTCATATTGCCGTGCAGTCATGTCGAGGTGATGGAAAACTAGCACAGAGAAGCTAAAGGAAGTATAATGCGCTGAAAAATGTAACAGTGATGCTCAATATATAGTTACTCATAAGCAGGCTTTACTCTGCCAGCTCTTGCAACTTTGTGGAGTGTACAGTCCCTCAAGAAAATAAAGCAGCTAGTGTACAGTTTGCATGCTTTTCACGTGTGGAAAGCAGACTATAATGTCCAATTGTCGTGCAGTGTTAATATATATATTACTCATCCATATCCATTTTCCATTGACTGTCATGAATAATCTGTACTTGTGTGTGCCTCATAAGTGTGCAATGCATTAACAATTGCATATCCAAATATATGTATACTGCCTTCCTCTATTGGAGGATGATTTGGATAAAAGTCTCAGCAAGGTGTAATGTAATGCCTGTGATCACTATAGTTCATGATTGTTGTTCAAAGAGCTGTTTTATTTAGGTATGTTTTTTGCATCCTGGAAAGATAACTGGAGAAACTATCTATCTGTGTTCAGGTTGAGCTGGCGTTGTGGGATACTGCTGGACAAGAGGACTACGACAGATTAAGACCGCTCTCCTATCCAGACACTGATGTCATACTAATGTGCTTCTCAATAGACAGTCCTGACAGTTTGGGTAAGCTCTGTGAACATTTTGACTGACAAAAGTTTAAAAGCATTCTTTTGCGTTTACAGTACAACACAAACTCTATATAATAAAGATCATTATTGATGCCTTATATTTCTCTGCAGTTCTACAAGCCACCATGATGGGACAATGAAAAGTGAAAAGTATACAGTAAAAAGTATAATGTGTGGAAAGTCAGGAGCAGGGTATTTACATAGCAAGATCACTACTGATGGAGCTGCTCCAGCTTAGCAGCACACACTCAGTTGTCAGCAGCTCTGGCCTACAAAGGCAAAGTGCAGTAACTATGCAAACATAAAAACTGAGAAACATGCCTTCAAAGTTGTCATACTGCTCAGCCAAACATGTAGTAGGTGTAATAGTGGTGATGCTTTTATGTATTTTCTTAATAATAAACATAGGAACAAGCACGAGATTTAGTAACAAGACAAAGGAAGTGTTAAGTCAGTTTTCAGTTTTGACAAAATATGTAGTTATTGCCTTCTGGCTTTGTAGGGCAGAGCTGTCTGGTTGTATTGTTACCTATAAATCACTTTTTTTTTTAATTGCAGAAAATATTCCAGAAAAGTGGACTCCGGAGGTGAAGCATTTCTGCCCAAATGTGCCTATTATCCTCGTGGGCAACAAGAAAGACTTGCGCAACGATGAGCACACACGAAGGGAGCTTGCCAAAATGAAACAGGTATCTGTCACATTACCCCTCCCACCCCCACCCAGACAGATAAGTTCAGTTCTGAACTTGATCATGTGTGACCCTCTGTATATCGCTGTGTGTAGCCCTCTTTGCTCTTATGGTCTCCCAGACAGCCTGTGGTATGGGTCATCTTTTCAGATGTTTTCACTCTTTTTTTTGTAAATGCTTACTACTTACAAATACTTACTGATTAGTTACAATAACACAGTATGCTATGGTGCTTAAAGATGCAGTGTGAGTTCTGGATTTGTTAAAGGCTGTTGATTTTTAAGCTCAGCAGACCATACAGTTACACTCTTCTGTGTTTTTGAGTAAAAAAACTTGAACTGACAGTTATATTAAAGGACAGTTTCGGTAATTTTCAACATGCAGCATCATTGCAGAAGCTACCCGAGACCTGCCTGTACCAAAGACGCAAGAAATTTCAATCCAACCCATGTAGGTCTCCTTAAATGGAGAGTTAGCACTGACAGCTAACCCATGGTGGCAGAACTTAGCATCTTAACATGCTCCAATTCTCAATGCAAAAGTTATGCAACATACAGCTGCATGTTGTAAATGACCAAAATCATCCTTTAACATGAAAAGCTAAGTTGGAAGTTCATGGAATTAGAATTCCAAATGGCACCCTTGATCCTAAATTTAAAATTTGCAATCCCTATAAAAGGTCTATATATGCTTCTGATAAACAAACTACATCACGTGTTAGTTACTTTATTGACCATTACTGACTCATTCTGTCATTTCATGTTAACAGGAGCCTGTAAAACCAGAGGAGGGAAGGGACATGGCCAACCGCATCAATGCCTTCGGTTACCTAGAATGCTCTGCCAAGACAAAAGACGGTGTGAGGGAGGTCTTCGAGATGGCCACCAGGGCCGCACTGCAGGCCAAGAAACGTGGCAAGAAAAATGCGTGCCTGCTGTTATAGAAGCCTCCACTTGGAGCAGGAGGAGACAGGGGGAGGGGGATGAGGGAGAGGAAAAGAGGGGGGCAGAGAGAACACAGAAAGGAGAGGGATGGGAGGGGAGAGGATCGAGTAGGTGTATCTTTCTCGTGTGGATGCTTCATGAAAGGGGGTTGGAAGGTTTCAGCTGCTTGGCGCAGAGGCGCTGACTTCTTAGACACCCGTGAGTGGGGTTGATGGGAAAAGAAACGAGAGAGGCCAGATGTGGCCCATGAAGTGGCACACACTGTCGTAGTGCTTGGCTCAGTAAAACCAGTAGTCAGAGGGTGGGAGGGGTAGGAAAGGACTTGCGCTGGGATACATGGTTATTTTTTTTTTGTGGTTTTGACTCCCTTAACAAACCCCTTTATGCCTCACTTTTATAAATGGCTCTATGATAATTGGCTCCCATAGGTTTACGTACTGTCTCTAGTAGCAAGCTCAAACGGTCATTTTGTGTGTCCGAACGATTGTAAGTACGTTTGTATATGTTTGTATATGAATGTGAGTATGTGAATGCATATGTTGAATCTATCTGTTTCTCTTTCCTTTTTCTGTTTTGTTTCTTTGTGTGTGGATGTTGACAGTCTGACCCTCTGAATTTTAAGCACAGGGATGTCAACACTGCAGGATGGGTTTGGCCTGCTATTCTGCCTCCTCTCTGTTCGCTTCTCCTCTGGTAGCAGATGTCACAGAATATTCTGGATTTTTTTATTATTATTATTCCAATATAGTGATTCAAACCATTTGCAGTTCAGGTATATTTAAAAATCTATCAACATCTTTTTTTTACATTTAGATGTAAGGGCCATTTTGCTCATAAAGTTTGCAAGAGTGTGTTTTATAAGCTTGCCTGTGTGTAGATTTTTAAATAACTGCTTTGGTTTGATCACCTGTTGACTTTTGATGTTCAGTGGAGGAGTATAGCACAGTACTGTATACCAAGAGTAACTGACACTCAACATTTAGTCTTCGTGTCAGAAATGGTTATGATATTTGTACTTGATATTAAAAGTTGCAAATTGAAAATGGCATTTTACTTTTATGGCACGCTTTTGAGTGGAATTTTGAGTTAGTGATATTTGTCTGGTTCTGTGTGCTACTCCCTCCATTCTTTTATCTTTTGAATATAATGTTACGTATGATTAGTATTATTATTACCAGTAATAATAATATTATTCTCTATTTTCTTTCAATGCTCTTGAACTGTGTATTTAACCCTGTGTGAATTCTACTGGCCTTTCCTAAAGCAGTTACTACTCCCTAAAACCAATCTTCAGAATCCTTATCATGAGAAAGATTTAGATTTTAAACCATTGAAAGTGCATATATTATTGTTTTAATTGGAATTCATTCTGAAGAGATTAATTGCAAATGTGTTGTATGAAAAAATATTCTGGTGCATTTGACTTTTTTTGTAAAATACATTTCCATATTCCTTCAATCTGCTTAAAATACCTAAATAAATTGATTTAGTTTAGTCCTCAGAGCATCGTCTCTATTTATTTATTGAGCGCTGTTTGGGTAAGTTATTAGTACTGCACAATTTGCCGTTCTTTTTCAGAAATCAGAATTGATCATGTTCTGTGTGTGGTTTGTATTTCATATTGACTAAATTATGTTGAAGGAATTAAGAGCCACATAACTTTGTTCTGAGCTTCAGGCGAAAGGCAGGAAAAGCAAATTTCGGGCATATTGCCCAGAATGTGTTAAATTAACTAATGTGAATGTATTCTGCCATGCCACAAAGTGTGTTGCATGCAAATGTGTAGCCTGGTAAACTAGTCCCTCGTAGTTCATTTCATTATGAGGCTAGCAAATGTGACCGGAAATCGCAATACTGAAATGTAAACGGCATATTGCAAGCACATGTTACTATTTACCACCATAGCCAATCAAGGGAATTTTCGATCAGTTATTAAATAATGTATACATCAAGATAGTTTAGATCTTGTTGGAAAGTTGCATTGCTGAATCAATATGAAGTTTTTAAAGTGTTTATCACACACAAGTTATAGTTGTAAGGTCTTGCACAGAGCAGGGGACCTGTTTTTCAACTGTTCCTAGGACATGACATGACTAGAATGTCATTTCTTTTGTCCAATCAACTACCATTACATTTTGCATTTTACACCAATCGTGTACACCAGTGCGTACTAGTGCCCCAGCCACACTGTAGTTACTAACATCACGCTGTCTTCAACCTTGATTCTTGGGCCCAACAAGTCGGAGTTACAAATAGTGCAAAGGCAAGACGACAGGGGAACTTGAAATGTGAGTACTACTCAAACAGCTATCAGTTTTCAATAGTTCAAAGCAAGGATGGAGCTGTTAATTTGTCGTGCCTGCTCTGCAAGTTGTAAATATCACGTATAGAAGAGCTAACGTTGTCGTTAGCCATGCTAACTGTCGGTCCGCAGAGGGCAGAAATCAACTTCAAAATCCCCCTATTAGCTGGATATGTCAGACCAGGCAGTAACGTGTTTTATTTAGACTGGGCAGTTCAATTTTCTAGCCAGTGTCAGTCTGAAAGTCGTAGATGCTGCTTGTAACAATGCACGTATTTAACAGCATAGTGGTTCTAGTGGGGGTTGCTGTATTTGCTAATTTGGTCAAGGCTAGGCTAGTCAAATATTACCCTTGATGCAGCAGCCTTAGTGTTGTGATAAAAGCAAAGGTGAGAAGGCTCTATGCCCTTCCGTTTTTGTTACAGCTCGTTTCAGTCATAGTTAGTTTTCCTCTACCTTGGCATGCAAACTGGAATGCGTTAACTTGTGCCTTCTGTTCAAGGATTGTGAATGCTGTCAGTTCAGGAGAGTAACAATACCTGTGTCCAGCTTTGCCCCTCTTAGGGCGACATGGATTACGAAAGACGGTGAGTCATTTTATGTCTTATTTTCTGTATAGAAGTTAATTTTGTTGTGGTATCCTGGTACTTGCTGGATGAGCACTTCGCTATTTACTATAGTTCCTGCAGGACACAGGAATCTAATGTTTGTTGACTTAGGTATTGATTGCGATTTACCTTTTTTTAACATTACACTATTTACAGCCAACACAGCAGTCTTTAGGTATAAAGTGAAAATGCTAACTGTCAAGATGAACCTGCACATCCTGATTGATGACAAATTTAAGTCATTATTTTGTTCTTGCTTTTATGTCATTAGAGGTGGCCGAGGAGACCGCATCGGTCGCTATGGCAACAGCCTTCCTGAACATGACTTCAGAGACATGGACTACAGAGGGTATGGACAGGACGAGGTTGAGGCAGAGCCTGGTTACAAGGATCATTCAAACGAGCGACTATGTGGCGGTGACGACGGTGTCAGTGGGGCAGAAGACTTTCCCAGTGCTAATCAATACCCTGACAGTAGACCAGGGTTTCAGCACAGGGGAATGCGGGGCTCCATCCCAGGAAACAGACCGGGAAAGACTTCTTCCAGGGGCACTCAATCCCATCAGCCCCAACCCCAACTCCATCCCCATCCGGCCCAGAACAGATTCCGACCCGAAGACCGTGACTTTGGATTTGACCCGGAGCCCAAGGGACCCAGAAGAGACCACCCATCCTTCAGAGGGCAGAAGAACTTCCCAGAGAACCTGGCCCACCACCCTGGAGACAGCCAGGAGATGAAGGGGTGGGGGACAAGGCCTGGGGGGAGGACCTTTGCAGGGCAGGAAGAGCGAGGTGTAGGACGACGAGGCGAAGAAGGCCAGTTCAGCAGAGAGCTTTGTCATAGAAAGGTGACATCAGTATGAACAGGGAGATCTTTGTGTTTTGCTATCATCATTTGAGGTCACTCTCATATGAGGAGTCCACGGGAAACCGGGCATGGTCACAGCATGCAGAAACCGAGAAAATGTAGTTTGTAAATTGGATTTTAATTAGATTGTTTTGAGTAAAAAGCATTTTAAAATGGCATTATCTTCAGACCATCCTCGTGTATTCACATGATTATTGTGAAAAGGCTGGGGTTTCAGTGCAACTGCCGATAAAGGAAGTACTGTAACTTCAAAACTGTAATTTCCTGACTGTCCGTTTTTCCCGTGGACTTCTCATGTATTTGTGTTGTAGATAGTTTGAGGAATTAGGGGTAGGTGCCATACTGTACTGTATATCTAAATGAATGGTTGGAATTTGTATTATAAGAAGTGGAAGTCCATCTGCACACTAAGGCTCCTTTTGCATATGTTTATTTATTTTTCCACACACAGGTAATGTTTCGAGCTTGCATTCTTTCTTAGAGTCAATTTACTACTTACTCAATTTACTGTGCTTTAGTTCATACTTATGAAAATATCATGATACTGATGGTGATGCAAAATTCATGCAGTGACATTGCTTACTACCATAGATAACTTTAATATAAATAGCACCCATCACTAACTGAAATCATCAGTTGTTTTCACTTTTCTTGCCTTGAGAACTTTTTTTTTCTTAGATTGTGTGCATTTGTAATTATGAAGATTACTCCTTTTCTATCAAAGTTTGTCATTGGTTGGTTTTCTTTGGGACTTAAGTCACAGGTTGAATTCCAACAAAGTTTTGATTATTATACTTTTTTTTCGGTGATCAGGGTTTCTCTGATGCCACCCAATGCGCTAGCGGCAGCAGAGATGCGGCATTCAGCGCCGACACGGACCTGGGCCTGGAGGAGGCGGAGCGCAGCGACCAGGACTACCGTGCTGAGCTGGACCAGGCACAGAAGCCCAGCAACATCATCATGCTGCGCACACTCCCTCCAAACGCCACAGTCAACGAGGTCAGCTCTCAGGCCACTCTTGCTTCAATCAGACACACTGCTCTGCTGCAGTGCTGTGGAGGATTTATGTTTTCAATGAGATGTTATTGGCACATTCCTTCCTGTGACACTGTTTTGTGTTAAGAGATTATATACTAACTTTTGATATGAGTTGAATGAATTCTTAATATGCAGTGAAGTCATTGCTGATTGCATCACTGATGTATGTTGTTTTGTTGTTTTTTTTCCCCCTTCACAGATCCGCAACTTGTTGCAGGAGCAAGGAATTCAACCTCGTGAAGTTCGTCTAATGAGAAATAAGTCTTCAGGTGAGATTACAACTTGCAGTGACCCTGAATCCTCCCCTTCCCCTGTACTTTAAACTCCCTCTTTCTTCATCTGCATCTTTCTCTCTTTCTCTCTCACACTCTCTCACTCGCTGGCCTTTAAGAGGAAGTCCTTTTGGCCCTGAGGTCTCCAACTCTCTCCTGTTTTCATATTGTACTGTCTGGAAAAGAAACCTGAATTCATCCCATCATCGTCAGTAAGCATTGCAGACCCAGAGAGCCTGGTGCTTTTATCTCAGAAGCTTGAAATTAGGTTTCAGTACCTCTCGTTTTCTTTTGGCTGTTTTGTTTCACTCCTTATCAGTTATGTTTCTTTTAAACATGGTCTTGCACTGTACCACTTATTGTAGTTGTGCTTCAAAATTAACCTTAGAATCAGTGCCAATAACACTGTCCATTGACTGACATCAACACAAGTCAGATCATCACAAACACATACACACACACTTAGATATACACTTATGATGCACAAAGCAGCATGGTTTTCTCTTGGTGTATTTAGACGTGTGCCTCCCCCTTCCCTTCACGTGTGCTACCTCACTAAAACCCTTGATCCTCTCACTCATCTGGGGCCTTGCAGAGGAATCCATCCTCTTGGAGTAAGTATTGCGCTCCCACCCTGGCCTTCACTTACCCCCTCTCTTGCCTTTTGTCAAAGGTAATGAATGATTCACTAAAATGTGTTCCCTGTGTTCAGTGTATGTCTTCATTTGTTTGTGTTCACCATTGCAAGGGCTTTGTGTCTTATCCTAAGTGTTCTTCACTCTATGACCATGGGGTTTTTTCAGATCATTATCTTAACCAGGCAGACAGTGCCAAGTAGAAAAGAAGTGGAGTGGAAACAGTCTTGCAAGTCAACTGTAAATGCTTTCTGACCCAGTCAGGCCTTTTGTGTGCAATAGTCATCTTTGAAAGGAGGAATTATGTAACAGCAGAGGGAACTTGGATCCCACTGGCACTGAATGCAAATTAAGCTTATCTCCAGCACCCCACCCCCACCCCTTTCAGCAAAAACAATCAATGCTTCCACTCTTTCATCTACACACTTTGAGCATTCCAAAATGGCAAGGAATGTGTATATATGGCTTATTGAATCACCCCAAATTCAGTGTCATTGTTCAGCTGTTAATTTAGCAATGAAAGTAATAGCAGAAGAAAAAAAGACATTTGAAGCAAAGATCTATGAAGTAGTAGAATTCTAACTCTAAGGGCACCAGTGATGGCAAGGGTGGGTTGGGACTGTTTGTATCCCAAATCAGAAAAGGGTACCAGCAGCCTGCACAGGGGAAGGAGGTGTCTTCAGACCTGAACAAATTACTCAGTGTGATGAGTGGTTAGAAAGCTTTCTGTCTCTCTCTCTTCTCTCTCGTTCTGCCTCTTGTTTCTTCTCTCTTCTTTCTCTCTAATCCCCTTTCTTTATCTTCCTTTCTATCTCTCGTTCAGTCTCTCCCTCCCTCTGTCACACTCTCTCTGGCCCTCTCCTGTGAAGGCACTAACTCCTCACTGCATTGTTGTTGTTGTTGTGTTGTTGTTGTTGTTGTTGTTTTGTCACTGTGGCCCGGCGGCTGTGTCTCCAGGTCAAAGCCGAGGATTCGCCTTCGTCGAGTTTAATCACTTGCAGGAGGCCACCCGATGGATGGAGACCAACCAGGTCACTTTACACTGCACACATGCACAGACACATGCACACACACACCTCTCACATTCCCAAACCTTTTCATCCACTCTGCACATCACGAGCACACACGCGTATAGATGAGCTTGTACACAGCACAGGTTCAATGATCTTAAGTGAATGTGTTTGCTGAGCAGTGTGGCTTACTTCTTTGTATGTATTGATGGGTATTTGAACTGTCTTTTTTCATTTCTGTAAAATGCAGTGCACTTCTGCTATGCTGCTGAACACGAGTAAAGGGATCAGGTTTGCTTCTCACCAGGAGTAGTCTTTAAAAGTGGCCATGAAGGACAAGATTTTTTTTTCTATGTAGTTATTTCACTGTCAGTAATGGGGTCACACAGGAATGAGGCAGCTCTCTCAACTACACACACCTCCCACGCTCACATGAGGTGGAATGGAGTGTATACACCTGGCACACTTTCATGGGGTGGGGTGGAGTTTATGGAGTGTGCCTCATTTGTAGATTTCATCCACCTAGAAGCTCATCCACTCTCCCTGTTTTATTTGAATTTGTTTGCTTGATTTGGTTTTGTTTTCCTGATATTTGGAAAAGGCACATATCCAGTGTGACTTTACTTGTTTCCTGCCTACTTAACCCCCTCCCAAATTCCCCACTTTTTCATTACACTCCATCCCCCCCCCCCCCCCCCCCCAAAGCTGTTTTGGGAGGAGTGGTCCAGTTTGCTTGGAAAAGTCTTGGAGAGCGAGCGATAGAGAGGAGCGTAGATGTTGGGTCAGAGTGTTGCAGTGCAGACGGGTACACCAAGCATGCACTCATAGATGTTATTTCTAAACAATTTTACCCCTGGGGCTGAAGCTGAACTCATCTCTTCTTTTGAAATGTGTTTTTTTTTCTTTGCTTTTTGATCATGTCTTTCTGATGACATTAAAAGGGAGTCTGACTGGTGGTAAGCAGGCTGGCTAAAAATAGATAGGGAAGGATGCTGGGAGACAAATGCTGTTTAAATATGGTCCTGCAAGGCAAAACTGTCAGGCTCTGTGGCCTGACAACCTTGTTTGCTTGTTTGTTAAGTCCAGTTTGTGAGAAGGAAAAACACTATACCTGTTTGGTTTGTTTGGTTCTTACCACCTCTGGTTAAAATTTTAATTTAAGATTTCTAGATGCTGGACTAGGTTTTTTCAAATAGAAAGTGTGAATTCTGAGGTACAATTCGGCCTATTTGCCATTGCACGTGTTTTACAGTCTGCTTGCAAATGTCCTGAGGGATGATGTGGGAGTGCTGGGCTGGCGTATGGGGAGGATGTTTGAAGAGACTGGGGTAGGTCACGGTACCATGCTGGGCTCCAGATTTCCCCTCAAGGGGGGAGGTGGCCAGGGTGTGGGCCGGAGAGAGGGCTGTCCGTCCACACACACACGTTCGCTGTCACGCACACAGGCCTGTGTGTCTGTCCCATTCCCTTCAAGCCGAAGGTGACATCTCTCTCTCTCTCTCTCTCTCTCTCTCTCTCTCTCTCTCTCTCTCTCTCTCTCTCTCTCTCTCTCTCTCTCTCTCTCCCTCTCTCTCCCTCCCCCTTTTCCCCCTCCCTCCCTCATCTCTATCTCTCTGCTCACTATTTCAGTCTCTCTTTATCTCTCTTTCTTTTGGTTTTCAAATCTTAAAGCCTCTGTCGTTTTCTGCCCAACTCTCCCTCTCTTCCCATGTCCTCTGAGGTTAGATGTCTCTCTTTCTCTCTCTGTTTCTCTCTCTCTCTCTCTCTGTCTGTGTGTTTATTTTTGATCCTGATACTCATTGTTTGTTTGTCTGTCTTCCCTCTTTTCTTTTTCTTTCTCTTCCAGAGAGTGCTCCTTATTCTCGGGCAGCGAGTGTCGATGCATTATAGCGATCCTAAGCCCCGGGCAAATGAGGACTGGCTCTGCAATAAGGTGGGGGTTGCAAACTGGCATGCTCATACATAGTGCCTTTTTTGGGAAAAATATCACCAGCGGTCTATTTTTAGACCTCAACGTCACTTATGAGCCTGTACTAACATTTATCACTGATTTTAATTTTTTCTTTTTTCTTTTTTTAAGTGTGGAGTGCAGAACTTTAAAAGACGTGAAAAATGTTTCAAGTGCAGTGTCCCCAAATCAGGTAGGTTGAATGCCTTTTGCAACATACCCTATACAAAGACATGATCATAAAAGGCAATACTCTAAGAATACAAAGGTACAAAACACCAAGCTAATTTTGTTTGCCCTCATCACAGAAGCTGAACTGAAACTGCCCCTGTTGCAGAAGGACCTGCCCCTGGGGCAACTAAAGGACCCTGCCCAGGGTCTGCTGCCCTTGCCTGCTCTCTACCAACCCTCTGCTCCACTCTTGGCTCTGGGTGCCTCGTCACAAACAGCTGAGCTGGCCAATGACAGTGAGTCCTGGCTCCTCCTCCTTTGTGTGGGCCCTGCTGTCATGTTCTGTCAGTCATATTACTATGATTGACTGTGTTCTAGGCAATATGTAGCCTGATAAAACAGCGCCTTCGTACTTCATTTCATTTTGTACAGAAGGTCTGGCAGTGCTTCCATTGATATTGCCATCTTATGCCGAATTTTGCCTAGCCAATCAACGAACAGAGGGAATGTTCGTGAGTGATGACATCGACTTTGTGTGCTACATTTGAATTGTAGTGTGTATGCAGGTTTCACGACCAGAAATTAGCAATTGGACAAGGGCAGAGCCACTTGTTTTAAACTTCAGCAGAGTCCACACCTCCAGGAAGAAAACCAGGGGCGAGTTAATCCGATGCACCGGTTTGCTACTGGTTGCTACGGTTTCTTGATTGAACGAATAGTTCAGTCGCAACATAGTGCAACAGTCTGCAACATGCTTTTGGGATTGTTCGCTCCTGTTTGGTAGGCATGTTTGACCACTGATCCAGTCAGTGACAATGTGTATATAAACCCCACAAGTTTAAAGAGCCAGTGCACAATACTTGTGTTCAACATTGTATGGTCGTCTCCGTGATTTCCTCTGCTAGAACAGCACAAAGAACCGGCCTCTCAGCTGCCATAGTTTTGCGACTTGCGTCATACAACAGGGTGTTCAATGCACCTATGTTTCTGTTGAACTAACCGTGTTTCTACATTTCGATGCATCTTGAACACATCGCAGGTTTACCAGGCTAGGCAGTATGAGGGTCATGGACTAAAATAACAATAAAGTGCTGCCAAATAACACACCCTCACATGTACTCACCTGAATCAGATAAAGTCGTGAAGTAAATGTTTACTTTGTATTAAAAGCGGTACAACAGTGAGCATTTGGCATCCATGCACATGTGCTTGGTCTTAATTTACACGTTTCATTCTCCAGCGTTGATCCTGAGGAATCTGGGACCCCACACTAATGTGGAGGCCATTTTATCAGCACTGGCCCCCTTTGCCACACTCTCCCCATCGAACGTGCGCCTCATCAAGGACAAGCAGACGCAAGTGAACCGCGGCTTCGCCTTCCTTCAGCTCACCACCATCGTGGTAAGACACATTAACACTGGTCTCCTGGGTACACAGATTAAGTCTTAACCACTCACCAACTCCACTCTCTGCATTTGACCTTGTTTCCCAAAATGGCACTGTGAATTCACAAAAGTGTGACGGAGAGTAATTTGATTATATTTCTATCTGTGGCCTGTTTCTCTTAAAATTACATTTTGGGGTGGTCTCTGATTTGGGAAGCTATCGTAAGATGAGTTCTAATCTCTAATAACTGTCATCCTGTGCTTGCAGGAGGCCTCTCAGCTTCTTCAGATTTTGCAGGCTCTGCAGCCTCCCTTGTCCATCGACGGCAAAGTCATCGCCGTGGAGTTCGCAAAGGGCTCCAAGCGGTACTGCTAGACCACAGTCTTTTCTCTTTTTTGGGGGGTGTTCAGCCAGTGGAAATAAATGTGCCCTGCAGCGTGTGTAGAGGTCATGGTTTATTTACATGTTTATAACAATACACATATATAATATGTATATATAATACATATTCAGTATATATACACCTTTTGAATATTATACTTACTGCTAATAGCCCATTCAGTGTGTCCATACTGGGGAACTTGTGGATCTGTGTGGGGTTAGGAGTAGGAGAGATTTCTTTCCATTTTGCTTCCTGTATACTTTGTCTTATCTCCCTTCTTGCCCTCTGTCTTCTTACACCTTTCTCTCTTTCTGTATCACTGCTTGTCATTTGCTATAGCGACGTGTTTCTTACTGATGGAAGTCGAGTCAGTGCTGCTACGGTGGCCAGCACAGCCATAGCAGCAGCACAGTGGGCTGTGTCACAGGTGAGTTCCTCTCAGAGATGGTGTACAGTCATTGGTTCTTCTTTAATTCTACACTAGACTGTCATGAGATTTCATAACATATACTACATGTATTCATTGTTCCATTATGTAACATCAGAGAGTGTTGAAGTAATATGAGAATCTAGAATTTTTGGTAACATCTGCATCTCTCTCTCTCTCTCTCTCTCTCTTTCCCTCCCTCTCGCTTGCGCTCTCTCTCTCATCGACATTGCCCAGAATGTCCAGCTGGCCTCAGGTTTGGCTCAAGGTGGCGATATTGCAGCGTACCAGCAGGGGGCAGTGTTGTCCATGTTTGGGCATGAGAGGCCAGATGGACCGGTGTCTGATGGTGCGGCGCAGAAGGGGCTGAGTGGAATAGCAGGCGCCAGCCTCGCCGCCTCTGGTCTTATGGGGACCTATGAGGGTGAAATAACTGCTGGAGGTAAACGGCCAGGAAAAGACTGATGTCATAACTAACATTATAAAATAAGATGTTAATAAGTGTGTATTTGTGTGTTTTGTCTTTTGAAGTTGTCACACCTGAAGCAAAGGTTCCTACAGCCACAGTCGCTCTGGCACAAACCCAGCTCATCTCGACGGCAACCTCTGTACAATCTAATCCGGTACTGAGCTCACAGTATTTCTGCTCTCTCTCTCTCTCTCTCTCTCTCTCTCTCTCTCTCTCTCTCTCTCTCTCTCTCTCTCTCTCTCTCTCTCTCTCTCTCTCTCTCTCTCTCTCGCGCTCTCTCGCGCTCTCTCTCTCTCTCTCTCTCTCCTCGCGCTCTCTCTCTCTCTCTCTCCTCTTTCTCTCTCTCTCTCTCTCTCTCTCTCTCTCTCTCTCTCTCTCTCTCTCTTTGTCACAGACACACACACACACACCAGGGATGGAAATTAACTACCTGCCAAATGCAGGTAAATATGAGCGTTGGCGTAATGAATTTGAATGAATTTTGTAATTTTATCTGCCACTGTGGCTGGTGTGCAAATGCTATCCAGCCATAAGTTCCACATAGTCTATGAAAGTATTCACACGCGCATGCTGTATCGTAGTGTGTATGTGTAAGAGTTAGACAGCGCAGGTGCTTATAAGCTCAACAGGTATTGATAAACAACACTCAGACCGTTTCTTCGGGCGCGCAAAACACAACTTAGGTCAGGGGTGCTGCATTAGAGTCATGGATTTCTTGTCATATATATAATGCCATTTTAATGCACTTGATAACCCTCCCTTTGGTACCCGACGTTCCATAAAAACGCCATATACGCACACAATTCCAGAACCAACCCGTAATTTTGTCTTATTAGGCTAGTAGCACGACCACCACCAATGTCTGACGACTCTAAAAAAGCCCCATTCCTGAGGCACAGTAAGTGGATATTTTACATCATAACTATGATATGACCTATGACGACACGTAGATATAAAGACTGATCAATTTAACATGTCCTGAAATGGTGTGGTTATTCCAAGTATGATCTAGGAAACTTTCTGTTCACCGATTTGCGGTAATGAAAGCGCAGTCATGATAGCCTAACTGTCCAAGCGGGAATGCATCAGTATTGGATTATCACTCTGATAATAACGCCATATGCGCACAAATTAATTCCAAAGACCAACCTGTGATTTTATCTTAACCTACCTACATAAACTAACCGCCACCAACACCAATGGCAGAGGAGCACGGGTCCATTTCCACATGGAATACACAGGTAGCATGCACAGACACTCACATAACAAAATACATAGGCTTGGAGATTAACCGATCGTTCTGACACTTTAGCCCATGATACGCCAAGCTTGCACAACGCACCCCAAACATCCAACAGTAGCCCACACAACAGAATCACACTTACGAGCGACATCAACAACTTATTTGTGAATACTAATAGCACTTTGTAGATAAACGTCATAAACACATCGAGAAAGAACTCGGTGGTGCTATAGCCTGCTTGGAAGTATCCACACATAAAGCGATATGCTGGCTTTCTGCAAACTTTCTGATGGCCAGCCTGCGCATCTCATTTCGCTGCACACTTTGACGATGTCAATTTCTTCATGTATCTCCCAGTGAATGTGACAGCACATCAAGTAATTTCGTCTTCTTTGTGTGCGATGCGGTAAGAAAAAAACATGCATTCTTTTAAAATTAGTGATGATAAAAACGTCTAATTACTGCTCAGTAGAGGGTGCTCATCACCCTTGGTACCCTGGTGTTCTAATTTGTAATTTCATTGGGTCAGTCCAGAGCAGGTTAATGCAGTTGAAATAGGTTAATGGAATGCATCCTATAGTTGCAGGTAGATATTGCTATATATTTCCAACCACCTACTGTAATGATGCAGTTTTCACTTCCATTCCATCAAGTACTCAATTACACAGATAAGTTGAAACAGGATTACCGTAAACTCCTGTAGTTACAGGGAGACATAGTTTTGAAAGACTTTGTCTTTGTTTCCTGTTTCGCAACAACAGAATTGACAGAGTATGTATTATGACCAAAAAAGAGGCCTGTCTCATGTATTGGTAACACAGCAACTGAATAATCAGCTCTGTAACAAACTATGAATTGGAAAATATTTGCATTTCTATGCATTCTAATGTATGGAACGGTTAAATATAAAGTGGCTGGTAAAAATGTTGAGTGGCTGGTAGATTTTAGAATCTACCTGCCACAGTGGCAGGTGGACAAAAAAGTTAATTTCCATCCCTGACACACACACACACAAACAAACAAACAAACAAACGTGTCAGATGTTGTTATTATTATAAATTACATCTATCCCCTCCTTTCTTAACCCCTCCTCCATAACTTGAAGCAGATCCCTGCAGCTGCGACTGTGGAGATCATTGGAAAACCCCAGCCTGCTACTCCCAGCCAGCCATCGGTGCCTGGGACAGCGTCAGAGCTGCCACAGTACCGTAAGTGACAGTGGGAGCTGTGAGGGGTTTGGGAGGGGGCCTGAATGAACACTGAATGGGAATTTGTAGAACGGTTAGGGGAAAGTTGTTAAATTTAGGCTATTGAAGTTACGATTTTGTTTATCAGTAAGAGCATGGAGAACAGTGAGGATGCAGCCTAACACGGTTCATTGTTTAGAACTATTGTCAGTTAGTCTTGATGTGTCCATGCTGATGGTCTAACATGGAGCTTGTCACCCACCCAGCTGTTCCTGATGTCTCCACTTACCAGTATGATGAGAGCTCTGGGTATTACTATGACCCTCTCACTGGCCTCTACTATGATGCCAACTCACAGGTAACCAGCCAATCCGCAAGGGTCCGACAGTGTGGGTGGCTACCTGGGCTGTGTACCCTGTCTTTAAAATGCTTTCTCCACCTAATGACTGACTTGGCTAAAATTGATTTTTTTTTTCTTAGTTTACATTTACCTTCTGCTTCTTTTCAGTACTATTACAATTCCCATACACAACAGTATATGTACTGGGATGGGGAGAAAAGGACCTATGTACCAGCACCATCCCAGACAGACAGTGCAAGTGCTGCTGATCCAACATCTCTGGATACCTCTGGTGCCAAGGACAAGAAGGACAAGCCCAAGACAAAAACTGCTCAGCAGGTGAAGATACTTTTGCTGTCAGCAGTGATTCCATAGTTTATGTTTAAATTTGATTGTAATGTAGCAAGTACGCAAGTGAGTCTAAAGATGCTTTTTCTTTAAATAAATTCTTACTCTAAATAAATTCCTACCATGCATAGGCATAGCCACAGGTGGGTTGGGGTGGGATTGTGCCCACCCACTTGTCAATCCAGCCCACCCAATAAGAGGGCTGGTTTTGTTTGATTGACTGTTTAAGTAACAAACATAACCTATGTGTTTTGGGCTAAGCCCACCTGGGCCCACCAATTGTATGATTTCTGGCGATGCCCCTGGTAACGTGCAGTTTTTCTCATTTTTGACAGATAGCAAAGGACATGGAGCGGTGGGCCAAGAGCCTGAATAGGCAGAAGGAGAATGTGCGCTCGCTGACCTCCTCTGCCTCCACTTCCATCAATCCCATTGCCCGCGGGTCTGGGCAGGGCCGACCTGATGACCGCAGGGAATCTGCCAGCGCAGACGCCGGATACACCATTCTGGAGAAGAAGGCAAGGGGATTCCATGAATGATGTTTTTCCTGATTTTCCTGACCTAAAGATACAGCCTTTGTAAATCACACAAATATGCTTACATATTTGCACATTGCATATGGATGGCCACTATGTACTGCTTTTGTTGTCCTTTGACATCACATCTATGGATTCTCTTACAGATATACTCCGCAACATAAACTGGGTTTCTATCTAATTTGTTCATTAGTGTTTTAGTCATTCAAATTAGAAATTTCCACATGGAAACACTTGAAATGTGTCTAAAGTGATAGCAGATGGGCATCTTGTTAAGCCAAATTACTTGTGGAATGTACTACATGGAATGTACATAACTGATGTGAATAAGTGTGATGGAAATTATTTATTTTTAAATCTTTTAAACATGGCTCATAAAGGTGTTGTTGTCTTCATAGGGTGCCCTATCTGAGAGACCTCATATTCTTCTAGAACAGATGAAACCTCCAGAGGAGAGAGAGGTATAGATGTTTTGTCTGTCTTCTGTCTGATTGCACTCTCTCAGCTCACTTGAAGTCTCTTACAACCCCAAATACAAACAGGTCTGTTTAGTGTCTGTACTCTGTGCTTGTGTTCATGGCTAGCGCACGCCTCCTCGTCCCCTGGTGGCTGCCTACAGCGGCGAGACGGACAGCGATGAGGAGGGCTCGGAGAGGGAGGAGCGTCTGACTGACTGGTCCAAACTGGCTTGTCTGCTGTGCAGGAGGCAGTTCCCCAGCAAAGAGGCCCTCATCCGTCACCAGCAGCTCTCAGAGCTGCACAAGGTGTGCAGTTGGAGTGCAAACATTTAGATTTTTTTTTTTTTTTTTTTAAACTGCTTTACCCATAAAATACGTTTTCTCCTCTTAGCAAAACCTGGAGCAGAGGAGGGCCCGCCAGTCTCAGCAGGAAGGGCCAGGGGGGGCAGAGAGTGAGGTCAGTCCACCTCCTTTTGTTTTTGGAAAGTGTGATGTTGCAACTGTGAGAGCATCATCACAGCGTCCTAATGACGGACGCCATTGCTCACATGAGAGGCAATCTCTTCATTCACCTTTATTACTCACGTGCAACGCCTTCCCTCCATACAAACTTTATTTACCGGCTACTGTTGTGTTCAAGCACTGCTGTAAACCTTTGTGCGTGTAATACTCCATCCGTTATGCTGTGTATCTTGTCTTATCTTGTATCTTGCCGGGGTTAATTCATGCGGGGGCAACACATGGATTACTCGCTATACAGATATTTACATGCAAACATTCTACACTCACGCACATAAACACAACAACAGAACTTCGGTTCATTACAATGCTTCGTTTATTTAAAACATTTTTGGTAACACCAGCATTCCCACTACTGAGTAGTATTTCGCGTTCTTGAATGTTTAAATGCTTTCAATAATGTTTGCTTAGCATTGTTAAAATAAGTCTTACCATTGTGGCAGCGCTTCCACGTTCAATCAAAAGAGTGCGTCTCACTGATCTGTACTAATAACCTGGATGGCTCACGGCCCGCTAAGAGGTGAAGCCACCGGAAGTAGTCAGTCGGCCATGTTGGTACTCCCTACCTGGCCATGTTGTCATTGGACTTAGAGTGACAGCTCAATGGTTTGACGGCTTTTTTCACCGTTCACGAGCGCAATGCCTTACTGTGCGGCGTATAACTGTTCGAACAGGCAATTTAAGGGATGTGGGAAAACATTCCATCTGTAAGTTTTCTTATCATTGGCTTTGTTGAATTGATTTTATATGGTGAAGTGACCGTCCAGTTGAGGAGTAGTAGGCCTGTGATTTGTGAGAATGTGATGGTGGCATGTCGTCAATAATAACAACCACACCGTGTATATATAGGCCTATGACAACCAAAAACAACTTGTCATCATGAAGCTGTATCCATCATATCCAGTCGGCGTCATCATCAACAACAGATGGGGATGATGACTGTGGTTTTTTTATGGCCCCATGCCATGGGATGGCATATAATAACAGTACAGTAGTGTGAGTCCATTTTCTGTTTTCAAATTTAGTAGTAGTACCCTGTAGTAGTAAGTTACATTTGTTAGGTAGGTGCAGCTAGTGTAGTGTAGGTGGTGGTGGTTTGTGGTGGCTCCAAACTTACGATCTCATCTTTTCTATTATTATGAAAATGGATTTTCTTGTGGGCCTGCAGAAGTAAATAGAAATTGCTGTTCCCCAATCCAATGTCTCCATCCTTACTTGGCCAGGATGAGAAAGCAGGAGGGAAGGTAGGATATTCTTTACAGCTAACTGAAAAAATATAAAGATGCCAAGAGCCAATCAGTGAATATGTCAATAATAGTTCACGTTTGTCGTCTTTTCTTTTTCTCATGTTTTAATGAAAACACCCCAAAAACTAATATAGGCCTATCATTATCACCCATTGATTGAAGAATAATTATATAATTGGCTGAGGTGGCTATTCTCTAGATATTTTTAAGCCTTCATGATAAATGATAATAATAAATGGGAAAAGGCTTGGCCTTGGGTAGCAGGGTAGGTCAGTTAGTTAAGCAAAACAAAAAGATCAAACAAATCTTTTTAAAAAGAATCAGCTTGCCTCACGACAGGTCTTTTCATTAATTTATATGAAACATAGCATAGACACGGGTCTGCTATTTGTATTAGGCCAAGCATCTTTCTATGCACTGCTGACTGCGCGCTCGATATGATTTAAAATTCTAAAAAACACTTTTGTTGACTTACTTAGTTAGACTATCATAATAATCATAGTAATCATAATAATCACAAGAAGTTAGAACGGTATAAAACTTGATGTAAATAGTGCCACTCTGTTTTCAACGGTTGTCCAGGTTTCACAAGATATTCAAGTATCTCCCAATCCAAAAAGATCGAAAATCAAACCATTATTATGGAAGTTATTGAACTTTTAAAACTAAAAACTTACCGCACTCCACTGTTAGTCCAATGCACGCTTCAATGTTTAGGGAGTACCAACATGGCCGCCAGACTACTTCCGGTGGCCTCAGTGCTCTCTGAGCTTCTGATAGGCCGTGAGCCATCCAGGTTATTAGTACAGATCAGTGGTGCGTCTGTTTAGAGGATGTTTTATTGTTGGTCACGTGCACGAGCGTGCATGGTTGCACCCTCGTGAAACTAATTGTCTGTTTAAATGTCTGAACTAGCGAGCAGAGTACATGTACATGTTTACTGATCTATTGTGTAAGGCCTGACGTTATTTGCATGTTTATGGTACTATTTTAAGCGCTGCTATTAAGAGTTCTTGTCCATATGCCTGAAACACCCCTCCTGCTTGTATTGTTAATGGTATGGTCCACCTGCAGGGAGAGCCAGGTACCCGTTATAATGGGGTAATTCTCAGTTGTAGGGAGAGCTTGTTGGTGGAAGGACGTGTGTCTCTATACTCCCAAAACCTTGTGAGTCTTGTGAGTTGACGAATACTTTGAACTTTGTGAACGTTTTGATTTTGAGCCCTTGGCAAAGTTTTGTACAGCTTCTTTTGGCTTCTCACAGCCTGTTTATTTTTGTAAATAGTGTACATAGTGTTTATTGTATATTTTTCTACTTTTTCTTTTGGATTTTTCTTTTTTGCTTTTGGTAGTCACTGGCTCATTGTTCACTTTTGGTGTGCAAATAAACTGGCACAAACACCATCTCTTGCCTCCTGCTGCATCTGTGTGCCTCCTCTTAAGGCCCTCGGCCTCCCCTTCGCTACAAATGGTGTCAGAAGTGGGATGGCTTGCCGTGAGGTCATTGGAGGTCCACCCACTGTCTGAGCCATATGAGGGACCCCCCAGGTTAGGTTGACCCCGGTGTGCAGGACCCCAGTGATAGGTGAAGCACCAGTATGTGTGGGGCACCCTGGATGGGAGAATATGGTGGGAGATGCGTGAGGGACACCTGAGTGTGGGAAGCACATGGCTGCACCTCCTGAAGGGGAAGGCAGTGTGATGGAGTGCCCATCACTAGAGTTGTGGTTGTGCTCTGACTTCCATACCAATGAGCCTGGCTCTTTGGTGTTGCGGTCAGAGCCCCTGTTTGGTACCCTGGAGACCCGGGTTCAAAGCCAGGTGGGCTGACTTCTCCTCCCCTTTGCTACAGAAAGGTTTTGTTTTTTGCCCTATTCATTTGAATAATTTGAAAAGAATGCTGTTACTGACCTCCCTAGATGATTTTACTGTGTGTTTTCTCAGGTGCGTTACAGAGACAGGGCTGCAGAGAGGAGGGACAAAGGGGGCCTTCTGGACGAACCTGAGGCCAAGAAGTGGAAGTTCAACCCTATGTAAGTGTTCTCCAGTCTAATTTAGAATTGTACCATTTTCATCATTATCATTACATCTCCATGTGATGTCTCCTTATCCTGTTATTGTATACTGACACTGACATTAGTACATGCTGACACTGTTGTTAAAGCTGTTAAAAATGTGTGCAATGCCTGGAAACATTCTAAAGAAATGTGGTCTTAATTCAATTTATACTACCAGCATTTGTCACTAATTTGCAATATATCATTGTTTGTAATGAACCAATATATACTAGTTGATTCAAAAAGTCACAGTGTTGTTACAGCCATCTAAGCCTCCTCAGGTTCAGCACTGTCAGTGCACGGGCAAGGCTAGGCCTGTTGGACTTTTGACTAAATGTATAAGCCATACGTTACATCTGTTCACTACCCTGAACTTCTCCCTCCACGTGTTAGCGATGGCCCCTCAGGCATCAGTCTCGGGGCGCGGATGCTGCAGAGCGGAGTGAAGAAGGGCCTCCTGCTACGAAACACGCCGACAGACTGAGGACTGACCCTTCTGCCCCGCACACCACCCCACCCCCACCCCCAGGCCTCTTACTGCACAATACACTGACAGACTGAGGAACAATCCTGCCCCAAATCCCCTCCCACAAGAGGACAGACTGAGGAGCAATTCTGCCCCATACGCCCCCCCACCATCACCACAGGCCTTTTGTTTTGTAACAAGCCATCAGACTGACGACGCATCCTGCTCCCTCCACCCCATCCTCTCTATCTGCAGCCTCTCATTGGCCTCAATCAGCCTCACACCTGGCGCTTCCTAGACACCTCTGCATGGACGACAGCATCCAACCATGTTCTTAAGCCGTTACCATTGTACTGAGCGCACTGTTGGTTTTCCCCTCCAAGCCACCTGTACTCCATCATAATGACCATGACCGGCCTTTGGAACTCACCTTGTACACTGCATTCGTATGTTAGACTTGAAAAAGACATAGGAAAACTGAATTTTCTGTAGAGGTGATGTACCTGCTCCCAGATAACTTGCCTTTAGGTGAAGTACAGGTCATGGTGTGATATTACCCCCTGTTTTGAGCTATGCACGGTGGTTACATGCTGACATACAGTACACTCCTATGCAAAGACTCTAAAGACTGATTGTTTTGCAAGAGTTGTAGTGTGAATTGTGTAAAAGGGAACGTGTGTATGTGGGTGTGCGAGTGTGATGGATATTTTGTCCTTGGTTGTGGCATCACATGATTTGAGACTTGTAATTCCAAATTTGTCATTTAATCAACCCCAGATACAGGGATGCATTCCTATGTTTTATGGCTAATTTAATTATATGGGCTGTTTTGTTTGTCTGTGTTTTGTAATTGTAATTTGACATGCCAATGATGTAATCTTAAGTCTTAAAACATATACCTGTGTTACCTTTATTTATAATTTTATAGTATTTTTTGTCAGAGGAGTTTGTTGTGAATGGTTTCCTGAAACAGAGATCAGAGAACTGGGTGTCTTGTGTAGGCTATTGGACGTTTGCGTAATTTTGTAACGTTCCTTACACCAGCACAAGAGTTAATTTCCCAAGTGTATTTCCTCTTTGAGTTAGGTGTTGGAATTGCACAACAGAATGCATTTGCACAATATGTTCTGACCATAGGTATGTATAGGAGAAAAATAATATACCTGATCTGTACATATCCAGTGTGACTGAGGGATGATAACGTTGTGGTCGCCCTGTTTTTTACACCAACATGTTGGATCTAGCAACATGGTTGAATAAACACCGTCAGTTACACTCGGTAGTGTGTGGTTTAATCAGTGCCGTCCGATAACACAAAACTTTGGCCTACTTAAATGAACAGAATGTAATGTGAAGTGTACATAAGTTAATCCAAACGGAAAAATTCTCAGCAACACTTGATAATGTGTTTTAATTCGTGCAGTCAGATAATACAACATTTTGATATGGAATACAAAGTAACGGAAAGTGTACATAATACGTTAATCCGAACTTTAAAAAAAAAAAAAAAAAAGATTCCAAATGTATTCTGTGACAAAGTGCACAAGGACAATACAAAATGGCTAGACCCTGTTCAAAGCAGTATCAGCAGGGAACGCTGAATGAGGGACCATCATAGACAGGGGACCATACGTGAGGGACAGGCTCTGGTATCAGAAAAGGGTGGGTGCAGAGAACAAGTGGGCGTGTACTGTCTAGGACCGCTGCTGTTTCCATGGAAGCTGTTGTTGCTGCTGGTCAGCCCAGGCAAGAAGGGAAGGGATTGCTAGCAAACCTTTGCAATAAAATTAGGTCTGTCTTTTTTATTACGTGGGAAGTCCTGTCGATTAAAGTTGCCATACCGTTTTAACTCGCACCGAAATCCGCTGTAGACCTGTTGAGTTTACAAGGTCTGACGACAATGATTTCCTATTGGCATGAGAGTTTGTATGCTAGCAACGGATAGCGTTAACTTAATTTTGTAAACTTGTAAATACTGTACTTTAACCACATACATCTACATTTTTGGCGATCGACATTTGCTGATCAGGTTTACGAAGAATAATTTCAGCTAAACTATCTTTCCTTAAGCTAAACGTTATTCCTGGCATTGTTTACATTGTTTAAACATTCAGAAAATGTTTTGCTATTACAGTAGGGAAATCAACCAAGGATAGCAAGGATTGATAATGTCTGACATAGAAGATGACGAATTCAGAATGGAACCGGATGAAATAGAAGATGATGGAACTAGAGATGGACAGGAGGAAGCCATGCCTGAAACACAGCTCAAGGTAAGTTTGGTCACTTTCTAAAATAGTCTAATAAGTGGCGTAAGCAAGTCTTTTATCGGCCGGGTGGTGAGAGACATTTCGAAGCGAAATCAGTGTAAAACAAACGTCATAAGTTCACATACCCAATCCTGGGGCTGAATTGTCTGTTTTCATAGGGATCATTACCTTTTCACCGGGTAAATCTTAATTTTAAGTGCAACAGAAATTGCTGATAATAGGCATATGCTGATAATAAACTTGATTGTGCTAATAATCTGTAACATACTGGCACCACCTGAGGTTTCTGGTGATTGTCAGACTTCTGATTCTTTTTTCCCCACTGCATTCAGCTTTCTACATGTGCACTGACTCTAGACACCATTAAAGACGGCCTTTCGCTGTTGTGTCGCACAGGAAATGGCTTGTCACATGCCTTTGTTAAACTTGAACTAGTAAATAGGTAAGCCTCATGGCCGCCTTAATGTATTAAAATTTGCCATCATTCAGATATATTCTATGTCCAAGCACCAAAATTCTGTTGTTCCTTTTATTCCTTATTTAGAAGCCTGACCGACATCAGTGTCCTTGAGTCATTTGTGCACCTGCGTTTCATAGACCTGTCCAATAATCACCTGTCAGACCTCACACCGCTTGCTGCACTCACTCAGTTGCTTTGGCTGAAGATGGATGGGAACCAGGTAGAAGAGATCAAAGGCCAGAAGCTGGAGCCACTCGCCTATCTGCAGTGGTTTAGCCTCGCCAAGAACTGCCTAACGAACGTTGAAGGCCTCAGTGGCCCTGCTCTGGAAACACTCAACCTTATTGGTTAGTGTAACTGGCAGGAAATAAGTGTTTTTCATCAGTCTTCACAGAAAATAGCAATCAATTAGCACATGTGCATATATGAGCACTAGGTGGGCTGTTTTATTTACTAAAGGGTGTTCAGAGTCAAGGGGATATTCTAGGAACATGGACAAGTGACAGCCTGGCTAATATCACACACAGTAGTCTATTTGGTAAACCTCCTACTAGAAGCGCCCAGACACTTGAAGATGAGAATGATGCCACGGTGCTCATCTATTAAGTTTACCAGATTGTAACAAGCTTGTAACAAATGTACATATTTGGAAAGCCCTCTGTGATAAAGGCTAAATCGTTTTTAATCAAAAGCTTCTGATCTGCTTGTAGGTAATGGTATACACAGGATGCAAGGTCTGCAGTGCCACAAACTGACCAACCTGGTTACTCTTGAACTGAGAGGAAATCGTCTGGAAAGCACAGAGGGACTGTATTTGCCCAATCTACGCCAACTTTACCTGGTAGGAAAGTGTGCTGTAATTTCATTTACATTATGCAGCTAGAGTGCTTTGCAGTTTGGTCTACAGTTTTTTTATGTAATTTGCTCTCTATGATAATGACGACATGCTCTGAGTTTGAGTGTGTGACCTGATAGAGGCCCCTCCTGTCCATTGTCACCATGGGGCCTGAAATGAGGGTTGCTGTCTGGGGTCTGGTGGAGAACTTCTTTAGTCCCTAATGGTAGTGGACTAACATCCTTACTTTTCAGGCCCAAAACATCATCAAACGTTTGGAAGGGCTCCACAAACTGGAACGCCTGACCACCCTCCACCTGCGAGACAATCAGCTGAAGAACCTGGATGGCATCAGCTCAGGCATGAAGTCTCTGCAGTACCTGAATGTCAGGTGACGGTCAACTTAATCCTTACAGTACATGCTTACACGTCATACTTACACCTACAGAACGAGTCTTCTCACAACAGGACGTGAGTGCTCTGTTTTGTTGACTTTTTTTGTTACATTAGTCTATTTGTAAACTTCAGTAGGTAAATCCATCAGCAGAGCCCACTTAAAATGTTCAACAGAAATCACAAGGTTTTCATATTAGTCTACACTTACAGTAATTCCAGTTTAATTTCCAATTTAACACTATGAACATAAAAGCATATACATCTTCACGAGGAGGTCAGCTCACCCTGCTGTTGTCCTGTCAGCTTTACCTGAGTTATGAAAAGCAAATCATTTATACACTGTTGGAAACAGAAAATAACTCAAATTGTGTAGTATGTTTATAGAGGTGAAACATAAAATGTTTTGCTTTGCAACAAATGAGAACAGATGGTTTGTCAACATTTGATCTTTGGGGAGACAGTTTATGAAATTAGGTGTACATCATTGCAAAAATCAAGAGTACTTCCTAATCAAGGGCTCCCTTGCGTTCATGTACTTTTCTCCTTTAAGGGGTAACCTCATTTTCAACTTGAAGTCCCTGCGCAGCCTATTGGGTGTGGCGGCCACCTTGCGTGCACTCGTGTTGGCAGAGAACCCCGTTGGGGAGGTTGACGACTACAGGCTGTTTGTGCTGTCACAGCTCCCCCTGCTGGAGAGACTTGATAAGGACCCTGTCACTGACGAAGAGAAGGCGGATGCCTTGGAGAGACAAAAGGTATGGGCTAAACCAACCATAGTATGTCTATGGGCTAAACCATAGAGCTGAATAGAACACTAGAGCGGACACGGCATTGGCTGACCACACGGGAAAACGTCCGACGCGGCCGCCATCTTGCGATGGTAATCATGTGCTAGGCACTCAATGTAAATAAGCATAGAATGGACCCCCTTTTGTCAAAAAACGGCTTTGTTCTGTGAAAATATCCACTGACACACTATACAATGATGATATTTGAAATGCCTGACTCTATATGTACGTAAATCGTATCAAAGAAAACGATAATTACAACGTTAATGACGAATAAAGTGGATTTTAACGTACTTCGCTGAGCACTACAGTTTGCGTTCGACCCTGTATAACCATTGTAGTCTTTGGTATCAGTCGACATTTTATTTTTGAAAAAGCTATTTCAGACTGTTTTTTTTAAATATACCAACACATTATTAATTAAATTGGTGATTTGTTACTTATATTAGCTGCGCGTATATATGTAAATGTAATGTAAATGTAATATTTTCATCAGTAGGTAATTCCTCATGTTCTTAGTATGAAAAAGATTAGGTCATGTATTTAGATTTGAAGAGATTCAAAGACTGAAAACATGTTTATTGATTTTAAAAATGACATGAATAAATACATTAATACACCTACTTGATATGAATTCCTATTTTTCTGATGGGATTTTTTTTTCTCCCACCACTAATTGATTTATCTTCAAATGCAAGCAACCTATCTATAATACATTTACACAAACCACACCGATATCATTTCTACAAATAATAAGACAAGTTTTGTATTTTCGTATGTATAAAAATATATATACAAAATGAAAATTAGGAAAAATAACAGCACTGCATAAGAAGGGTAACACAGCACATGTAGGAAACTACAGACCAGTTAGTTTAACTTGTCATAGGCAAATGGATGGAGACTATAATAAGAAATCACATAACAAATCATATGACTCAACAAAGTTTATTCAGCAACAAACTGATTTATCCGTGGTCAATAAACATAAAGTACTAGACGAATGGACAAAAACCCTCGATGAAGGAAATCATAAAGAACCTGAAATGTATCACCGGTCTCTATCATTTTAACAAGAAATTTGGTATATTGCTAGGCCTCCTTTTGGGCCAAGGTATAACAGTCTCCAATGTTTAGACAAGAAATTTGAATTATTGTTAGAATTTATTATACTCGTATATATGGTAACTCAGCCTGTCAGCATCTACTAATGTCCTTACTATCAAACCATTCAGTATTACATATACCGCAAATTTGTAACTATTCAGTATTACATGTACCGCAAATGTGTAACCATACTGTTATCAACATCTGTCATTCCAATAAAATATATATTTTATATATTTTTTATATATAAAATATATTCGTGCGCACGAACACAAATAAATATAAATCATCTACCTAATGTAACTAATTCACCCACTTTTTTTATTTGCTGATGACACAAAGATTTTTAGAGAAATAAAACATCAGGAAGATTTAAAAACACTTCAAGAAGACTTATATAAACTACAATCCTGGAGCAAAGACTGGCTATTACAATTCCACCAAGATAAATGCAAAAGGGTACTTGACAAATAAGGGTGAAACACTATTTTTTTTTTTTACTCTCCAATCTTTGCACAAAATGTATGAAATTCTAATGTCCAAAAGCTTAAGTTTTTGTAACTTTTAGTGGTTTATAGGATTTCCCCTTCTTTTTGCTATTTTCTAAGCCTTTTACATGGCCACAGATGGAAAATGTCCTGCGGTGTGACATCACACTACTGTAAAGATAAAATTAACTAAAATTATTGATTTCAACTGCAGATCACATATGTTAAAGTTTAAGAGGCCCTTTATAAAAATCATTATTGCAATTCAACATACACTTACTTTTTAGAGCTGTTTTTCAGTTCCACTCTTTACTTGCACCTTCTTTTCTCAGTCACTCGCATCAAAATATTTTATAACATGAAAAAAAAATCACTGCACTGTTTTGTTTTTCTTGTAATAGTTAAATTATACAATGTTTTAAAAGCTACATGATGATAAAAACGAACGAACTTACTAATAGGCATTTAATTGCATTTAAAGTCTTGTCACACCACATGACATTCCGTCACACCACATGACGCAATGAGGCACAGTTTACACACAAGTGACAGTTCACACACAAATTCTTCACTCTGAGGTTATCTTAAGTATGTTGAGTATTGCACTGAACTAAAAACATCTGTGAAAAGTAGGGGTGTGCAAAAAATATCGTAATATATCGTATCGCAATATATCATATCGCAATACACTGTATCGTTTTAAACATCAATATCGTGATAGTAATTTTCCCAATATACTATATCAATTTCTGACTCCAATCCTATGCACTTTATGTTTTCCTGTTATATTGAGTTCAGTAACTCTGAGTTATGTTGATTTAATTAAGTTTTGGTAAGATGTGACACTATCTAGATTGTAAACAGCAACTGATAATTTAGCTCTATTTTGACATTTTCACTGAACAATATAAAATATCGCAATATATCGCAATATACCCAGTATCGCAATGTATTGTGATAGAATCGTATCGTGGTATATGTATCGTGATACGTATCATATCGTGTCCTTGCCAATACCCACCCCTAGTGAAAAGTGAATGCAATGAAGTTAGTTTTTTATTAAAACCCAAGGTCAACACAACTTGAAAAACACCACAATAGATTCATCATAAACTGATAAAGTTTCCATTTTTATCGTTTGTCAAGAAATGACAATGACTGACATGAAAGTCATGAAGAAGACATTAGAGATAGTTCATGTTGAAATGATTTTGGAAATTACAGGTTAAACATGAGCCAGTCCAGGTCAGCTAATTTTGCAGCTCTCCCATAGGGCTCATAGCCTGGCTATCGTGACTTGTCAATGCTCTGAGAGCATTGGTCTGGCCAAGCTGTGTTGTAAACCCATTTCTCAGAAGGCGGGCTTAACCCACCTCTTTCAAATGCCTCTGTTTGCTACTGGACGAAGCTTCAACCAATCACACCCTCATGTCCTCTGATGTATACAGTACGTAGCGAAAGAAACTGCTTGATCCAAAGAAAAAGTAGTAGTAATCTGTAGTCATATAGCAATGGCGTTAAAGGATTTTTGTCAGACTTGTGAGGTGAACATGAGAGTGGCTGGTGTTGGTCATTCAATATTGATATTCGAAAAACGAATCAGTGCGATCAAAGGCGACATGACCAACAACAGCGTCCGCGCAAAGCCCAATGGACTTGGCTACCAGCGGGGCTAACTTATAAATTAAACTTTTACCGAAGCCGGTCGGTAGCATTGCAAAAACGTCCTTTACCGCAACAAATGCTTCAAGGGCTGCCCTTTGCTCTATTTTCAGAGAGAACTTCCCTTTGAATTTGTCCAAAACAGCAGCTACAGCTGCATTGAAATCTTACAGTTGCTCCACGTTTGCCATGTAGACAGTGACTGAGATAGATTTCCGGTCGCCAAACTACCGCGTCATTGCCTTTTGAAATGCTCGATTTTTATTGGCCCCCTATCTGAGGACTGAGCAGAAATGGTTTAGATAGGCAGCTTGGCCAGACTGACTTGCTCGCGGAATGTAAATGCAGCGCCACAGGCAGTATGGGCACACCCAGGCTATAGGGCTCAGGCTCCGAAATTGCCCCAACCATGTCACTTTGGGAGTAGTAAATGCAGTCATCCTTCTCAGGCCACTGGAAAGCATTTTTATCTCCACGTTGAACCATACATTTAACTTTCTTTTCTTGATATCTGTTAATAAAACAAAACACTGTTACACATAATCAAGGCAAGTTGTATTGTCTGACTATTAAAGGAGAAGTTTGGTGTAAATCAAACAATAGCCCTGTTTGAGGTCAACAAGTGCTGTCAGTAGGATAAAGACTTAATTGACAAAAAATTGATACAGCATACACCACTGATACAGCATACTGAACGAAGACATGGGGCATAACTTACAATTTCGTTTCGTTATGCATTCAGTAAACATTAGTCATTGGTCTGTTATTTGGTCTATGTTGCATGAAATTTTCACGTTCTTTCATCTGGACATCATAAAGTGAACAACAGGGCTATTGATTAATTCACACCAGATGTCTCTTTTTATCAGATTCAAACTCCCTTACTAGCTCCCTTTCCCTATATCAATTTCTTTACTTTCTTCTTCTCTCGCTAAGGATCTCCTCACGCCTGGCTTCATCCTGATTTATCCCCTCCCGGTACCATTTTGTCCTTTCTTTGCTCATTTCTAAAAAACTATTTTTATTTATAAAATATTTTTATTCATAAAATATTAGTGATTGTTGGCCATCTATATAGAATAAACATGGATGCAAATACTTCATACATTTAGAAAAAAAGAAAATAACAGGTAAAGATCCAGCAATACGTTGCATAAAACATGTCACACTGCAGGACATGAATGTCACACCACAGGACATTAACAGCATTGTGGCCAATTTAATCCCTTTCTATACATGACTGACCTTGGAGCTAGCACGCTAACTTAATAATGATATTGTTTATAACTTTGATATGTGATTTAAAAAAAAAAAAAACTTTTTTCCTTCAATTAGAGCCGTCACACCACAGGACATCATAAATGGACCCAAACATTGTCTAACATAAACATCAAAAACTGTGCAAATATAAAGAGATTAATACTCACCTTTTAACTTTCACAGCAGTCTCTAATGACTGACTTACTTCCTGGTAGGAGGCTGTACTGAAGACCCCTATAGTTGTCCATGCAACTGCCCGCTCAAAAATTTAATTTACATGTCACGCCGCAGGACTGCATTTATGTTACAAGATTTAACTTGCTGTAAATACTGCTGTAAAATGTTTTTTCATGTTAAAAATGTTTTTTTAATAAGTTAATAATTGTAAAATTATGCCAAAGCTTTTATGAATTATTCTAAATGTTGCCGGTTTATTTTATTGCTGTTAATATTTCATGTCGCATTCATGTTACAGTCACACCGCAGGACATTTGGCATAAAAACCTTTAAATAAATATGAAGAAAAAAATAGTTTTTTATTCCAAACTAAATGTGCTGTAATATACTGTAATTTGCCTTATTTACATTTTATTTAAATAATAAAAAACACATTTTGGTAGGTATATGCACCATGTTACATTAAAATCACACGTCATGTCAAGTACCCAAAAGCATATCCAATAATACAAAAAAAGAATCAACTACATCATCTTATAACTGAAATTCAAACATAAAGAACATACATTACAGAACGTGAAATCAGAAAAAGACATAGGAGATCAACGTACGGATCAACAATGAATATACTAACTAATATAACTAATATAAAATATCAAATGATATTTGTGTCCCTTACTCAGCACTGCGAGCCGGCAATACAGTCGCAAGATGGCGGCCACGATTGCCATGAGCAGTGCGCCTGTGTCCGCTCTAGTGTTCTATTCAGCTCTATGGGCTAAACCAAGGCGGTAGGAGCATAGGCGGAAGTTGAAGCCCCCATGGGGAAATCCCAACACGGAAAGGGCCCAATAGCCCAGAAGGACTCTGTGTCTTGATATTGGCATTGTTCTAAACCGGAGAGGACACAGCACAACATATTTGCTTCGATCAGAAATCTATCATGATATTGCATTGTAAGAAATGTTTATCTGAAATTGTGCTAAAAATAGTGTCACAAATCATGCGACGGCTAATGAGTTTCTGTCGCACAGGAGAAAATTTACCGTACTGTTTGGATAACAATCCATAGCCATAGTCATGCCCCTTTACTTTTCTATTCATGTTGAGGAAACATTTACATCAGTAAGTCTAAAAAATAAGCTTAGAACTTGGTATTTGTTTCTAAGCAGAATCGCTATCTTTATGGATTTTACTATTCGATGCAAGTGAATTGAGAAAGATGGCTAAGCTAAGCTACACGCTATAGCTTGATATGTACATGCTAACTAGCTAGCTCCCTTGACATGCTGGCTTGCAAGACTGCCTGGAACCAAAGTTAGTTGATGAAGAATCAAGTCCCCACGTACAATATTAGCCTCCCACTCCAGTAAGTGATTGCAGCTATAACGGTAGAAAAATACTTAAGAAAATTATCGTACGCTGTCTGATTTCTGATTGAGCATCTACTACTCAATGTATCATATTCGGGTTTGTTGGCCGACGTGACCGTGCGTCACCACACACTTGCGCAGTTGCCTGGTGACCAATTAAAATTTTCAGAATCGTGCTTCAATGGCTCCCATTGAAAACAATGCCATCCCACGGTCCATTCTCTTCTACGGTCTATGGGCTAAACCAAGGGGGTAGGAGCATAGGCGGAAGTTGAAGCACCTATGGGGAAATCCCAACCCGGAAAGGGTCCAATAGCATTTAGCATTCCGTTGACTTACATTCATTTTAGCGTCACTTTGAAATCAAATAACTTTACATGAGAAGGACTCTGTGTCTTGATATTGGCATTGTTCTAAACCGGAGAGGACACAGCACAACGTATTTACTTCGATCAGAAATCTGTCATGTTATTGCCTTGTAAGAAACGTTTATCTGAAATTGTGCTAAAAATGGCGTCACAAATCATGCGACGGCTAGTGAGTTTCTGTCGCACAGGAGAAAATTTACCGTACTGTTTGGATAACAAGCCGTAGCCATAGTCATGCCCCTTTACTTTTCTATTCAACATTTATTTGGCGAAACATTTACATCAGTATTTCTCAAAAAATAAGCTTAGAACTTGGTATTTGTTTGTAAGCAGAATCGCTATCTTTATGGATTTTGCTATTTGATGCAAGTGAATTGAGAAAGATGGCTAAGCTAAGCTACACGCTATAGCTTGGTATGTACATGCTAACTAGCTAGCTCCCATGACATGCTGGCTTGCAAGACTGCCTGGAACCAAAGTTAGTTGACGAAGAATCAAGTCCCCACGTGCAATATTAGCCTCCCACTCCAGTAAGTGATTGCAGCTATAACGGTAGAAAAATACTTAAGAAAATTATCGTACGCTGTCTGATTTCTGATTGAGCATCTAGCAGCTACCACTCAATTTATCGTATTCGGGTTCGTTGGCCAACGTGACCGTGTGTCACCACCCGCTTGCGCAGTTGCCTGGTGATCAATTAAAATTTTCAGAATCGTGCTTCAACGGCTCCCATTGAAAACAACACCATCCCACGGTCCATTCTCTTCTACTGTCTGTGGGCTAAACAAACTCCAACACACCTTGGCCATGAACATGTTCTACATGAGCTGTGTAATGCTGTGTAAGATTTTTTGTTTATTTATTTATGTATTTACTTATTTATTTATTTATTTGTATAGTTGTATTTTATAGTTATAACCTGTAGAACACTATCTACACACATTCCCATTGCCATGGCCCACTAATATTTCACTTACTCCAAAGATGCATTTTTTATTTGTGGTGTAAAAACTATAGACATAAAAATCCAGAGCAGAGTTTTCTGACAGCATAACTTCCTCATACTCATTTGTACATGTGAAAGGAGATCACTTCCCATAAGTTTGTGTGACAACATTTCTTTCTTCCCTGTTATGTGCGAGTATTTGGATCAAGATTTTATCCCAGATGCAGTTAAATGAAGCAATGGCACGCTGTCTGATTAAAACCATTACGTTTTTTTGCAGGAATTTGGCAAGGTTGAAGATGAGGATGCTCAAGAGCACAAAGAGTGATAACAGCATCGACATTCAGCCCTCTGTGCACAGTGAACAGTGCATCATTGTTTCTGGCCATTATAGAGCCTGACATTATAGGCCATGATGCTGTGTGATGTGTCTTTGAAAGTCTTGAACAGTTTTAGATTGTATGTGCACTGTTTTTTTTTTTTTTCAAAACTTATTCATATATAGGCTTTGTAAATTATTGCATGTACAGATATAGAAGTGTTTTTTAATAAAGGTTTTCTGGGATAACATTGATTGCTGTACAGAACTTGAGAACATGAATGGTGATCTCAAGAGGGTATACAGAAGAATAAAAAAAGGTACATACATTTGCTGATGTGTTATGAAAATGGCAGTGCATTTCTGGACATGCCTGACCAGTTTTGAATGTGAGTCTCTTTTTTTTTTTTTTTTTTGAGCTCTGTTGTCAAATACTTTAGATGGAATACGTTCAGTATGGGTATGCTGAACAGTATTATGTATGATAAATTCCAACCTGTGGTGGGTATGTTATTGGCATGATGCTGAATACATTTAGTACAGAGTGGTGCAGCCAAGGAAAGAGGTATTTGGAGTGAAATACACAGCCAGTGGCTAAAGGATTCTGATAGTGGGTGGGGCAGCTACGTTGACTTCTGTATCAGGACAGACAGAATGTCAGTAGTCTTAGGTTTTGAGTTTATACGGTACAGACTAAGAAAATAGGGATAGGCTTAAGGTTTTTCCCATGCGTCACAGCCAGATTCTACCTAGTAAGAATGAGAGAGCAAAATTTGCCACTTCCTTGTTGGCACTGCTCTGCCTCCTCAGTGTCAAGTTTAAAGGCACCGCACAGCATTTCCAAATGTGGTATTGAGGATTGCAGTTCAAATAATATATGTCATCAGACAAAACTGATGATTATAGTGATGATTCCTTTGATTCTTTAAAAGAAAAGAGTGTGTTTGTGTCACATGTAAAAGAAAACGAAGTGGACTACTGTTTGGAAACGAATAACATCGCCTTTCTGAGGCCACCAAAACAGCAAAGCCGGCATTTTATGTCATAATTTTAGCCTCTATAGCCTCTAAAATTACTCCACATTAGCCCAAATCTACCGACATCTTCCCATAAACATATCATCCAATGAATCGACTCAGTGGGATGGGCTAGGCTTGAATTTCCCTTAAAACCGGGCATGCGTTAGTTCACACTGTCCCTTCGCAAAATCGCGTTGGAGGGAGTGTGTGTCTGACAGGCCTTTGCAGTAGGAACTAAAGTAGATTTATAACGCAATAAGCTGGATACGTGATTCTGTAACACATCGAAAATGAGTTACCATAAGCCAGACGAGAAAACCCTGCAGGGTCTGAAAGACATCGCCAATAAACTGAGAATCAATTCAATCAAGGCAACATGCGCGTCAAACTCTGGGTAAGTTAACATTAAACGAATCTTCCGTAACGTTAGCTTCCTTTTAATTAAGACAACTAGGCTAATTGTTTTGATTTAGCACGGACATATCAAAAACGTTAAGGAATCGAACTGCACTAAATAAGTGCACGTGCAAAATACCACATGGGCAAAATGAAACGACTCAGTGCAGGAACGTATTTGTTCAGCATGATATTGTGGACCTTTAGTAGCGTATTGTTTTGAAGTTGTCCAACTATTTTACAGATTTGAAATAAATTATGTTTGGATAAGGATAAAGATATAAATTCAAATAGTAATCTGTGTCATAACAGATTGTGTGGACGAAAACGGGCTTAAAAGCTCGCTGTATTTACATTTGTGTAACGTTAGTCTCGTGCAAGATTAATTCAGTGTTTCATGCATTCATATTTGTTATAAATATGCCTATAACTGACTTCTGCTCAATCACCGACTTTCTACGTAAGATGCTGTTAGCAACCGTTAGCAATAGCTGCTTCAGATACTTTTTCCACTTTCTCCATGGTCATGTCACATGGGGGAGTTCAGTGGTCTCGTGGTCCCCTTCATGTTTCATCTTTTAAAGTCGCAGCAGCCGGTCCCTGATAATTCATAACCGTGGCCCATGTGATCTGAAACTGGTGCTAATTGATGAGGGCAGAAGAGGTCTATTGACCACAGTCAAGAAAACGGACTTTGTCTAGGCTATGAGCTTTGCATCGCAAGAGGCTGATTTCCCAAGGCCTCTCTACTGCTCGGAACTACCGCAAACCATTGCTTCATGAATGCTAGTTTTTCACACAGGTGTGGAAAGCTGTGACCAGTACAGACAGCATTATATTGTCTTACCGGGTTCTATCAATAGCCTACCTTTCATGTTTAAGGTGTAAATGTCAACTCACTTCCTTGTGCTTGGTCGATTGTCTTGATGCAAGATGAGTGAGAACAAAAATGTACCCGATAATGTTGAGAACCTGTTTTCTCCAGACTTCCTTCAAACGCCCACGAGGAAGCTTCAAGCCAGTCTATTGGTTTCATTTTTCTTAGTTCAGGGTCATCTCCGTCACTGCCAGTGCCGGTATTGTCTTCTTGTCAGTACAACAGAACACTTCCTTGTCTTCACTGTCTTTGTTTTGTCTTCCAGCCTACTTGTCTGAAACGAGGATCAAGGGGGTAAATCTAGGAAACCAAATTGAATATAACATTTGCACGTGTTGTGAATACAACCTGTGAAACTTAATTAACACTGATGTCTGAAGTTCAAGTGCACGTGGTTCTAAAGTTTTCAGAGTTCAGTAGTGTACTCATGGGTAATAACGTTACTAATTTTTGCAAGGTATGGTCACTTGTTAGGGTTGTGTTATCTGATGTAGATGCTTTTTCAGTTTGTAACTTAACACTTTGTGTGATCTAAGCAGCATGCTCTGGTGACCAGTTGGTGACTGTCCTAAATTGTTGCAGGTCTGTGCACTTCTCAGATGTATAACTGATTTCAGAAGGGGAAGGCAGTTTGATGTCCCTGCAAAGAGATCTTTTACACACACATACACACACCTGCTTACTTCTGTGTTTATCTGTATGCTTCAATGACTTGCTGAGCCTTCCCTCAATGTCAAACTCAAGAAATAATGTTGGCAGCAGGGACCAGTGGCATAACATGATAGTGCATGGTACTATTACTGCACAGTGCTAAGGGTTTTTGTCACAGTGTGTTGTTGTTTCATAGGCTCTTAGTTGTATGGGCCTGTAGCCTGTGTGTGTTTTTTTTTTTTTTTTCCCTGGTTTCTGTATGTGCTTTGCCAAGACATGGTGCAAGACCTGTTGTTGCCTAAAACTGCTAATATGCAACAATGTTGCAACGGGCACAGATTCCTCTCCAGACTGACCCTGTGTGTATGTTGCCTCTCTGCAGACATCCCACCTCTTGCTGCAGTGCAGCAGAGCTTATGTCAGTGCTGTTCTTCCACACTATGCGCTACAAGGCTGATGACCCACGCAACGCCTGCAATGACCGCTTTGTCATGTCCAAGGTGAGGGAGGGTTGGCTACTAGCACTGGGTCACATTTCTTTTTCTCTTCGTTTTTTTCAACAGTTCCATGAGGAATGCCCCCGAGTTCAGACCAGCAGTACATTTAATGAGTTACAAGTTCATGCATTCACTCAACAGTCTAAGGCTACTTGAATGCACAGCCTCTAAATGGGCAGACCTACACAGTGACTTATGAGGATGGTTTAAGAAGGCTGCTTTCAAGGATCTATGAATATACATGAATTTCATTCCTCACCTATACTGAGGGAAAATATGATACATTTTAATACATAAAAATGTACAATGTAGAAAATCTAAGTATGTGTGTGTTGGTCTATTCTAGGGCCATGCTGCTCCCATTCTGTATGCCGCCTGGGCAGAGGCTGGATTTGTCAAGGAGTCTGAACTTCTGAACCTTCGCAAGCTGGACTGTGAGCTGGAGGGCCACCCTACCCCTGTGAGTACACATGTGCCACACAGCCTGCCCTGTCTGTCAGTACAGTTGCAGGAGTTGCATAATCTTTAATGGCGTGACTTTAAATGTAAAACCGGGAGACTATCCGCAAGAGTATTTATGATTGACATTTTATTATAGACAATGATGTTTGGTCCTCTGGGGGGTGTACTGTAGTAATAAACTTCAGTAAGTTAACTCTTGAGTAGTAAACCTCTTGATACAAGAGCCATGTGATTTCATTCTCCTGGTAAAGCAATGACACAGTGCTCTTCTATTAGGAGGGTTACCACTTGCCCTCAATTACCTTAACCAGGATTTTCACTAAACCTGATTTAGAACTTACCTCTGTAAAATGCTGACAGTAGTCAGTGGAAACTCATGCTCTGGGACAAATAAGGCTTTGTCAGGCCAAGGCCCAATCATTAATAGGGTTTAATAATATGCCTTTTTAAATCGCAATGGCTCAAAAGTAAGTAGTCAGTTTGGCCTGTTGCTCTGAGCCATGCCTATTTATTGATTTATTGATTGATTGATCGATTGATTGAAGTACTAGTAGTCAAGATGGTTACATTTGAATGTTGTTTTGGTTATTCCCAACAGAAACTGGAGTTTGTGGATGTGGCCACCGGCTCCCTGGGGCAGGGTCTAGGAGCGTCCTGTGGAATGGCCTACACTGGCAAGCATTTCGACAAGGCGAGGTATTACAGTCAAGGCTGGAGGCCTCGCCCAGCATCTGTGACCCACTTTAGTCTTGAACAGGCACAGGCCGCCCGGTCCTACTGTAGAGTGGCTTGAATCAGATTTTGTAGCTGATGCCCAAAGCCATTTTAAGCCTTATAAATAGGGGTTTGTAACTGATCAACTGCAGCCAACAGGTTGTACTCCTTGGAACACTATTTAACACTCCTCTTTTTGAATAGGAAATTCTGCCCTGTCTGGTTTCTAATAGTTCAGTGACGTAATCTAATATCTGAAATTTTATTTTTGTACTTTCTGTAACCTTAATGTAATTACAAATCATCAGCAGACCTAGGGATGGGTATTGGCAAGGACTTTACGGTACGATACATATCACGATACATTGCGATACTGGGTATATTGCAATGTATTGCAGTATTCTACATAATTCAGCTTTATTTTTGCATTTTCAATGAACTATCAGTTGCTATTTATGATCTGGCTAGTCTTGCATCTTATCAAAGCTGAATTAAATCAGCATAACTCAGTTACTGAACTCAACATAACTCAGAAACATAAAGCGCATAGTATTTAGAAAATAAAATACTGGAGGATAGAGCTGTAATATAAGTTTAAACAATGTTTTTAATTTTTTGGAGTCAGAAATTGATCAAGTATATTGTGAAAATTACTGTCGAGAAACATTGCTATATTGATGTTTAAATTGATATAGTATATTGTGAGAATTAGAATCACAATATATTGCGATACCGATATTTGTGCACACCCCTAACCAGATCATTATGAATATGTGCTGGACCTAGTGTTAAAAAAGGTCTGTATACTTCAGCTCCCTTAACAAAATATTTAGACATAAGACTAAATTAAGTATCTTGCTAAGGGTGGTAAACTGTATGGATCTTCTCTTGTCGTTTCGGATACCATGACATCATTAACCAGTTGTTTACTCATGGGGGGGAGGAGGTTTACTCATGGGGGGGAGGAGGTTATCATATAGACATTAGTGGAGTGTGTGTGTGTGTGAGAGAGAGACCCTGACCTTGACCCAGTCTCTCATGTGATTGGCTAGCTACCGTGTGTACTGCCTGCTGGGAGACGGCGAGTGTTCGGAGGGGGCAGTGTGGGAGGCCATGGCCTTCGCCTCCTACTACAAGCTAGATAACCTGGTGGCCATCCTGGACGTGAACCGACTGGGCCAGAGCGAGGCTGCCCCGCTGCAGCACGACACGGACACCTACAGGAAGCGCTGCGAGGCTTTTGGGTATGTGTGCTTGTGTGGCTCCTCCCGTTCTGTCTGTACCTAATAAAGAGTCTCTTTCAGTAGAAGTAAGACCATGAGTCTGTGTGTCTGCTTGGGTTTCACTTGTGTTGGCTGCCTACACACGGCTCCCTACCATCTCTCTCCCCACCCCCTCCGAGTTTTGAGCCAACATGCTCTTTGACTGGAAATTAAATACCCCTGTTAGCCATGCAGCCTGTGTAATCATGACTTTGCACTTGTTTTGTGCTTGGTGTTTAGCCTGTGGCCTGAAGGTGTTTTTCCCCCCTCGTGTGTGTGTGTGTGTTTTCTGTCTGCAGCTGGAACACGTATGTGGTGGATGGCCACGACGTGGAGGAGCTGTGCAAGGCACTTTGGCAAGCTCAGCAGGTCAAGGGGAAGCCCACCGCCATTGTGGCTAAAACATTCAAGGGCAAAGGACTCAACGGTTGGTTAAAAGGGCTGCTGTTTACCTGCTGCTTAAACAAAAGGGGGGGGGGGGTGCTGAATCACTTGCTGAATCACTGGGTCATATTTCTGCATTTGCATGCAACCATTTGGGCATCCTTGCACAGATGACTGTTTTTCTTTTGGTCTAGAAATCTCAAAACCCTCAATTTTATTATGTGTATTTTATTAAATGTCTGAAATGCACTGTTAATTAAATTAAAGATGATGTAACTGGTAAAAAGTAGCACGCAGCTGTACAAGTCTGTAAGGTCTGAATTCATTTCTTAGTGTCTGGTCTCAGTATTGGCCTTGTGTACTGTCGCTGAGTAGTGTGACATTGTAGATGCAGCAAATCATGATGTAGGTCAAACCCTCCCCTCCCTTCCCCAATGCATTGTCCGTGCCTATTCTGTATTCGTCTTCTTTATCCAGAATACGCCACAACTAGTAGTACTGCTATCACATTATTATTCATTTTTTCATAGTCGCTTGCGTGTTTGGTAAAACTCTGAAATATCATGCTAGTTGCATTAAGTTATGAACAGTCTTTACCAGTCAGACAAACATGCCAGTATTACAAAGAGATGATCATTAACTGCGTTATTAGGTTTGGCTGTTTCCCTGCAGGAGTATTGTCCAGGCCCCTTGTTGATCTAATCATGGACCTGTAGTCATTCAGTGCTCATTATGGTCTTGGGTTTCTTGTGTAGTAGTGCACTGATGCTCCTCAGCAATGTTAATGCAGTATTTAATATTCTGTTGCTTTGTAGATTATTTTGTCAGTTTTACTTGTTTTTACTCTTGAAACAAATTGCTCTTTGCAGTGTACATCTTTTCTGTGTGTTTTGCTCCTTTTTTGGCTTGTATATCTTGCATATCATATTTTCAAGCTTTCCTGCTTGACTTAGTAAAGGACTTAGTGACTGACTTGTCTGTGTAACAAGTGCTACATAAATACTTAAACTTTACTTGCCTTATGTAGGCATTGAGGACATGGATAACTGGCACGGCAAGCCTATTCCCAAGGACCGTGTGGACGCCCTGCTTGAACAGCTGCAGGGTCAGATCCAGTCCCCCAACAAGGTCCTGTCCCCCGAGTTGCCCCAAGAGGACGCCCAGCCGGTGGACCACTCGGCCATCTGCCTCCCCTCTCCCCCCGCATACAAATTGGGTGATAAGGTGACTGCATATATTTAAAATTAATTTATTTTTTGTTGCATCTATTTTCATCGCAGCTTTTGTCATTTCTGTTATCTGCATTAACATTTGAATATATAGTACGCCACTTGTCCATTTGCTTGGGTAGACTGACATGGTATTTAAGGAGAAAAACGGGCATAGTCAGAATGTCAAGTTTCAAGTTACTCCCCCAATTGGTAGTTGTATTGAAACCCAAGCTTTTTCAAAAGCAATCCTGTAAATAAACAAGCATAGTCTTGATATACAAGCATTTTAAAATGGCATTTTTTTATGAAATCAAATTTATAAATGACATTTTTTCAGTTTCTGCATTTGGTGTTATGGTATTTGTAATGACATTGTGGACCCGACAAAAGTCACCACTTGGAACGTGATGCGCAGCATGACTCATGGACACGGTGAGCCAACATTGCTGTATTGGTCTCTTACCTGTTTGACCTCCTGTCCTCAGGTTGCTACCAGGAAGGCCTATGGAGTGGCCTTGGCTAAGCTTGGAGAAGGCAGCCAGAGGGTCGTGGCTCTCGATGGCGACACCAAGAACTCCACCTTCTCCGAAATGTTCAAGAAGGCTCACCCCAACCGCTACATCGAGTGCTTCATTGCTGAACAGAACATGGTAAGGTCTTTGCCCAGACAATGCCCCATGCATGCTCACATGTTATAAGTATAGTGTGTCTGTGAACAGCATGTGTCTGTTGCTTTGCAGGTGATTTTTTTTTTTTTTTTTTTTTTTTTTTTTTTTTTTTTTTTTTTTTTTCCCTTAATCATTGAAGCTGCCACAGTTAAAAATCATTAAATTCAATTTCCTTTAGTTGACTTTGCAATGATATGGCAACCAATAGTATGACCACAGTGGCCATTTGGGGGGGAAAAAAAGCTTTTTAAACATTTTTCTTTTTAACTCTCCACACTGAATAAATGAATGAATGAGGTGATTGCAAAACAAGTGTTTGTCTAGGGTGGAGTGTGGGACTGTTCATACGCAGGGCACGCCAAAGGTATCTGCCCCTGTCTCTGTTAAACTGTAATCTGCTCCAGGTCTGCACTAATGTGTCTGTTAACCCACTGACATGAGATCATGAGGTCACCCTGTTCACCTGGGGTGGTTGCTCAACCCTGAGGCTTCCCACACTTTCAGGGGTTGCTGGCAGCTATGCTCTCTTCTCTACTCTGCTCCTCTCTTCCCATTGCTACACTTGCACTTTGAGCTCTTCCTCAGGGCTGAAAGATTTCGGGCATGGTGCAGTGGGACAGTAGGCTAGGACAGAGCAGCTGTGGCCTAGTGGTTAGAGAGTTGGTCTTGGGATCGGAGGGCAGCAGGTTCGAATCCCGTGACTGAAGTGTTCTTCAGCAAGGCATCTTACCCCAACATTGCTCCAGGGACTGTAACTGAAACCCTGTACCTAAATAGGTTTAAGTCATTAAGTGTCAGCTTAATGTATTTAGTGTCATTTAACCTTTACTAGTAGATAGCCATAACATTTGAAATGTTACCTTTACTTTAGGCTTCAGGGGCATCAGTAGGAATGTTTGCAGTCCTGTGAACTTGGAGATAAGAACTTCACAACACGAACAAAAAGAAAACATGTTTCCAAAAGTGACAATTATGAAGCCCTTCAGCACTGCAGCTGAAGTCTACTGTTATGCATTTTTAAAGTTGCACAGGGTTTCATAAAGAGCACGAGCATCTTGTGTTGAATTAAAGTGGTTGACCGTGTATTTTCTCAGAACAATTTCCTCACTTACTGAATTGACACATTAACTGTGAAATATTTTGCTAAAAAAATAACCCCTTCATCATCTTGCAGGTCAGTGTTGCCATCGGTTGTGCCACCCGTGACCGCACAGTAGCATTCGCCAGCACGTTTGCTGCCTTCTTCTCTCGCGCCTATGACCAGATCCGCATGGCCGCCATCTCTCAGTCCAACGTCAACCTGGCCGGCTCCCACTGTGGCGTCTCCATCGGTAAGATCTTAAAAATGCTTAAATTTGTAAGAATGGGGGAGCCATTTACTCACTCTACTCAGTGGTCAATATATGACTCTGTTGTATTGCTATAAATACTGTAGTAGAGGGAGCTTGGCTCCAGAGGGCTGAGGTGAGGATGGGGAGCTGGGCTCCGGCCCAATTTCAACTCTGCTTGCGCCGTACAACACATGCCTGTCCTCTTGTCATGTTATGGTTTTGCGCAGATATGTCTATGTAGTAGGTCTCTGGTGCCAGTTGGGGAAATTGGCAGATTTAGGAACCCGTAGGTTTTTTATACTGTTACTGCTTTCGTATTTAACAGATGCTTTTCTCCAAAGCAATATCAAATGGCACATTGCAACCAAAAACATTTGGCTAATTTATGAAATATAAATTCAAATTCTGTCATTGGAATTTCCACATCACTCTACCCATTTATGGAAACGCATTGATGAGCTACACCTGTTAACATTCCTTTCAATGTATGTTTTTTGCAGGTGAAGATGGACCATCTCAGATGGCCTTGGAGGACTTGGCAATGTTCCGTGCCATTCCAACATGCACTGTGTTCTACCCCAGTGATGGCGTGTCCACTGAGAGGGCTGTGGAGCTGTGTGCCAACACCAAGGTCTGTCTGTGTCCCTCATGAACCCCTTTCCCACTCTCCCACACTTTGTTTTTAATGTGTCAGTATGCCACCAAGGTCTTTGGCCTGATGAGTGCAGATGCTTACTCTGCTTGTCTCCCGTTCCCCAGGGAATCTGTTTCATCCGCACCAGTCGTCCTGAGACAGCCGTTATCTACCCTCCTGACGAAAAGTTCGAGATCGGACACGCAAAGGTTAGAAACCTGGCAAGAACTTGAGCCACTTGCTTGAATATTTTCACAACCACAGCTATTGGTTGGACATGTTACCATTTACCTTTGTAATATGATAGAATGGGTGTGTAAATTCCTGGAATGTCCAGACATTCTATTGTCCACTTCCTGTATGTTGACAGTGGTGCAATATCTCCTGTTGACCTCTAGGTGGTGCGCCAGTCTGACAGCGACCGTGTGACTGTGATCGGTGCTGGAGTGACTCTGCATGAAACTCTCGCTGCTGCAGACCAGCTGGCTAGTGAAGGTTAGCACGCCCTCTGGTGGAAAGCAGCAGGACTGCACATTCACACAGTCTGGGGCCACTGCTGTCTTCCAACTTTATCTCTTTTACATTTTTAAGATGTTTATTACATTGCGTTTGCTAGAGTTTGGCCCATCTTGGCCATGTTTTCAGTTATGGAAGTTTTAAACTTAAGATGTATTAATCAACATGATATGCACACCACTTGTGTCAAGCTGTTTGTGGGGCCCTTTACATTGCTGTGTTTCTGTTGTTACAGGAGTGAATATTCGTGTGATTGACCCATTCACCATCAAGCCCCTGGATGCTGCCACCATTGTGTCCAGTGCCAGGGCCACTGGAGGCAGGATCATCACCGTGGAGGATCACTACAAAGAGGGTAAGTCTTCAGAGTCCTGAGTGTTTAACGTGTTTCTGCTGTATAGTGGGGAATGTATATACGAGGAGGCATGTTGGTGCATATTCTAGCATACACTGTTATACAAAAAAAGTGTTTTTTCTATTCAGCAAAGGAACCTGGCACTTGGTTAGATTTTAGTGTTGTCATAGTGGGAACAAAAGTTCATCTGTTCAGCTGGAATTTTTATACCACTTTGCAGCAGTTCTTGGGTGTTCCTCTGGGTCATTTTGCACCTGGTGCCTGCTGCCTGGACAAACATTGCAAGGGTGTTAAGAGCCACCCCTCCCTCCTTGTCTAGCCTGCATGTCTAGAGCTCATGTGTGGGATTTATTTATTTATTTAACATGTATTAATGTAAAACATTTATTTGACTGTATTTAAAAAAAAAATGTGTAATTTGCTTTGGCCATGAAATGAACTAAATAAACAAACGAACAATTTATTCATTTCATGCCATCTGTGCCCCGTTGTCTCCCAGGTGGTCTGGGCGAGGCCGTGCTGGCGGCCGTGGCGGGGGAGCCGGGCATCGTGGTGCAGAGCCTGTCGGTCAGCCGCGTGCCCCAGAGCGGCAAAGCGCAAGAGCTCCTGGACCTGTTCGGCATCAGCGCAAAGAGCATCGTCACTGCCGTGAAGGGCACCTTCGCCAACTGACGTGGAGACATCTTCATCAAGACATCATCCCTTGGGTTCTTTTCCACCCCGCCCCCCTTTCTGTCCACAGGCCTCAACTTTGCTGTGCATAGACTAACACACAGGAGCCAGGCTCAGACTTAGCAAATGTTGACTTTAGATGTACTTAATGTTTTTTTGTTTTTTTTTTTAGGTTGTCAAACATTCCTCTCTGTACAGTCCGTTGACTTGAATTGGATCAGTTGATTTTCACTTCTCAACTTGCTTTTGTATTGTTTGAAAACCTCACAAAATACTTTAGGCATTTTGCCATGTGTGTCAGTATCTGTTTGCAGTCATTCCAGTTAGTTGTTGCGTTGAGAAGTTTTGACTCTGGATTCTACATCACCCTGTCCGTCCAGGTGTGTTGTTCCACAGGAAGACCAGTGCCCTTGCTTGCACCAGATGACATTTTATAATGATGATTTAAGATCTTGCTTATCTTGCCTGTAATTGGTTAAAGTGCACACTCATTGTGCATTGACATTAACCTGTTAACCAGTTGTGCTGGGTCCAGCCTGTCACAACTTATTTCCACTGTTTCCCAACTGCTTTTTTGTGTCTGTGTTGTCTTCTAGTAACATAATGGGTGTTTGTGGAATTTGGCCTCAGTCGGTGCATACTGTTTGTTCCCTGGATGGTGCTTGTGGTGTTCTAGGCTTTGTGAACCCCTCTCTTGTGTGTTTTTTTTTCTGTGTGATGGCAAGGCAATGAATAGTGGTGTAGACCTGATATTGCTTAACATACCAGAAGTGATTTGTGTTACTGAAAGGGTACTGACCCTCATCAGTTGTTTGTTCAAAAAAAGCTAACTAGTTTGCACAGCCTTTGATGCTGTAATAAATACTGACGTGGTCAAAATCAAAGTGTCATGTGAGTTATGTAATTTCATGTACCAATGGGTTTCAAAAGATGTGTGCGGTGCATTCACTGGCACTTCAAAGCAATTATTTACTCGTGTTTGACGTAAAAAGTTAACAGCTTTTATTGTAACACGAATCCAGGCTAATGTGCAAGAGTTTGTTCCATTAGACATGACCCTCAAGCCAAACCAAATTGAGTTTTATTGCATCAACAAAATAATGGAATCGATGTGGTCATTATTTACAGATACAGCAAATGGCAATCTGAACGGGGTTAAGCTTTCACAGTATAAGAGAATATTTTGAGTCTTTTTAGCCATATTCAAAACAGTGGAGAAGCTTCTGGATGTTTTTTTCTGAAGATGGTTAACTGGAGCACCTTTTCAGGGTGACTAGTAAACGTAATTTGCTTCTTATTCCACGCCCTTCATGAACTCAAGGAACTCTGTTGGACAAAAAAGATGTAACTGTAAGCTTACGTATTCTCTCTGACTGACACCTGAGTTTGTTTGACAAACTTGTAGTAGCTGATATACACAAGCCTTACCATCATAATCAATCTTGCCATCGTTGTTTTTGTCTCCGTCCTTCATAAGTTCCTCGATGTCGTCCTCAGTAATAGACTCACCTGTGGACTCCAGCATCTCCTTTAGCTCCTCTAAATCAATGTAGCCATCGCCGTTTCTTGTGGGGGTGGGGTGGGGTGGGGTGGGGTGGGGGGTATATTTAAGTGCATAGCTTTCTACAGGCTAATAACAACAGGTAATAACAACTGGCTTGGTGTTATCAATTTAAGCCTACATACTTGTCAAACATGCGAAAGACTTCGGCGAGCTCCTCCTCTGACTTTCCTTTGCTCTCCTCTTTCATGCATCGCACCATCATGACCAAGAACTCATCAAAGTCCACTGTGCCGCTGCCTACAAGTGAGAAGTGTTAGGCCTAAAACGCTACATTAATGACAATTTTCAGCTAAATAGTAATGTGATTTTTTTTCTTTTCTGACAATCAGTTCAATGGAAAATGTTGAGACGTAGCCTACCGTCTTCGTCTACCTCGTCCACCATCTCCTGCAGCTCTTCTTGGGTGGGATTCTGGCCCAGCATCCTCATCACCTTTCCCAGCTCCTTTGTGCTAATGCACCCGTCCTCCGCATCCTGCACGAAGATGTCAAAGGCAGCCCGAAACTCTGCAGTGACAATAAACAGTGGTAAAGCCAAGCTCATATTCACAGTTGGCAAAACAAAACATGTTAGAACAGCACATCCATATTTTAAAAGTCAACATTCATTAGATTTAAGCATTAAGGTAAAGAAAATGAAGCCAATTCTTTGGGAAAATTAATAAGGTTTAGTCAAAGGAAGGTCCAAAAAATTGTGGGAGGGTGGGGGGGCATGGGCACAGCAGGGGGACACACAATGATACAGAGCAAAATAAAGAATAAAGCATAAGAACAGCTAGCTTTTTAACTGAAGGAAGACTTGGGGGTTTTGAACTCAAATCACATTTCTTTTTGCTGACTTGTTAACCTCCTCAGGCATATTAAATGTGTGTATTTAAAGTGTTATCTGTAGGAAAGAAGTAAAGAGGGTAGTTCAAAAAAGGCATCAGCATTAGAGGAATGTTGGCACTATGGGAATTTTATTTGCACTAACAACTGAAGACAAGTTTTCATTGACACCCATTCCATATAACGGAACATCACAGCTGTTCCATTGTACTACAGACTTCAGTTGGTCAACAACTGGAGTGTGTTAACTTCAAAGTGCAAATAAAATACGCAACAAGTGCTCATAATATATCAAGGGTTTGGGGATGAGACATAAAACAACACAGTTGGGAAGTTCACCATTTTTCTGTTCTTCTGTTAAGTTCTCAACCTGTTGGGGAGCAGAAGGAGACTCGTGTGACACGTGACTCATGTGAGGACTCGTGTGAGGAGACACTACTCTTGTGCAGTCCAAAAACAGAACAGTACATGGAAGGTGTTTGAAGTGACACCCCCCCCCCAACACACACACACCAGAGAACAGAACAAATGGCATGCCATCACATTGTTCCTCCTGCCCCTACTCCCACCCACCACCAAATGACCTTCAGTGGGTTCTGACCCCTTGGCTAAAAGCCTCTGATGATATCACCTTCAGTGCACAGCACCGTGGGCCAAACAGTGGTTAATGCTCCCAGCTTCAATTGCATCGCATGCACTACCTGGACCATATGGCCTTTTAAGGCATGATCTTAGCTTCCTATTACCCTGACTCTCCTGAATCTCTCCCTGACAGATGTGGAGATTGATTTGTAAAAGGCCTTGTCAAACATAACCACCAAATGACGCACATTACATTCTTTAAAATATTTTTTTTTTGACATTTGACAATGATGATGGCGTTTCAGATGGTATTGAACAATAAGCACTACAGAAAATCACACAACTCTACATCTGTTTTAAATGTTTGAAAGGCCGTGAAGAAAATGTAATTGCACTGGATGCACTAAATTGCAAGTGATTATTTGGTTACTCTACTACCCTTCACCTTACGGCCATCTTTTGTCAACAAACAGGCCCCATTGTGTGGACTCTTCACCCTTCCCTGCCACATGCAAATAAAACTTACCGCTGCTTTATAAACATCATCCATGGTGGCTGTGCTGGGTTCGGACCCTCAAGACAGAAACACACGGCAAAAACCTCAGCTGGCTGTCCTGCCTAGTGGATCCGTCGCGGTACAGACGACCCCCTCGCTCAGGCACGCGCACTGGATAAAGGATGGGCCGGGCACCTCCCCTCCGCCTTTATTGTTGGCTTAGACCTTAGCAGAAAAGACAACGTGTTTCTGTCACTCCCCTTTTCACGTTAGAGAGAGGGAAAGAGGGAGAGAGAGAGAGAGTGAAAGAGAACGAGAGAGATGGGTTGGAAGAGAATGGGCTTAGGGCTGGCTATTATTAGCAGAGAAAGAATGGAGGAAGATAACTGGCAGGGAATGGGCAGGGGAGGGGCAGGGGCAGGAATGGGGTTGGGCATGGGGGTGGGGGGTGATGAGTTATGACAAAGAGTTCTTTTGGCAGCGTTCCTCCTTGCTGTGACAATGCCCCGCCATATCAGACGCTGTGCTATACTTAACTGGAGAGTCACCTGCATTTGCCAATCACCATGCCATTGTATCCCCAAGGCTGGAAGCCTGGAAGCCCTGCGAATAGACCCCTGCATGTCTGGCATAGTGAAGCGGACGTAAAGAGATCCTCATCAATCCATGGGGCCAGGCCTGTTTTGTCACCTGTTGGGATGTGTCTTTGGGGGGGGTGGCTGGGGGGTGGCATCATAGGGGGATGGGGGGAGAGGGTGGGTGGTGTTAGTACTGGTTGGAGTTTGAGGGTCAAGCAACCTATTGTTAGCACTATGGCTGTGTGAATAGACAGAAGCCTGAAGCAGACTTGAGAAAAGTCTCCGGTGTCTTGCTCTGCATTAGAAGATCAGTGGGATACATAAGCCGAGAGTTCACTCACAAGTTCATAACATAAACACAAGTTCATGAGTTCATGACTCAGGTCTAGTGGTTCACTACACTTTACATGTAGTTTCCATAGAAAACAATCGGATGACTTGAGGATAGTTTTATTTTATTGTAAACACTAAAGGAGTCTTGGTTCTCGATTGGCAGAGTTATGCATTTTTAACCACAAGGCTAAAGGTTGACAAAAGACTTTTGTTCAGTATATTTTTAGAGATATGATGGCTGCTGTGAAGCCTGTCAGGAGCACAATAATCTGGGGATTGAGCCACAGTTGGGACTCCTTCTCCGTCTGTCTCTCTTAGTCTGTTACTCTGTCTGTATTTTTCTGTTTACTTCTGTCAAATTCATATTCTAATAGCTCTATTGGCCTGACTATTCTTACACATTCTCTCTTTCTTTCTCACTCTCTCTTTCTCTATCCTCTTCAAGCTTTAAGTAAAGTGTATAGGTGTTTTTAAAGCCCCTCCCCTCTCTTTCTCCCTGTCTGTCTTTCTTTCTCCGTCTGCCTCTCTTTCTCTGTTAAGTGGTCAAGGCTTGTGGGAGCATCACTGATGTAGAAACTTCCTATTTGACGAGATGTATTAAGGGCTTTTAAACTGACATACCCACCACTGGTTAGTATTGGCCAGTGTCAGGCTAGGGCAGTGATAGAGTGTGTGTGGGTGGGGTAGGGGTGGTGGGGGCTGTGGACGTCATGATTATATGCCTGGCTATTCCTGGCCCTCTTGACTCCTTAACTGGGAAGAGATTACCAGTGTCTCCTCGCCCCTCACTTGAGCGAGCAAGAGATACAGAGACAGCGTGCTGGCAATGGTTCATTAAAATCTCAGTAGCAGGAGAGTGTGAGAAATGCAGCGACGATGGAGCAAGGACTCCGCAAAGCAAACATAATTTTTGTGGAGTTGGCTTTTGGGTTTTCCCTGACATTTGCCAAGATTTACTGCAGACCAGTAACTGAAAACCAACTTGATCCTTAACCGTAGCCACCATTCAACATCATGCAGAGAGAACTTATGAATTAATTTTGTATTAAGTACACTTAATATAAGAGATATATCTACTACAGACTAGCCACAGAATACTGGTTGGTTTATGGGGTTCAGTGTGACACTGAACAGTTGTCTTGGAGTCTCACATTTAGGCTGGTCTGCAAATAAGCTATGGTCAAAGGGACTGGATGGGGTGAAGAGAAGAGGCCGAGAAAAAGGAGGGGAGGAAACCAGAGAGGAGAGAGAGGAATGGAGTGGTGAAGATGGAAGAAGAGAAAAGGACAAGGGAAGAAAGGATGTGAGAGGAGAGAAGAAGTGAGGAGAAGTGCGGTCCGAGGACAAAAAGAGAAGAGAAGAGAGGACAGGAGAGAAGCAAAGGTACAAGAGGAGAGGGTAGAAACAGATGAGAGTGTGAAAACAGATGGGTGGAAGAAAAAGTAAATTGTGCCACAGTGACTCATGATGGACAGATGCATTTGGAGAGAGAGAGAGAGTGAGAAAAGGGGGGGGGGGGGGGTGGGTCTGGGTGGTGTGTCTCAAAATGTACATGTTTTGTCTCATTCCCCCTCTGTGTTTGCTTGTCAAGTCAGTCAAGGTCAGTGGCCCATCCAAGCAGGCCGAGCGAAAAATAAATAAGCCAGTTGGATATTCCTTCTCAGAAACAGGACAAAGAGTTCAAGATCATGGAATCAATCATGTCAAAGCCAGGAAGTTATTATAGTTGGTGAATAGCAGTTAAGGCCTGTGTAATTGTGTTTGTAATATATTAAATGAATATCATTAATAAATATATACCACCAAAAAAGGTGGTAGGGCAGTGGTATGTCAAGAACTCAAAGAACTCAAACTGCAGGGTCCTTGGTTTAACACTCTGCCCAGTTTTGAATTTGTGCTCTCTATTTGGATAAAAGTGTCTTCTAAGTGTAATGTAATGAAATATACTTAATATAATTGTTATTATATTTTGAGTAATGATAGATTAGAGTTTTAGGCAGAGTAATTTTAAATCCCGAGTTATTTTTTTATTGCTATGATCCCAATGCATTATTTGTTACAAAACTAGAATTTTTGATTCTGTGCTTTGTAAACATGGCTATTATCCCTTCTGAGCTGGTTGCACAGTAAAAGAGAGAGTATTACATAGTTACTCAATATAAATCATGTATACATGTATTTGTTAACTCTTAATTAACACTTTCTTTATTTTTACATTATTTTCTCATCAGTATATAATGTGTAAACATATCTATCTGTCTGCTTGTCTGTTGGCTGTTTGTCTGTATAAAAGACACACAATTCCAAACAAAAAATAATCACAGGTGCTAGAGAAGTGTAGCAGGCATTCCACAAGAGGTGGCTTGTACACTGATTTGCTATAAAAATATTTTATTAAAAAAACATCAAGGCAGTGTTTCTTCTATACAGACAGACAACCAACGGAAAGCATACAGAATATGGATATGTTCATAAATTAATGTAAATGTGAAAATAAAGGTTAACAAATGGTGAACAAAGTGCTAATTAAGAGTTAATACATGTATAAATGATGTATAGGGAGTAGATATTCTAAAGTGTTACCCATATGTCATATGCCAGTATGTTTAGTAGGACTAAAAGCCTCATTATCCAGTGCTGTTCCCTCAATCTAAAATATTCATGCTGAACTTATTATAAAGTCCTGTTGACATGGACAACAAACAAACAAATATTTGTAAACAACAAACTGTTGCCTGTGAAACACACTTTACCTGTTTAATTATAGATGCCTGGTGAGTGTGTCATTAGCAAAAAATAAAATTAGAATGCCTCACATTGCCACTAAACAAACAACAGGACAAACATGTTTCTGCTGGATTCCTGAGCTGTTGTTTATTAAGGGTGGGATTCGTAGGATAACCATAGCCTTAAAAGGCAGATGCATCTGTCCTTCTGTCTCCCAAACACTCACAGACTTGCACACACACGTCGTACACACACGGATACAAGTAAAAACACATGCATACAGAAGCACACCACTCAAGGCATGCACACACACACACACACACACACACACACACACACACACACACACACACACACACACACACACACATATAAATACTCTACACACATCTATATAGAAACACTCTACACACACAAACATTATTCCAGGAATGCTCAGCGCATTGCACCCCCCTAAGAAAAGAGACAATGTAAAAAACTCACTTTCCAAAACCAGTCAGCAAAAAAAGGCTGAATAAGTTTATGTGTGTGCAAGCCTCCTCTTCACTGTCAAACAGGCTCTAAGTGCATGTGAATCCGCAGCGTAACCATAAACATATCTGTTAGTTGCCTGTGCTGTGCCATAGTGACGTCTGGGCAAACAGGCATGGAGTCACACTCACAGGTCTCACCAAGAAGTGATACGCTGTGGTCAACAGACCCTCTCAAGGGTGATAACCTCCAGATGATCTTGAGGCTGCAGTGTGTGTGTGTGTTTGTGTGTGTGTGTGTGTGTGTGTGTTTGTGTGTGTGTGTGCATGTGTGTGTGTGCATGTGTGTGTGTGTGCGTGTATGTGTGTGTGTGTGTGTGTGTGTGTGTGTGTGTGTGTCTCATGTATTTGAGCAGACAAATCTGTCTTTCTCCCTTGCCAGTGTCTTACTCTTTTTCAGACATACGTGACAGTGGACTGAAGCCAAGCACCGCTGAGTTCAACACAGAGCGGGGGGAAAAGGCCAAGGATCATGGCCCAGATACTGGCATTAGAACATATTGTGCATCGCCCAGTAAGACTTGAGCTGTCCACCATTCTGTCTGTCACAAATATGATTGATGGATTCATTCATTCGCCATTTAACCACTAGGTGCTTATTGACTTCAAGAGCAGATGCTTATTCATCAACCTCACTGTCTGTCTCTCACTCAGTCTCCCTTACCTCACAAAGCCTCAACTGTATTTGCAGCACGTAATGACATTTCTAGCATATGCACAGTGTACAATGCATTAACATGTTACTGTGGACTATTTTAAATTACAATGTGCCATTTCCTAAATATAGTGATTAAAATGACAAAGTATGACAGGAATATGGGTCATTTCCTCTTTCCAACACAAGATTGCCTGCTCTACCTCCAGTGCTGCTATTTTTGCTGTCTTTGATGCTGTCCTCTTCTGCCTATTTCTACCACACTGTTTATTATTCAACAGACAAACCCAGTAGGTAGCACAAGCAAAGACGAGGGCCTGAATAAGAGTCCTTGTAAAGATGATGGTCCACTTTCTCTCTTTTCCAGAAATGTCGCAAAAAGGCTCTCCCACTCTCTCCCTGTGCTCTCTCTCACTCATTCATATTGTCAGCCCCTCGTCTCTCTCTCTCTCTCTCTCTCTCTCTCTCTCTCTCTCTCTCTCTCTCTCTCTCTCTCTCTCTCTCTTCTCTCCCTCTCTTCTCTCTTTTTGTGCTGACTACATGTGGGTTTAAGAGCGGGGCTGAGTGAGAGACAGTCCTCAGGTACTTGCTGACTGCCAGAGTAGCCCATCATCATCTTCACCATGCTGAGCGTCTGGGTGCTGTGTGTGAACTTAGCTGTGTGTGCCACGGGGCAGGATCCCCTCACTGCACCAGAAACCGACGCTGGACCAGTCTGGACCAGCCTGATAACCACAACGTTGTTGCCCTGGACGGAGTCACCTGAGGCACCTGACGCCAACACGACCTCCACACAGGAAGAAGAGGAGAGGGATGTAGCGTTTCAGGACACCGCGCCAGCCTCAAGTAAGCTGGGTGAACCGTCTGAGTGAGCAAGTGGCTATGTGGTTGTTTTTAACAAGATCAGAATCATTTTTAGATTTTATGGGCAGTTGTTTATGGTTCTTGATTTTAGATTGATATTTTGTATTGTGTACTATTCCATGGCAAAAAAAAAAAACATTTAAATTTACATTTATAACAATTTGTATTGCTTGTCTTTTTCATTGCAGTTAATTGTAATCTAGAAAGGGCAACTGCACTCTTAACAAATGTATAGTATTTGTTGCATAGAGTAACCGCACACTGATATTGATGTTTTTTTTTCAGATATTTATATTGATATTTATTTATAAAAGCAGCTATAGCTTGTCCCATATTGTGTAGTGTACAGCATTACCAGCATTACCACTAAGATGTTTGTCAAGGGTCATATGTTATATCAAGTGTGAAATATTTCTAATATGCTGAGACTGCCAGAGAGATATAAATGGATTTCTCGAGCACAGAAAAATATGTGCTGACATGGTGCTGTTGGCTCGCAGGCGGATGGACTTGATGGACTGGTGCTGGATGTTTTTAATATGAGAGTGTTAAACTATGGCTGTGCTCCCAGGGGCACGCAGGGCGGGGGAGACCCAGAGACAGAGGCGCTCAGGGGGCAAGGAAGCGGAGGCAGACGCACAGGTATGCTGGCTCTTTCGCACACTGGGCCTTCACATAGGGAGAGGGGCGATGTGAGCAAGGTTAACCTTTAAAGGTGTGATTTTAAAACATTCTATAAAAGAAGAAATTTTCCTGGTAGATTTACCACATCCTGATGCCACCTCTGAATAGAAATTCATTTTTTGGGGGGGTGTTCCATTAGTTGTTCCATCTTTTTAGCCAGTTAGTGTGTTTGTGGGACATTTCCCCTACACTGTTTGCTGTGCCTGTTTAATAATACTCTGGCCTTTTTTACACACACCACACCCACATTCATTTATTTACGAACACACTCAAATACACTGTGAATATGATTGTTGCATCCCTTGTGTCCAGTGGTTAAAAAAATGAATTTTGTCTCTGTAAATTTTTGTCTCTGTAAGGAGGGGGCCCTTCTTTACTCACAGTGGTCAATATTTCACTCTATTTTATTACTAGGCTATAAATACTGTATCAGAGGGAGCTGAGCTTCAGCTGGCTGTATTGCCGAGGTTAGAAGGGGAAGCTGAGTTCCGGAGGGCTCTGACCCAATTTAAACCCTGCTTGTGTTTAACTTATTATTTGTCTACTCTGTCCTGTATGTCTTTGTGTGCTGTCTCTGGCCACCTCCCAGCCGGATCTGGGCCGGGCCGAGGCCGTGTGGGTGGAGATGAACTCGGTGCTGAACAAGCGGGAGCCGGGCCAAGGCCAACTGCACGGGGTGATGCAGGACCTGAGAAATGAGAAGAAACAGCTGATGGACGAGGAGAAGAGCAAGGCACAAAAGGGGAAGGGAGAGGAGGAGGATGAGGAGGAGGAGGAGGAGGAAGATGATGATGACGAAGAAGAGGAGGATGATGAGGAGGAGGAGGAGGAGGAGGAGGAGGAAGAGGAGGAGGAAGAGGAAGAGGAGGAAGAAGAAGAGGAAGAGACGGAGGAGAGCGATGCAGCGTCCAACAGCACAGTCGCCCCAACCGTCTTCACAGACTTGCTGCCTGACAGCTGCCAGCAGGTGGCGCCACTGATCTCCTGTAAGGACGTTGCCATGGGCATCCTGCCAATCTTCACTGACTTAGCAGTCACCACATTGGAGCTGCCCGGTGAGTTGGGGGGGTTAATTAGGGATGCATGCAATGAAATGAGAGTCTTAAAACAGCACACTACAAGAATCATGAGCTCAATGATGTGGATTGAGTTGCAAGCACTTTATTATGACTGGTCCACAATATTTAAATGCATTTACAGATTTTTGTATATATACTAACTGATTCTTTGATTACCAGAAATGTATTTAAAACTCTAGAACTTTCTAAAAAATGCAAAACAGGCTGCATGTTTGACTTTATTTTTTTTATCACATCAGCACCAGGATAACAACATTTCTGCTTTCTGCATCTCAGGAAACAACATCAGTAGGATTCCTTCCCGGGCCTTCTCAGGGCTGCCCAACCTAGAGGAGATTGACCTGAGCAGGAACCAGCTGGACGACTCCTCGCTGGGCACCTACCTGTTCAAGGTGGCCCTCGCTCCATTCGTTTGTCCTGTTTGCCTTTTGACACTTTTCATTTCTCTCTCATGGCCATGGTTATGTTAGTGAATTCATATGTGTATATACATATATACATATATATATATACAGTAATGTGCAAAAGTTTTAGGCAGGTGTGAACTGTCAACCAAGAATGATTTTTGTTCATCAGTTGACAAAATGCAGTGACTGAACAAAAGAGAAACCTAAATCAAATCAATATTTGGTGTGACCACCCTTTGTCTTCAAAAGAACATCAGTTCTTCTAGGTATACTTACATAGAGTTTTTGAAGGAACTTGGCTGGTAGCTTGCGCCAAACATCTTGAAGAGCTAACCATGGATCCTCTGTGGATGTAGGCTTCCTGACATATACAACCAATTTGGTGTAATTGGTTGATCATACAACGTACTATAATCCTGCAAAATCCCTGACTTTGTGTGTACCCCTTTGTGTGAATTGATGCTGGTTTGAAGACACCTGCCTAAATCTTTGCACAGTACTATATCTTTTTAGCCATCCACATGTTTAATATTAAAACACACATAAGGCTGAAAGGACTTAATGGTCATAAGTTTTTTTTGACAAGTTTTAGGCAGGTGCACACAAAGTGTACACACACAGGGGTACACACAAAGTCCAGGATTTTGCAGGATTATAGTCAGGTGTATGATCATTTTTTTCACACCTGCCTAAAACTTTTGCACATTACTGTATATACATGCATATATATGTATAAACAGTAATGTGCAAAAGTTTTAGTACATGTATATGTACATGTACATATTCATTATATTCATATTAACAAAAGTTACTGCTTCTTTTATTTTCAGTACTGTAGCCATTGTCATAAGCCCTACCCATAAAAAATGGCTGAATACAAAGAATAACAGTTAGAAGTGGTGTACGCTGGCATATGGTGAATTTAACAAAACAAACATTCAGGCACAAAAAACACAAACACACACACATACACACACATGCACATACACACATACACACACACACACACACACACACACACGAACGCACACACACACACACACATTCCCAGAATAACCTAGGGCTCATGTGTAGCCTTAAGAAGTGGCCACAGTGCTCTCTGGCCAGGCCAGCACTGGGGGCACAAGCAACAGCAAGTACAAAGGCCGCAGACGATCTATAGACAATAGATGTGTCCAGATACACACACACACACACACACACACGCACGCACGCACACACACACACACACACACACACACATTGGCCAGTTCTGTTTTCTTTTTCCTGTCTCTCCAGCTGTATACATAGCAGCCACGCAGGCCTACTAGCTTAAGCTAAACGGCCTCTGAATGAGAGGTAATAAGGTCAGATTGCACTCTGTCCTCTCCTCCCGCATCCCGCAAATGACAGAGTCCAGAGACACGGCTGGCCTGGCTGGGCAGCCTGCTGGGTGCCGCTGGTTTAGCCCAGAGGCTGGCAGGCAGGCAGGCAGGCAGACTGGCCACGGAGCTAATGGATAGTTTAAATAACTTCCTCTTTGAAATTAGTTCACTATCAGTCTCTCTATCTATCTCTCTTTCTCTCTTTCTCTCTCTCTCTATCTATCTTTCTCTCTCTCTCTCTCTTTTTCTCATGGTTCAGTGTATGCCCATAGAAATTATTCTTTCTCTCTCTCACACTCTCTCTCTCTCTCTCTCTCCCTCTCTCTCTTTCTTTCTCTCTCTCTCACTCTCTCTCTTTCTCTTTTTCTCTCTCTCTCTCTCTTACCCTCTCTCTCTCTCCTGGTTCAGTGTGTGCCCATTCACTCACACACACAGAGGGAGCGATTCACTGAGTTTTGGCAAGGTGACCTCAACAGATGTTCCTTAAAAAAGCAACCAAATGAGCCAGAGTATTAATACATAGACCAGCAAATCCAAACCAGTAATGTATGTATGATGTGGTTGTTGAAACCATTTTCTTGTGCTTTTTCTCTGTTATTTATTTTATTTTTCTCTTTATCGGTTTTGTCCAGAACCTGACTAAGCTGAGGAAGCTGAAGCTGGACTCTAATAGCCTCACCACAGTGCCTCTGCTGCCGCCCTCCCTGGAGGAGCTGAGCATCAACCAGAACAGGATCAGCCAGCTGCTGCCCAAGAGCTTCAGAGGTGGGGGTTATTCACACACACACACACACACACACACACACATGCACACACGCACGCACACACACATGCACACACGCACACATGCACGCACACACATTTGCACACACATAGCCAAACTCAAAACACAAACACACACCCAAATACTCACACATACGCATGCATGCACAGCAGACACGCACGCACAGAGACACACACACACATACCACACCATACACCATGCACACCACGCGCCATACTCATCCACACAGACATGCCCAATTACTCTCTCTCTTTCTCTCTCTCTCTCTCTCTCTCACACACACATGCACACACACACACACACTCCTTAAATCTCTTTCTTTTCCCTTACTTTGTACCTCCTGTCTCTTTTCTTTTATTTTCTCTCTCTAGCTCTCTATTTCTAGCTATAATTATATATTTATATCACTAATATATTTCTCTCCATCCCTTTCTCTTTATTATCTCTCCTAGTCCGTGTAGCTATCGATCAATGCACCCCCCAATATCTTTCTCCCTCTCTCTCTCTCTCTCTCTCTCTCTCTCTCTCTCTTTCTTTCTGTCCCTGTCTCTGTTTCCCTCTGTCTCTGTCTCCCCCCCATCTCTCTCTGTCTCTGTTTCTCTCCCCCTCTCTCTCATTCTCTCTCTCTCTCTCTCTCTCTCTCTCCCTCTCTCTCTCTTTGTCTCTCTCTCTTTCTTCAACCCCACTTATGTAGGAAGTGCTGTACACAGTTCAATTTTATTCACGTGTATTGTGCCAGTAACCACTGAAATGATGCCAAGGTGCCTAACAGAGCCCAGAGCCTGAATCTCCCTGAGTGCTTAGGGATCAAGTGGCGAGAAGAGAAAAAAATACCCTCTTGACAGGTCATAAAAATACTCCCATTTGATAGGAAGAAACCGTGAGCAGAACCCATTCCCTGGTCATAATGGAAGACTCAGTTGTTTGGCATTGGGGGGAGTTGCAGTGGGGGGTGGGGGATGGTGGGTGGGATGTGGAGTGCCAAGGCAGAGGCAGAAAATCACAATCAAATGTATGAATTTAGGATAAAATGCGAAATGATTCACATACTACCGTACGCTTGGCATGAATACAGTCATGCATAACTACAAGACTGAGTGCAAATAATTGTGAATATAATTACAGTAGTACTGTACAATACTGTACTATGTGCTGTGGTCAAGTTTCATGTCCTCTAGTGAAAAGCCTTAGAGTCATGTCTTCAGTCACTTGACTACAGAAGCTGTCTAGTCACCACCCCTCTGAGGAGTCATGACCCCTCTGAAATTTCATCAGGTCTGATCAACCTGCGCTCTCTGGAGCTGAACCAGAATGAGCTCTACGACGACGCCATCTCACCGCTTGCCTTCAGGCCTCTAAAGAGCCTCGTCTACCTTCGACTGGACCAGAACAACTTCCGCGCCATTCCGTTAGGGCTGCCCCCTTCACTGCAGGTCCGTTACTTAAGATCGCTGCACCAGGAGAGACAGTGTACATTTTTTACTCTGTACAGTGTGTGTGTGTGTGCGTGTGTGTGTGTCAGACGCTGGTGTATGTGTGCATTTGTGTGTGTGTGCATGCATGCTGGCGTGTTTGTGCATCTTCTGTGTTTGCTCTCAGGATTTGCGAATACGTGAAAACCAGCTGCAGGAGGTGGATGGGCTCTCACTCAACAAGTCCGTCAACCTGCAAGTCCTGGACCTGAGTCACAACTACCTGAGAGAACACACCATCTCCCCTCAAGCTTGGATCCACCTCCCGTAGGTCACCACACTGTTATATCAACACACTCACACCAGAGCAAGGGAACACACATGAGCTAAAACAGTCCGAACACAGCCAGGTCAATCATTTACCATCAACAGTGCCAAATTCTACAATGCTGTATTATAGAACAGATTCAGATATTGTTCAGTACAAAGAGAGATGGCTGGGATTAAATGTGGGACCAAATTAGCCTGAAATAGTTTTAGAGGAAATATAGTATATACTATAACTCACAGTATCTTTAAATCTTTATCTGCCAGAATTATTTCATAAAGAGCATTGTATATTTCTATAAAATTAATTCTTAAAGAATCTAGGTTATTGTGTAGAGCCTTTCTATAAAATAAATATGAAGAACAGTTTCTGCAACAAGTGTACAGATATATTTAAAGTGCACTGCATAATTCTTAAACACAAACAATAGGTTTAAACTATGAGCCTGTGTCCGCACCACAGGAGGGAATGTTGCAGTGCAAAAGGAATATAGATTGCATGAGCTTGTGGTTGGAGAAAAATAGCACATATAAATGGCACATCCAAAATCTTGTAGCCTGAGCCTATGCAAACACCAAGAGTATCTTTAGGGGAGACACCATGTGATTACTTCTTTGGCCAATAGGATGTGCTATTGAGTCTAAGATGTTTTCAGCTCTAGGTGACTAAGAACATACCAATGATGTCCTTTGACCTGTGTAATGCAAACTACACTGGGTTAGAAAGACATTGTGTTCACTGTGCATTTAACAGTTCAAACACTGACCCAAGGAGTCAGAAACACTTATCCTTCCTAACTGTAGGTTGACCGTAGTCAAGTTTGACAACAAAAATACACATTGATGGTTACATACAAATGAAGGAAACACCTCATGGGGACAAGGGTTCAGGTTACAGGATATACAAATCGCACACACACACACACACACACACACACACACACACACACACACACACACACACACACACACACACACACACACACACACACACACGCACACACACGCACACACACACACACACACACACACACACACACAACCACACACCCACACACACTCACACACGTGTATGTGCATGTCTCTCTTACTGACATGTACTTTAACTGTGTTTGCTGCCTGGAGTGTGTCTAAACACAGAGGTTGTGTGGTGATGGATAACCACTGGGCACGTCAGACTGCAGACAGCAGGGCCTGGGTGTGGGGCACGGCATTAGATGTGCACCACTAAGGGTATGTAATCAGAGCTGAAATATGTTCGGCTGGGTGTCGAGGCTTAGAGATATTGTAAATTCCTGTGGGTTTTAAACGTCTCTGGGGACCCTACGCAGATCTGAAAAAGAACAGACAGACACAGACATCTAAGACTGTGAGACAGGGAGAGAGAGAGTGGTCTTGTATCGTGTCTTGTAACCCTGTGATTTTTACACTAGTTCCTGGGTGACATTTAAGATGCCTTATGACTAGGTTGCACTTTTTCTACCCTCAGCACTCCTTCTCCCTCTCTTCTCTCTCCCTCTCTTTTTCTCATTCTATCTCTCAATCTCTATCTCTCTTTTCTCTTTCACTCCTTTTCTATATCCTCACATGTTTTGATTTAATACATGTCATTAAACAGATTTATCTGTGATTAAACATCTGGACTTGCTCTGCCTGGCTTTAGAACTCATCATCAATCAGCATTGTGCTCTATACTTTACTCCCTGCCCTTCTGTCAGCTTTGTGCTCATACTCCTCCTAACACACACATGAACACACACTTGAACCATTCACATTCCCCCTTACACACACACACACACACACGCACACACACACACACACTCACACATACTGTACACTCGCGCCGCTCACATTCTCCCTCACACACACAGTCTCACACATACTTGCGTCAGTCACACTCCCCCTGACACACACACACACACTCGCACCTCCCTCGTCTTACAGGAGCTGGGGTAAGACATATAGCACACATATGTAACCTATCTCACACAGACACTCCTATGTAGCCTCTGTCGCAGACAAACCATATATAGTCACACACACCCGTATAGAGTAGCTGGCTCTCTCTGTAGTGGACTCAGAGGTAGCAGACTCTGGAATGTACAGAATTTGTATCCCATCGCTCGGGCCGGATGTGGGCCAAATCTGGGCTGGTTCTGCCCCATATACCGGCTGTGGTTTGGGCCATGTGCCTGTTTGTTACAACCCCCCTGGGAGTTTCTGTGGGGTTTTCCGCCCCTCAACTGCTGTATCGTGTTTAGTGGAGGTTAGACAGTGGAGGCAACTAGCGGCCTGTCCGTCTGTCAGTTTGTGTGTGTTTGTGTGTGTGTGTGTATGTATGTGTGGCCCACTGATTGTCGTGTTCCATGTTATTGCCCATGACATTGTCTTAAGCACTGTTGTCATTAGGGGAACAATAGTGGCCTGTGATTGGGTGCAGATTTAGTGTAAGATAATGCTATAGAGCTGGCTTACTTGGGTGCATTAATTACATACACATGTGCATTATACACACACACACACACACACACACACACACACACTGACATATATGGGGTGTAACACACCTTATTTTGTGGATGAAATGTCTTTTGTGCCACAAAATGGATAAAATGGACTGCTGTCTTCTCACTTTCGTGGACAAAATACATTTGTTTTTGATAAAAATAATTTTGTCTATGAAATGAATGACGTAAGTGTGCAGACACCTTTCGTCCACAAAATGCATTTTGTGATTTACAAAATGACTTTTGTGCACAAAAGGAAAACACTGCATTTTGTGGCACATAAGGATAAATGTCATTCATTTCGTGGACAAAATTATTTTTGTCAAAAGCAAAGTGAGAAATGAATCCAGCCTTATGTCCACAATAGGAAAAAGTCAGCAGTACATTTTGTGCACATAATTAATTAATAACCTGCTTTGTATTTTTTCCACTAAATAACATGCTCTCTTCATCATTTCGTGGACACAATGCTAACTGATTTATGCATTCCGTGGACAAAAGGCATCATAGTGTTTTACAATTTCGTGATTATTTTATACATTTCATGGCACGAAAGGCATTTCGTCCATGGAATAAGGTGTGTTACACTTGGCGCCCCTATATATATGCACACACACACTGATATATGCACAACAGCAACCACAATTTTGGATGGAAGATGGCACGACAGTAATGGTATCAACAGAAGTTAGCAAAGACGAGAGTGAAATGATCACGTGACATATAGCCTACTTGTTAACTAAGAAAGGGGAGACAGAGGGTCACTCATACCCTCTACTACCTTCTAACTCTTTGCTCTTGTAGCATCCTGCTTCCCTCTTGACCTCAAGAGCACATGACTTCTTGGAACTCACAGCACGTGTATTTGTGTGTTTTTGTGTGGGTGTTTGTATGTCTTTGAATGTGTGTGTGTGTGTGTGTGTGTGTCTGTGTATGTGTGTACGCACTCGCTGTGATCTGCCCAAGCACTCTAACACCATGCTATTATCTGCACATAAATCTCTGATCTCTGAGAGGCCTGATGGCTCAGCTGCGGCACCACTTTCTCCGTCGGCTTTCATCTGGGCCGCCCTTATGAGCGCCCGTCGGGGAAATAAGCCCCTGACACCGCCACCAACCCCCTAACTCAGTGTAAATGCCACCCCCAAGACCTCCACAACCACCCCCCTAAATACCACCCCCAAAACCTCCGCCTCACGCCCCCCGCATCACTACCACCTTAAACTTTCATCTCCCTTTCTTTCTCTCTTTCTCTTTTTCTTTCTTTCCTTCTTATAGTACTAAATGGGCTTCCAATTTCCTTTCCTGATCCTCCCATATCTGTCTGTCTCCATGCTTAAGGAATACAGTTGTCTATATGGACACACAGATTCAGATAAAGCATATATACACGCGTGTGTGTGTGTGTGTACGCGTGTGTTAAAATGTTGTGGTGTCAAGGACAGAGCACCCCTCCACTCTCCCTCTTCTCCCCGATCCCTTCCTTATTAACCCTGTAGCTCCAGGAGTGGACTGCAGTGTTATGGGGGAAGGAATTAGGAGTAGGTAGGCGAGAATGGAAAAAGGTAAGAATGGAAAAAGATGAAAGAAAGGGAGAAAGTGGGAGAGAGAAATAGAGACAACAACAAAAGAAAAGAAAAAGAGTGAGAGAAAGATGGAGAGAGACGTGGGACAGTGAGGGTGAGGAATAAGTGAAGACAGAGAGATGAAGGCTGAGAAGTCAAAGGTCGAGTTAGGAGTAAGCTGAAGGAAGCTTTTGTCTGTTTGGGATCCACTGGGATCCACCAGGGCCGGATGGGGACGTACGTGTCTGAGAGAGTCCTGGGCTTAGCACGGCCAACTTCTCCTGCAGGCTTGGGTGGCGTTTCATAATGGCTTACATAAAAGTGACCCCACTAGGAGCACAATCACAGGCCAACAGCTGGAAAGATTTGGCACAGAAGGACAGACACCAATACACAAACACACAACCTTATGCATATACACACACATGCACACATGACACACACACACACGTACACACACACACACACACTGTGCTCATGAACACCACATTACATTTCAGTGTGTGTGTTTGTGTGTGTATCTACGCCAGTTCTATTTCATCATTAAAGAGGTTGCTACTTCTTATGCAATTTATATGTCCCATAAATGTATTCATCCAAATTAATACTATGTGTCCTTGTTATGGAGTAGTCACATATGAATAATTAGGTATTCATAGGATGTCTATTTCATGTAAATACAAACTGTTACAGATTAGTAATATAAAGTACCAACTGATTGATTTCCTCAGAAAACTTTCTTAGATACTGTGAGCTGCATGCTTGCTCTTAATCATCCATGTTCACATCCATTATTCTCTCTGTTCACATCCCACCAGCTAAGTTGTCATATTTGTGTATGGTTTTGTTGTGTTGTTGGCTGTTGTTATGTGGTATCATACTGAGGTAGCATAAGGCATTATAATCAGATACTTAGGTCACTGCCACAGTCATCTTACTTTTCCGCAGAGAGGTTGAAGAGAGGGGCACAGTCTGCGTCTTCCGTATTCTCATCTCATATTCCCTCTCTTTGGCAGTATCAGATCTCTTAGCTGATGGTGGTCCTGTCTCTCTCAGCATTTGATGTTACTGAGAGTCAGTGGGTGTGTGTTTCTGGTCTTGTAATGACTCACAGTATTCTTCTCTCCACTCTGCTCTACATCGTGTGGTGCTCGGCGCACCTCTCCAAAACTTTATTTTGCCTGCATGTGTGTCCTGGTGCCAGGTTACATAAGCGTTGGAATAATCTTGGCACCGCAGGGTGTGTTGACATGCGGTGGCAAAGACGCAGCCAATCACTGTCTCTTGTTAGGCCCTCCGCAACCTCTCTTTGGTGAGGTGATATCGAGCGCTTCCAGCTACGTTCCACAGGAACGCACCCAATGTTCCTCCACAAACAGAGCTGGCAGTGGCAGCGTTCCTGGAGGAGAAACAAAGCCTCTGGACTGTCATGTGTTTGGAAAACAGTTCAGCACTTGTGCTTTGTCATGCAAGCTCAGCAACATTCACTCTTAAAGTCCTAAAGGACATGGAAATCAGTTGTTGATTGTTTAGAGTTTCTTTGCCGTGTATGGCTGGAACTCCTTAGGAGCGATTTTCTTGTTGCAACAGTTTGTACTTTTTGAAATATCTTGTTCCCCTGCGGCTGCCTCAGATCACTTTTGTTTTGCTGCCCCGGGTTTCTTTCCAGCCATTCAAGTTCAAATGATTTTTGGCCATTTTGTATTGTTTTCTCCAGATTTCCTGTCTGATTTCTGGAGCACCAAGCACTTAAAAAATCAGCAAATATATGCATGTGTGTCTATGTGCTTTTTGTTTGGGTATGTGTGTCTATGTGTGTGTATGCGTTTCTATGCGCATATGTGTCTGTGTGTGTGTGTATGTATATGGAAGTATGTGTGTATGTGCTAAGCTGGTCTCCCTAAATCTGTCACTGCCCCAGCTTCCCTTTGATCTTTTGCCACTTCCAGTACACTGTAAAACATTGCCGGTTTTATTCGGTTGCTTTTAATGGCCATGCCGCTGCACAGAGCCATGTAAAAGCCGTTATGAGACTACAAGACTTCATCGCTCGATCTGGTAATTGTACTCCTAATTGAACCCATATTGAGCCAAGACGACGCAATTGACTCGACATTTATGTGGAACAAACACGTCTGTTTATGACAGAATCATGAGAAGGCATTTTCCTAATGTGTGAACTGCATTCATGAACTAACTATATCTCTTCATCTTGTTTAGATCCTAGTCTTTCCTACTAAAATAGCAGAACATTGTGGCCGCCCCTATATTTAATACTGACTGTAACCCAGTGCTTTTATTGCTGAAACGCTTACATTAAGTGCATGATGTGTTCTGGGTTGGGGAGGGAGTCGGGGTTGGGGGTGGGCTCCCACGCCTCCCCATGTGAGTGTGCTCTGGCCTTTGCTCCCTGCTTATTGGTCGAGCGTCCTGCAGCGCTTTGATGAGGCGGGAGCAGGAGGAAGCGTCTCCTCCATCCTGCTGTGACCAGTTCTGTAAACTCCCCTCAGCTGCTTCTTGATCTGCTCCCACCAACACACAACACCACCACCCCCAGGCCAGCCCACAACTCCACCTGCTGGCCTTCACCACCACAACGTCCCAACTCCTATGTTTGTCAGCAGTTTTTTGCTGTGCTGCTTATCATTGCGTTCCTGTGTTAACTTTTCATTACTAACATACTAATAAACTAAAAAAGCACTCTGAGAGTGCAGACCTCTGCAGCGGCTGCTCAGATCACCACCAAATTCTAATCACTTTTAAGTTAGTTTTGACCTACCCTGAAAATTTCCGTCCATAACTTTTTGAGTTATCTTGCTAACCAACCAACCAACAAACAAACTAACAAATGCCGATGATTACCTAACTATTAGGTAACTAAAAGTTATTCACTAGAAGCCCCTGGTTGCAGCTGGATTTATTCTGCCCTCTTTTTTATACATTATTTAAAAATGTAAAGATTTAAACTGGTCCTTGGATATGGCTTTATTATCATTATAATTGTGTTTGCTTTTGGACTCACAACTGGAGGTGTCATTTTGGATCCACCTACCCCTTTTTAACTCCCATTGAAATGTTAGCATGTTAACACACTGGTTAGATTGTATCACCACCCATTAGCTTGTTAACATCCATTGGCCAGCTTGCCAACAGACAGGAGTTTTGAATACAGCAGGACTAGAAGACAGTTTGCAAAATACCATTTGAAATAAGGCTTTAAGGCTTTTTTGATCATCTGAATGCTGGCTTTGAATTTGACTAATGAACTGTATCCATGATCAACTTCATTTGCTTAAGACATACCACGTGGAGAGTCTTCAGACAACACAGTCTAAGCAGGATATATTTACAGAAGAAATCTGGTGAGAGGCCACACTCTGACCTGGAGAAATTAAGAGATTAGTACAGGTGGAAGGATAAAACATCAGATGCAGGTTTTTTTTCCTGCAAAACACCAATGAAGCACCATTAAGTGTCTCCTTATTTTTATGACCATGCATTATAGACAATGGGAAATGATTATGCAGTATTTTACTGCAATATTAAAACTCTCTCTTTCTCTCTCTCCTCTATCCCCTTTTTCCAGCTCCCTCTGTTTTCATACTTTCAGTAATTGTCCCTGTTTCTCTCTATCTCTCTCTTTCTCTCCCTCCCTATTCTGTGCATACTTTCACTAATTCATTCCCTTTTTCTCTCTCCCTCCCTCCCTCCCTCCCTCTTCCCCTCTCTGCTGTAATGGTGCAGTAAACTGGAGTCCCTGGACCTCTCCAACAACCAGTTCTCACTGGTGCCTCAACACCTCCCCATCGTCCTGCGGCAGCTGTCCCTGCAGCACAACCACGTGGACTCCGTCCCTTTCCTTGTGCTGAGCCACCTCAGCCCAGGCCTGCAGTCGCTGCGCCTGTCCCACAACCGCATCCGCAACGACGGGCTCAAGGGCCCATCCTTCCGCGGCGCCTTCCGCACACTGGTGGAGCTGCTGCTGGACCACAACGAGCTGGAGGTGGTGCCACGGTGCATGCGTGTCTTCCGCAACCTGCAGCTCCTCCGCCTCGACCACAACCAGATCAGGTGGGCAGAGCAACACACACACACACACACACACACACACACACACACACACACACACACACACACACACACACACACCTGTGGCTGAGATTGCACTACCTGCATTTTGCTTGTGTGTGTGTCTGTCTGTCTGTCTGTGTACGCATGGCAGCGGCACCATGTGTTGAGTTAAATTTTTGGTGTTCACTTCTCACTGCTGCTTGCATAGGAACCATCCTTGCATCAGTGTGTTCCTGGCCATAAACCTCCTCCTCGCTGTTCAGAGCATCAGATCACCCAATAGGAGCCACTGACTGCCTGGCCTGTGATCATGTATTGCTGACTGTGGCTCAATTCACACACTACAAACAGCCCACTTTGGAGTCTGTTTTGAGTTTCCCAAACGTTTTACTAATAACACATTAGTAAAATATTAGTTGAGAGTACATTTATTTCTCCTTCATTCAATTATTGTTCTTTTTGCGCACCCAAAGACTTTATTGTTGGGAGCTGATCACATCCACCTCTCTGACCCACTGCCTACATTCCACACTAGCCATGGCTGGCAGAGGAAGACTGGAGGAAAGGGCTGGAGAGAGGGCCCAGTCGCACACCACTGATCCTCTAGCCATCTTAAATGGGTCATCTTGGTGCCTCCTGCTGCCTTTGTTTTTGTCTGTTTTAGTACAGTATGTTAGCTAAGCTGGTGTACATTATCTGTATTTACAAAAAAATGAGTTTGACTTAAACCTTGATAAGAATATTTTTGTTTGCCACTAGAATGGGCACCACAATATGTCACATGTCTGGACTCCTCTGCTTGTTTTAAATTCATCCTGGTTCATATCCACATTCAGATCCCGTCTTAGATTTTTCATGGCCATCTCTGATGCTTGTGTTCATAAGCGTGCTGCATCTGTGTTTCATTTTTCTCTGTGTTTCTCTGAGCTGCTCATTCCTTATCTGCCACTGCAGTATGTAGGCTAACTGTGGCACGACATCATATCCTGTCTCAGACGTGAGTGAATAATGCGGCCTCAAAAGCGCCAGACAAATTAAAACCTTTGAGGCTTTCCCTTGGCTGCCAGCCAGCTTCTAGGCAGACACACAGTAATAACCTTTACTGTATGACAATAAATCTCTATGACAGTCAATTTGCTCTTTCAAAACAAAAATACCGCTCTTAACAAGCCCATCAACCATATTCACCGAATGAGGTCAGTGGCTGTGAAGACTTACATTCATGCTGTGACTACCTCTTGGCACTCCGTTGCTGATTTGATTTTTGGTTCCCCCCCACCTCTAGATTTGTGCCCAGGTTCTCGCTGTGCAAACGCAGAGGTAAGGGGCGATCTCCTCTGGCCGGCCTGCATCTAGAGCACAACCAGATCAACCCTGCCAGGATCCCCCCTGCTGCCTTCACCTGCATCGACGACCCCCACAGCATCGTCCTGGAGCCGCAGGGGTCCTCAGGCCTCCAGCCTGGCGAAGAGGGGCCCCTCTCCTGAGCTCCACGGTCCGGGTCTGGCGCCCACGTGTGTGTTAGAAGGGCAGGGATGGAAATTCAGCCACACCAGCCACTAGCCAAATGCTGGTAAAATATGACAGTGGCTGGTAGATTTCGGACACAAAATTTACTATTGAGTGGCTGGTGAATTTTACAATTTATTTGTCAGTGCTGCTCTAAAAAGGCAAAGTACAGTAACTATGTGAACATTGAAACAGAAAAGTGCTCATAATGCCCAGTCAAACATGTTGTAGGTATAATTGTGGTGATTGAATGTGCATTCTGAATAGGAAGAGGCAAGAGATTTTATCACAAGACAAGAGGTGTTGATAGGTCAATTTCCAGTCTAAACTTTTTGACGTTTTGAGAAAAATATGTAGTTACTGCCTTTTGGCTTTGTAGGGCAGAGAGCTGGTAAAGGTCAACATTTTGCAAAGTTAATTTCCACCCATGCAGTGGGGCCAGATGTACACCAGCTCCAGTGAAGGACAGCCTGGCCTCAGAAGCCACAGTCCAACACCATCTACCTGTGCAGTGAAAACAGGTGATTTCATTATTTAACTCTTCTACCTGGCAGGGGGGTTGTGTGACTTAGAATCAGCAGATTCAGTAAAATGGCTGGAATGAATGTGTGGTATTGGATTGTAACTTCTGAAACCAGGTTGCCCTAGCCTGGTAAACCAGCCCCTCTTGCTTGATTTCATTTTGTACAGAGGGTCTGGAAGTTTCTTATTGAGAAACAATTTCATCCTAGAGGTGTGGACTCTGCTGAAGTTTAAAACAAGTGGCTCTGCCTTTACCCAAACGCTTATGCTTATGCAGTACAATTCAAATGTAGCACACAAGGTCGATTTCATTGCTCACGAACACTCCCTCTGTTCGCTGACTGACAGCAAATTACTGAAGGCAACAATGTTACCTCTGTACAAAATAAACTGAAGTACTCATTTTATTCAGGGGTCGGTTTACCAGGCTAAGGTTGCCTATCACTGGCTAACTCACATTAATCGTGGTGACCATGGCGAGAGTGAGCACTGAGGTAACGTCTAATTCTTTAAGGCCCTTTCGTACTCTCACCC